>JBBJLS010000016.1:11635567-11652457 GCA_037577275.1 Bryconaethiops microstoma | reverse complement strand
GTGTGTGTGTGTGTGTGTGTGTGTGTGTGTGTGTGTGTGTGTGTGTGTGTGTGTGTGTGTGTGTGTGTGTGGTATGTATCTCTCAGACATGGTGGCGGGTTTAGGTTGGGTATGTCATCAGCAAACTACTTTATTTCCTGTAGATGTGTGGTTACTGTGCACTATTACTAATACTCAGTGACACCAGTCTGCTCCTCAGGTTTTACTGCTACGCCTTCATCGCTTTTACATAATAGTGAAAAAAATCTGAAGACTGTTACATAACATCCTGAAGGCAATGTTGTTTCAAATATAGATTATTGCTCAGTAAGATGTGACAGAAATCACTCCTCAGAACTGAACGCTGACAGCCAGCTGGCTGTGACCAAAACATGACTATAGAAACTGAAACAATGACTCAGTAAGACAACTACCAATTAACTGAATGCAAGCTATTATTTGAAGCAAAAAAATCATCAATTGCCATCAGTTTGTGTCTGATTAACCCCTTAAAGGGTCCAGAGTCTTCCCTCTAATAGGTACACAAAGTACATATCTGGGGTAGTTGTTACCAGGTTTTTATAGTAGTAATAAAGTGAATAACAAGTTACTTTCAGTACAACTTTCAGTGCAGCACTAAATGCTTGCAACCAAGCTCCCAACCTGGAAAATCAACTGATTGTAAAATATTGTCAGAGGGGGCAAATCAGAGTTAAAATCAGGCTGATTACATAGTGTAGGCCCAGCCTTACTAGAGTGGAAGGTTAAGTTCAGTGGAGCAGTTTAAAATAAATCAGATCCAGAGATAAAGATGTGTTCGTTATCACTGTCAGAACAAAACCTCATATGTCCAAATAAGGATTTTTACAGAAAAGAGGAAAACATTTTTTAAGTTAATGTAACAAGATGTTTATCAAAGTATTTCTTGAATGTGATGAAATTTTGATTTAGTGTAAAGTGCAGCTGATATTTTCACATTATGTTAAAAAATGAAAAAAAAGGAGAATGGATACACAAGGCCGGCAGTGGCATTTTCTCTGTGCTTTATGTGTAAACACAACATAGCACATAATCAGATCAGCATCATGTTTTGTCTGCCAGCTTAAAAACAGGGGTGAGAGAGAAACAGAGTGAAAAGAGAGTGAAGGAAAGAGACACCGGGAGTTTTACCCCGAATCTCCACACTCTCCCTCTCTCTCGCTCTCCTCTCTCTCTCCCTCTCTCTTTCTAACTCACACACACATACACACCCACACCCACACCCACACAGGTAGCATCTTGCTCATAACACACACACAGAAACACGCCTGCACCTTTCTGCCTGCATGACACCTTCCCGTTTCACAGCACAACTCCAGCGCTGCCTTTCTAGATAGGTGTGAGAAGTAAAATCCTACACACACACACACAAACGTACACACACACACACATACACACATGTGCACACCCTCCTCACACACGAACTCATTTAAATGTACACACACATCTTTGTAAGGAACACACACACACACACTTTTCACAGGCAGACAGGGCGTTGATAGATCTGACATCTGGAGCCGCTTGACGTGTAAAGAAAGGAAGGATAAAAAAGGAAAAAAGAAAAGGAAAAAAAGGAATGAAGGAAAGGAAGAGCAGAAGGCAGGGTGAAGAGGCTGCCAGGGCTGCGTGCCTTTTGCCTTCGCACTTTAACTGGATTTCAGGAGATTACTGCAGAATGTCTTTGCGTCTTCATCTCACTGTTTGTATCACTGTAACAGCATTTGATGGCTCTGGAGCCCAAATGTCAGCAGTGATGGAAACATGGAAGGCAACGACTGCTCTCACCACTAATGGGAAGGGATTACATCGATGAGAGCGTCCAAAGGACAGAGACAGAACCATCTCCCCATCGTGAATTAAGGCTGAATTGCTGTAATAAGACTGGGAGGGTGGCATTGAGAGAGAGAGAGAGAGAGAGAGAGAGAGAGAGAGAGAGAGAGAGAGAGAGAGAGAGAGAGAGAGAGAGAGAGAGAGACTCTCTGCAGGTACTGTCCAGCTCAAAACTCCCTCCCTTATTACCCACACCTTTTATAAGGCCTTTATTAAAAGGAACGGTTACCTACAGTCTTAGCAAAATACTGGTTTTATACCTGTAGCAGAACCGTTTTTGTTACTGTAACTAATAAAAGTTAAAGAACTAGATACAACAAAACACTGATGCATTCTGACACATTCTTTGTCATGGTTCTGTATTTACTCAAAAGGGTGCACAGAACCGTGAAAACTCAAAGAGCCATTTAAATGGTTCTTTGCCATGGCCTGTTGGCCTGTATAGTTCCTTTAAGAAGTCTAGATTTGGTGCTATATAGAATCCTTTTTTGCTGACAATGTATATGATAACATAAATGCACAATCAGCTACTTGAAAATGTCCTAAATAGTTCTTGGAAGGGTTTTTTCTAAACTTTATAAAAGTTTCTTCAATTACCCATCTCATTTGCAAAGAAAAATGAGAAGAACCTTTCACTGAAAAGGAATGGTGTCAACCAAAGAAACCTTTAAATGGCCTTATTTTGAGAATTTGTATCTGTAAAGTAAATGATTGCATATAAATGTGCATTAAGGTAAACAACTGTTACCCTCTTTATATTTGTTGGCTCAACTCTAGATGCAAGTTCCAGTAGTCAGTAACCTGATGAAGCATGTTCTAAAGCTATAATTGCTTTGTTTACACCATTCGTACTCAGTCCTGAACACCAGGCTTTACTGCACATTTTGTCTCTTTCCAGCTTTTACACACCTGATTTAATTCATGAGTTGAATCAGATGTTTTAGAGCTTGGAAAAAACAAAAAAAAATATCCAGTGTCCACACTTTGTGGTTAAACATAAATCAATATTAATTTCACTATTTAAATTTTTTTTTAAATCAAATCCACCCTAAAATCACTAATGCAGGTAACTGGAATGAATGCATTTGATATAATCAAGTTTCTATTGTGTGTGTGTGAGTGTAATATATGGTGACAAACTTAAAAAGAGAGTGTGTCAAAAAGTGAGTGACATGGAGAGAAAGAGACAGAGAGCGAGTACAGTGTGTTAGTGTGAGAGGAGCTGTCCAAGGTGCTACTGAGTTCGACAAGTTGAGGAGGGAGAGAGCATATTGTGTTAGTGTATGTGAGAAAGAGAGGGATGCTCTGTGCGTGTGTGTGAGTGTGTGTGTGTGTGTGTGTGTGTGTGTGTGTGTGGTGATGAGGCATTGCTGTAGATGGTTTGGCTCTGACTGTTAGTACGAACAGAAGGTTCCAGAGTGATATTCACCATAGAGAACTGCCAACCTTCCCCCAACTCTCTCCTACATGCAGCACCAAGTTCACACCTCAGTGTGTTGGGGAGCACTGTAAATAAACTCAGACTACTTCTGGTGAACATAGTGTACTTTTCCAGTCTCACAATCTCCTCTTGTATTTACAGATTAGTTACATAAGACATTCCATTTACATTCTGTTCGAGCCTGCGCTTTCTATTTTGTACTAATTTTTTTTGTTGTTCAATTCAATTGAACAAGGGCAATAACTTTTTATCACATTCGAATATCTTCTCTTGTACTTACAAACACAAATGGCATTCATACTGACAGAGTATCTCCCCTTTTTTCCAATTTGCTATGAGCAAGAATATTTACAATATTCTTTTGTTATTGTCAGCCCTCGCTCTGTTAGGAGGAAGCTCTGTTAGGAGGAATATTAGGATAATATTCTGACTGTGTGTGTGTGTGTGTGTGTGTGTGTGTGTGTGTGTTGTCGCAGGTGTCATATGCACGGCCCAGCTCAGCCTCCATCCGTGATGCTAACCTGTACGTGAGTGGGCTGCCTAAGACCATGACCCAGAAAGAGTTGGAGCAGCTCTTCTCCCAGTATGGGCGAATCATCACCTCCCGCATCCTCGTCGACCAGGTCACAGGTATCTATAGCATGGCTTTACAGTTGTACCATTAACACAAACATACCCATACATGTGTTTTGAGAGATGGCAGAAATCCCATTTGAGCTACTGTTAGCATGGACATAAATGGGTTGCTATTGTTCACAGTTGAAAGTTTTGAGCAGCTGTAACAGCATAAGTGTGGTTCAGTTGCATCCTAGCATGATCTAGAAACTCAACATCATGTAGCAGCTCTAGACAAAGGTCAATTTCTCTATGGCAGAACAGTCCTGTCATGATCATTAAATTTACCTGAAAATTAACAGCCATAAAAATAATGGCAACAACAATTGTGCTCTTTTGTTCACTGAATGCAACTATTAAAGTACAAGCCTAATTTGCCTTAGGTGCAATTGCATCCTAGCCATTGTTACAAACACAGCTTGAGCTCAAATATACAAACATTACTCACTGAGACAGTCTAAAGGTATTATAGCATGAGACCCGCAACGAATCTCCATAAATGCATTTTCTGCTTCCTTTCATTTACATGTGATTGTCTCAACCCAGAGGATGACAATGCAGAGAAATAATTGTAGTCAGCTCACATAACGGTAAACAGCTGAGATAACTGTGATCAGACAATTATGTATTAATTGAGACTGTACTATGGTTGAATTACATTTTTGTCAAAGTGTAAAATTTAAGCTAGTTTTTTTACTTTATTTTTGATTCTTCTGTTTATTTTCAATATTGCTCTTAGCTGGTTGTCTTGGTTGATTTTATTATATTAGTTGATGATTTAGATTAAATAGTTTTACTTCTTTTAACTGCTTAAGTATCACCCCTTGTAGTACCAAGTATTGTCAAATATTGTGTGGCTGCATTGCAAATAAGGGGTATCTTTAATATATATCCTCAATGTATTGACTGATTGAAAATAATGCCCTCGTGGGTGGTGTATGGTGGGGCAAATTATATATATTGATACATCCATCTATCACATATGGGCCCTCAGTTTAGTTCTTCACTCTCATGACTATGGTAATTTCACTTAAGTTGCATAGTTACTAATTAAATGATAGCAGTTAATTCAAATTAATTCAAATGACTGAAATGAATAACAGCATAAAGCCTACAGTTTTTAATGACTTACTTACACATATTCGGCTGTGTAAAACCTCATCCCCCTGTTTGGTAAACTAGATTAGTACTTAGGTCATGGGGCACGTTTAGTGCTTGAACATACAAACACACAGACACACACACACAGAAACACACACACAGACACACACACACACACTGTGAGCTGCTTCTTTAATGTGGAATCCTCTAGTGTGGATTGCATTGCATAACTAGCTCAGTTAGCTCTGTTTCATAGGATCTCCTCCCCTGCGGCATGCGCCACTGTTCTGCCTAATGTGCACTGATGGAGCAGAATGCCTGTTTAAACACACATGCTCATCTGCCAAGACTGCACAAACGAGCCACCATGTACGCGTGTTTGTGTGTCTGACCTTAAAATCTTTCCTGTGACCTGAGGAAGTGGCAAGCGACTAGTGTAAATCCAGGCCACAGAATATGTGCTTTTTTTCCTCTCTGTTCGCAAGCCAGCACATTCCCTACATCTCCATTCACATTCTGGCAGCATCATAAATAAATCAGCCAGGATATAAATGGTCATGGAACTGAGTTTCTTACGCAGGCAGTGGAACAATACTTTTCAAACACCTGCATATTTTGTAACATTACTTGGCATGCAGACAGTGTCACGTAAGCTGCAGAGCCTTGCATGTTCTGAAGGTGCCGACTTTTTTTTTCCTCGCTGTTCACAGACAAACATATATGCATACACACACACACACACACACACACACACATACACACACACGCATGCACACAAATACTCCCACACAAACATACCTAGTTCCTAAATCCTCACATTAACCCCATACTAATGCCACTTGTCAGTGTTTATATAAAATACAGTACACATTTAGATTTTCACAATTACACACATTTAGCACTGATATCAGATATTCAGATATAAAAAATCAGATATTCACCCTGCTAGCATCCTTAATTAACATACATATAAACTCTGCATAAATAGGACAGATTTACATTTTTGCAAATGCTCCCAGCCTCCATTTCCAGATATTCCCTTCACACACCACACACAGATATACACACACACGCACCTCTCTGACACGCTCGGCCCCTGCACGGCCGTGTGAAGGCTCCCCTGGGGCAGTGAGTCCGCAGGAGGAATCTTAATGACTAATTAAATCTGAGTTGCCGGTGATTAAGAAACATCGAGGTTTTTTTTTTTTTCTCCGAGCTGTAGACCTGCCATGCCTGGCCTGCCCTCAGAAGGAGAAACAGAGCATTTCCCGCCAAACCCTGAGTGCCATCCAGAGAGTGAGAGAGAGAGAGAGAGGTGAATGTGTGTGTGTGTGTAAAGAAAATAATGAAGAAGAAAGAGGAATAGGAGAGAAATCCAAGATTTGATGTCTGAACAGACTTGATGTTTCTAAATCTACTTTCAGCTTAAATTCCTAAGAGCCTAGATAAGACATTCTCCAACAAGATGCCACCCACGTAATGCCACCCACTTATATAATTCTATAATTAACTGCTGGTCAGTGCCTGGGTCACTGTTGACGGATTATGGAAAGCAATTCAGCTGATATATGTAATACTCTATTACATTTATATGCATAAAGGATATTCAGCTAATATATTTAATGTGCCCAGAATGCTGAATGTACATGTACCTAACTGAATATTAGAAGTGCAAAGTGATATTAGAACTCTATCAATAGATAACTGTTTAAAAGCTTTTTCTTGCATTATTTACAATTTTCTCGTGATTTAGTTGTGTCCAATTCCGAATGCTATCAAGGACTGCCCCAGTCACGCAACGCTACCAGCACTAATGAAGGCTAGGTCATGCTTCTTCCAAGCCACATGAAACACCACTGCATCTTTCCAGAGTGCTATTCTGCAGTTCTGTTTGGTCAGCAAACAGAGAGTTATGCTGGATAGCATATTATTGAATAATGGGGGAGTGGGAAGGGCATTCTGTCTACTCAGAGAGAATGAGGCCAGTTATGAACTGTCGGCTATCGTTTCACCTGGTATTGGACTCTTGATCTCCTGACAATGCTCTGGAGAATGTTTTGATATGGGTCCAATGTTTAGAAGTTACCCATAACTCAAACTGACATCTGATTTATTTACTCTAACATGTCTGCATTTCATTCATTTTACTTCATTTGTAACCATTCTAAAATAAATGTTAGATTTCTCTGTAATTCTAATCTGGAAAGATCTAAAGCGTGTTTTTATATTTTATAAATGTGTACATATTAGCATCATTACTGAAAGATTATATACATTATTAGATATGACCACCGGCCCAGAATTCCCCCATGGGTGCATTCTTACTGTACATACATCCTAAACAAGACGAATGTAGAATCAACTCTTAGACTAGTAAATCTTGTGCACAGTGCTACTGAGGCATACAGGAGCAGCAATGTTCTTCCTCTTGAGAAGATGGAGCAGAGATTTCAGTGAAGAGCATGAACACAGAGCAAACACTCAAGCCCTCAAATTATGCCTGAACCATCTGTGATGCAACCAGAACACATCCAGTAGCTGGAGGCTTCACTTTGGGCCTCATCAAAGCAATGAACATTTCAATCAGTCTAGAAATCATCACATATGTAGGCAGAACCTTAAGCTGACCCCAACGATCACACTGTTTGTCACACACAAACATGCACCCATGCACAAACTAATTTTGACAAGCACAGTAAAAAATATTGCTATAATTGCATCAGCTCCTAAAGGCTAGGTTAGGGTATTAATAACCAGACCAACTTTCCTCACATGGTGTAAACAAAACAAACATTAAAAATGTAAATTTAAACACCAGTTCAAAGCACGTAGCATGTATCTCTTGAAAATGTAAAGTAATATTAAAGATGGCATATTATTATTAATAGGTACTGGGCCAATATTAGCAAAAAATGCTGCACCAGAGGGAAAAAAATGACTGACCAATCCTATAACAAATCTTGCCTGAAAATAGCACACTGTGGTGTCATTCTGTTTGTGTCTAGGGTTTTTGAGTAGTTTGAGCATGATAGCGTGCTTTTAGATGCTTGTTTTATATGAAGCAAGTTAGTTAAAAATAGCTTATTTTCAAGCTCAGTAATTTTCACAGAAAAAAGAGCTCTGCATCAGTCGTATTGTCATCTTTTCTTCTCAATAATAAATGATTAGATTTAATAAGATTCTGAAGTCAAGATTCAGGTGCATCATTCACACACTGGTGTTCCTGTAATTGAAGAAATGCCCATTTTCCATGACCAAAAAGTAGCATTCTTTATCAAATTTACTGTAATTCATATATATTATTTATATCTAAATTTATATGTATATAATTTATACAAATTATATATATAATTATAATAACTAAAATATTCCTATAACATTCCACAACAAGTGCAGCTGAATCCTGATGCGCTGTAGGATTATATATGAAAGTGATATTAGAGTGGTAGTGTGTATCTTTATACCTACAATTCCCCCAGTGTAAAAGTGTAAATGCTCTTTCTATATGGACCGGTTGACTAAACAGTACAGAGCAGAATTTCACTGTAACTCAATTTCTGCAAGTGTAAAGAGGCAGCATTAGATTGCGCTGCTGCTGAACCACTTTAAGCCATAACATTAACGAGAGTGAAGTGTGATGTGTGCACAGCTTTGATCAATAGTTAAATATTCAGAGCAGCTCTTGAGCCTTGTGCAGTGTAGTCGATATGTGTCTCTCATCAATGAGAGCAAATACAATTGATCCAGAGTGCTGCCTCTTACAAGCTGTTGTTCTTTAGAGAAAATCAGTTGCCTTGACACTGCTCCAATCTTTAAATGCATTCCATCTTTTGCAATTTCATTAGAAATTATTTTGTAATTCTGTATGTACATGCAGTAGGAATTTTCTAACCTTAGCTTTAGTAACCAAAGAGAAAGTTCTGAAGCTAAAATGAAAAGATAAAACAGAGGTTTTGTAAAATCTTGTTTTGTTGTGTCCTAGGTTTTTGTTGGCTGTGATTGTTTTTTTCTGACCTTTTTGCCCTGACATATATGGATAAAACACAAATACATACGCATACACACAGAGCGAGAGAAACCCATAAAAACACTACCTTGGCCCTCCATTACACAAGGGCAAGCAGATGGTTTAGTTCTTGTGTAGTGACAAAAGCAAGCAAAGTGCAGCTCTCCTCTTCAAAGAGCCCCCTAACCGAGGCTTATTAAACGCCATATGCAGCAGCAACGGCTAAACTTTCCCGCTCCTTAGCCTGAATAGCTTCGTGCGACCATGTG
This sequence comes from Bryconaethiops microstoma, assembly GCA_037577275.1. Classification (NCBI taxonomy): domain Eukaryota; kingdom Metazoa; phylum Chordata; class Actinopteri; order Characiformes; family Alestidae; genus Bryconaethiops; species Bryconaethiops microstoma. The sequence continues at coordinate 11,643,177 of JBBJLS010000016.1, read as the reverse complement.
CAACGGGGAATTGGGTGCATATATCCCTCCACCCTACCCCACCCCCAGTGATCTGTTTAACACACCAGCTTCATAAATGTTCCATACAGTTGGCACAGCCACTTAAAAGTGAGTGAATGAGAGACAGCAGCAAAGCGCTTAAGTTCAGAAAGAAAAAAGAAAGCTTTCATTAACAGCCGAGCCTTCAGATCTTCTCTCTGTTCCCGGAGGAATATGTTTTATTTTTTTCTCTTCTCCTTTCTCTGTCTCCCACCTTTTCCTTCTTCTTCTTCTTCTTCTTCTCTCTCTCTCTCTCTCTCTCTCTCTCTCTCTCTCTCGACAGAGGAAGGCGCTTTGTCAGGTGGGCTGTAGCCGTTTTCTCTGCGCTGTGGCATGGTGTGCTGGCTCTCTGTATGTCTGGGTTATTATTAAACCAGCCTTTCTCCCGCAACGCGTGTGCTGGGCCGAGATAAGTACAGGTAGAAAAGTTACATAAGGCATTGGGTGATTACCGGGAGAATAGTGTGGCCGTAACTCTGCTCAGCTGGTGATAAGTGCTGAAAGGAGCTGCAAAGTGCCCGTTTCTCCGTTTTGGGCCCGGGTGCAGGCTTTGTTTGGCTAAGACCGTTAAAGACATGGCTGGCTCATTATGGTAATGTTGGAGAAACAAGCAAAGTAAAATACAGTCAAAGCACAGCCAAAATGAAGGTGCTCAATTTGCATTTTTCTAACAACTGAGCGGCAGTCTCTTAACTTAGCTTCTACTTTTAGCTTTTACGCTCCAGATGACAGGCAGTGATGGATGGTTGGTTTGCCCACTAGATTTGCTGCTGTAATGATGGTGGTCAGCGCTATTCCCAAGAGAGCAAAACCCAGCCTCATCACAATTCCATTACAGTATCTGGAGCTGTTCTCAGATGGACCTGTCCGCCACTTAAAGAGAAACGCTTTTCTCAAAAAGACCAAAAAATAAATAAATAAATAAATACTTCATGGTTTCTACCTGCAGCTGCCCAGGCTGACAATTAGAAGCCCCTGCATATTCCTCTCTGAAGGTTAAGGATACTCTTGGGTAGCATAAATTGATTTTTATAAAAATAATGGTTAAGGCCTGGCCTTTCTGTTAGGATTAGTTTTACTAATGTTAGGTATTAGGTACTGTTCCTTTCAACAACAACAAAAAGTTAACTGTAAAAAAAATTGTTCCTTCAAATTAAAAAGGCTTAACGTTAGGCTAAGCATTATATACTTACTTCCTCACGCTGGCAAGCTAAAATTAGACAAAAGTCACTGTAATTACGCAACGTCATGCACTTTTAACACAGTTATGTAATTTCTGAACACAGTCAATTTTGTTCTAATAAACTTTCACCTAACATTAATGTTAGGCACCTTATCAACACTTTAGCTGTGGTTAAGCTATCTCGCTTGTTACCTCGTTAACTTTGGTGAAGCTAAGACTTTGCCCAGGCCAGGGCTTTGTACAGCTCCTGCACTAGTTCCTGGTGGACAGCTTGATGTAGATCTGAAAACACTGTGCAGGAAGGAGAGTTCATTTTTTTTCGCTTTTTTAAGGGCTATGGTTTGAAGCCTGCTCTACTCTACAAGTTTTGTGGGGAGTTTCACCATCACAGTGTGCAAATGCTTGCATGTGACCTTGACTTTGACCTTTGAAGCTATTCCTTCTGATTGTTGCCCTCCTTCACATACAGAACTTAAATATAAACAAAGCACATAAAAACAAAAAACGCATAGAACAAAGCAAAGATTTTTTAAGTGTTAAGGTTTCCAGGCTTTAAGCAGTCACATACAGTGGTCTATGCTGGTCTTCCCATTGCAGTTCTCTCTGTCATATTTTTATGGTTCTGGTTTTGTAGTATGTTAAACTTCACAGAGAGTGCTGGAAAGAGAAGTGTCATCTCGTCTTATCTTCTGTCTGTTCCACTTTCTAAGGAATCTGCGTTGACCTCAGTTTCACTCAGCAGAAACCAGGCAAACCATGCTTTGTAAACTGTGCAGAATAATGCATGCTCTTGCTTTATTTCTGCCTTTCTTTCTGTCAGACTAATTAAAGAGAACAGGTTGTGGGAAGGCTGGGAGAGAGAAAGGAAAAGCTGTCAGGGATAATGCTGGCGAAGAGAGACAAAAAAAAGAGCTAGAGAGAGAGAGAGGGTATGTAATGCAGAGACAGGTTGAATGAAAGCTTGTTGCATTGAAGAGATGTGTGTACAAATGTTTGCTCCGAGAGCTGCATATATCAAAAGAGTCTGATTTGAATAGTAAGACAGCAGTAACAGTACAACGACAGTAACAGTAAGCCTCAGCCATAGAACCCCAAAAACAGAAAGCGTCAATAAGAGCGAGAGGCACAGCGACAGAGGATGAAGTGACAATATAAAAATGTGAGTGGAGATGCCAGGCTACGGAACACATACACAAACCATTACTCTCACTCACACATTCATACACATACATACGTACACACACACACACACACACTGTATTATGCAAATGGCCCTCTAGGCGAGTCGTCTCCCCGCTCGCCTCCCTGGAGCAGTAGGAGCCATCTCATTAAAAAGCAGCCCAACAAAAGGCCTCGAAGCCAGCCAGGCTCTTTTAAATGTTACTTTCAGGTGGCGGTCAAAAACATTGCCTAGGAAACCACAGAAATGTCACCAGCACGCGGCATGCCATGCAGTAGCGTGTGGCCGTCAGCTTATGCGAGCCGCACAGCTTGAGATGGAACAGGACACGATACACTCACACAGAACTGGGAGAACAATCGATGTCCTCCACACACACACACACACACACACACACACACACACACACACACACACACACACACACACACACACACACACACACACTCCCTTTCCACACCAGCAGGCAGCAGTGCCCCTATACAATATCTCCATCCTCTCGTGAAGAAAGGAAAACAAATTACACGTCTGCCTGACAGCGGCGGAATGCAGGGCAGCCAATGAAGCCTCGTCCTTCACTCACGGCTCATTTGCATAATGTGACACCAGCAATAGCAGACGTCACGCATGGACCGCACATCTCTGTCATCCACCATTTCCAGCATCAAGTCATATGTATGGCTCCTCTATCTCCATAAAAAGGGAATGGATTCAATATATGTGTGTGTGCACATCTCTAATCGAAAGTCAAAGTCATTGTCTACTAGATATGTTTAAATGTGACCAATAGCTTATCAGCATTCTTAGTCCCAAGACACTGGACAGAACCAAGATGTTTACATTAACATCTCATATGTTTAACACAAAGGATGACCCTACCTCCCCCAAAAGTCAATTTTGTCGGTCATATTTGTTTTGGTACCATTAAGCCAGCATCACAAGTCATACTGCAGAAAATCTGCCTTAAATAATCTAACCAATGTCAACCTGGACCAAATGTTCTGACTGTGCTAAACTTAGAAAATCATGCTCTTTACGTTGTCTTAGTAAGACTAGCAGTCCTAGGGTAACTAGAATAGATCCTGGGTACAAACTCAATACTCCACCATTCACATGTATACTAGTTGAGGAATTTTGAACCCGCACCCAGGATCAATTCTTATTAATGCAGGTTTGTTTTAATACAGGAGAATTTCTTAGAAATGTGGAATGATGAGGGGTGTGGAATATGGTACAGTCTCATATGTTGCCTTAGTGCACATATTTTTTGTTCGCCAAATGGTAGAGAATGGGCTCACTCCCCTACTTATATTACAGGTTGATGTTTTTATTTTTGTCATGTTCCTTTAGTTGCTTACTGACACTCATACAGTTATGTACAGAGAGGACGTGTGCACATATTCATGCAGAAAGCTGCAAGCGAGAAACAGTTCTCACATGGGAAGATTTTCAGCCATGTAGTATGAACGGTCCTGCATTTTCTGCAATCGTCTCAGTGTAACCACTCACACCACTAACAGCCTCCTTCAACACGTTAGAAAATTTGAAACAGAGAGTAGGATTACTCTACTCAATGCACAGCGATGAAAGCGGATGGCTTCTCGCAGCTTCTAGGTTTCACTGAAAGCTTCCAGCATTTTCAGGAAAACTGGGGGTCAGTTATCTGGAATGCTCCCAGGCTAGAAAGCAAATGTCACATTCAAATATATAGCACTCAAGAAAAAAGGCGTCAGGCCCAGAAAAATCCTGAAAAATAGTGTGAATGATTTCTTTAGTTAGACTAATATAAACAGACTTTGTATACCTGTTAGTATAATCTTAGGCTATAAAGTTAAATGTAACCTTTATGATGTTTGTGCTGTGCTGGCCCTTCAGGTGGCTCGCGTGGAGTGGGCTTCATACGCTTCGATAAAAGGATAGAGGCCGAGGAGGCCATCAAGGGCCTGAATGGACAGAAGCCCTCTGGAGCTGCAGAGCCCATCACAGTGAAATTCGCTAACAACCCCAGTCAGAAGACCAGCCAGGCCCTGCTCTCCCAGCTCTATCAGTCTCCAAACCGCCGCTACCCTGGCCCACTGCATCACCAAGCCCAGAGGTTCAGGTAAAGCCAGCCAGCCAGGCGGCAGACCAGCAAATTCTTCACTGAAACTTTGATAATGAAACAAATGTAATGCAATTGGTCTGTAGGGTCGAATTTATGCCGTAATTCACAAGAATTCCAAAATTGGTGGTTCTTCCGAGATCAGAAAAGCAAAAAGCGATTGGAAAGCAACAGTACTTTTGCCTATGCTGGCTGTGGAGTTCAGCTGAAGCTTGTAAGATATTAGATCATTTTCAAAAATGAGTTACTCCCCTGCTATTGAAACAAGAAAAGAAAATGAAAATGAAAAAGGACTGAAGGACTGTTTATAAGAGACAGTGGGGTTCTGTCGTTCACCATATCTCCATTAAGATTTGTATCATTAACACACCACAATCCTTTCATCTCACCTCCATGTCATCAGTCACCATTAACAGTGTGCTAATAAAATATACAGCCTCAAAAGTGTTACAAAGCAAGTAGAAATTAGTAGTGTCATGTTGAATTGTCTACGAAAAAAAAATGTCTCATCCATTTGATGGAGTACCATGTGCTTATTTCTTCTACATTCATAACCTGTTCAGTTGTGCCATCTAGATGCCCGAGATCATGCATTAACACAAATGAATCGTGCTTGGCAATTACTGCTCTACTGTAATGCTAATGATAGTAATCAGTAATTAATCCCTCATACATCACAAACAATTATAACTGAATAGAAATGAAAAGGATGTCTTTCATTTGCATGAATTACGTGGCCACACAAAGGTGCCATTGTGTTGTGTTTGTTTGGGGAGATGGTGTGAAAAGCCGTAGGTGCGGCCAGACTGGGCTCACATAGGCCTGCAGATGTCTTGTACACAGAAGCCTGCTCTTGCACCTCAAAGCCCCCTCTCCAATTAACTCATTTACCCACGATGCAACCTGCCTGTCTAATTGGCTAACTGGCTCCTTAATTATGTGACACGTTGAATGCTCTGTTTCAGGTTTCCTCGCAGAGCCTTTTTTTGTCAAATTGATATAGCAGAGCCACCAACTTGTGACCACCTAGAGTAAGTTTGTATGCGTGTATATATTTGCGAAGAAAAGTTTGGCCTGAATTGTACGAAAATGTTAATTAGCCCTGTTGGCCATCTTGAGGAGGCTTAATAGGACGTGAGACAGGGGCAGGCCGTGTGAGGGATGGGGGTTGTGAAGTGGCCAAACAGACGGGAATCCAAAACGAGAGTGACTGATGAGGATGAGAGCCTAATGCACTGGCCCAGCAGGTCACCAGGGCTAATGAAGAGAGTAGCAGAAGAGAGAGAGAGAGAGTGAGAGCAAGAGACACCTCTATTTATTGTTCCATTACATTCTGCCTCAAACTTCATTCAAACGTCATATTAAATTACTGAACTTTTCCCCAGCGCTAAAAGGTGCAAAGCCCCAGAGACGGTTTCATTCATATCAGCAGCATATCATTTTTCCATGATCCTGCACATGACATGAAGTCATTCTTTGATAGCTAATTGTTTGATAGTAGTGAATTCCCTGTGTGCCACAGTCCCTCAGATCAGTCTGCAAATCATCTGTCACAAATACAAAATCATTACAATGACAGAACTCGGTATAAGAAAAAATATGTTCATCATTCAATTGCAGTATTATATTGAATTTCAACTTGGAGACTCTATCTACCAATATATCAACCGAAAAGTCAGTCTGAAGTCATAACACTGTTAGACTCCTGCTCCTCTGCGGAGCCGTAGGCTACGTTAGCAATGACACTGAGTCTGTTTGGCACCGGGTGGGTGGTGGACTGGCCTTCCAAATTAATGTTAGCACCGCTGCTAGCCTTGTACTTTGCTAGCAGTGATTGACTCTGCGAGATGCCTGATGGGGCTGAACAGTGTAATGGCCCATCGCTGGATGGGCATCTTCCTTCAGCGACGCAGGGCTGTAGCATTAGTTCCATTGAGTGAGTAGACCATCTGCCTGGCATTAACCCCAGAACCCTCCTTCTCTTCACAGGCTGGACAATTTGCTTAATATGGCCTATGGCGTTAAGAGGTAATTAAACTTCACCGAATGCCAGATGTCCATGTTGACAAAATGATTTCTATCGTTTTTTTGATTCTTCATTTCTTGAAAAGTCACTTGCATTCCGTTCAGTTCAAGGTTTTTTCCGTCATTTAAGTTTGATTGTTTTTTACTTGATTCTGCTTGATTTCAAACCACCAACCACTCTAGTGCTTAGAAATGGACTATCTTTCATAATTTCTAGTGTTGAGTATGCTTTATTTGATTATGATGACTGCAGATTTTTAAGTTTTGTATCACATTTGGTATTTTCTGTTTTTTACTATGTGTAGCCCTCATAAGGAGGCGGGGTTGCCACAGGATTCAGAGGCTCGAACCTGAACTCCGCCTAGCTCATGATCTTTACAGTCAAATTGGGACACCACTGTTTCAAACTCCTATCAGCCTCTAGACACCTTCTCACAGTTACATACACAGGTCTAAAACCCCCAAATGACTTACGTGGCACTGCAGTCACAATCTGGCAGCTTGTATTTTCATAGCAACATTAGGCATATGGCTGGAGGTAGGAGCTGAAAAGCTGTTAGAAACAACAAAAATGCTTCAGGGACCAGTGTTGGCCAGTGAGTCTGATTAAATGATTCATGCTGTTTTAATATAAACTCCTACCACTGCACCTTTAATGTTCTGTCCTATTTTTGGACGAGGAGGGTAAGAGTGAGGCGGAGGGGGGTGAGAGTTTACCTGGATCCCTGCAGGAAACGTTGTGTTTCACTGCAGGTAGTGCAACCTCTGAACACCTGGGTTTTGCTCATGTGCTGTTTGCTTTTGTGTCCTTGTGGAAGAGTAGTGATATGTCTTTTGTACACGTGATAAAGCTTATTATACGTATTTTGTTGCATCCCTTCAGCAGTAAAATGGGTAGGGTATGGCAAGAAAGTGTCACCCTGGTGCAGTGTAATACTAAACAAATGAAAAAAAGAGATGTATCAAGTTTACAGTGTTGATTAAAAGGAAAATATATATTTAATGTTAATAAAACATATTAACATTAAACATATCAGTCTACTAATTACCAGAAGTAAGTGAACTGAAACACAAAATTGTTG
>JBBJLS010000016.1:11619398-11635521 GCA_037577275.1 Bryconaethiops microstoma | reverse complement strand
TTAATAAAATGTATTAAGTGGACTGAAACACAAAATTGTTAAAAATTCAATGCATTACTTTTTTCAGCAAAAAGCAACCAACCCAAATTTTCACTTCCTTTTAAAAACCAGTTGAAAAGTGTAAGAAGTAAAATGTAGCGTCAGGAGGTCACTCTACCTAGTGAGCTAATATGCTCAGCTTATGCAGATGTTCAGGGTGTAAAAATAAATAAATAAAAATCCCAAATTACAAAAGCCACTAGGTGAATTCAGTGAACCCAGACAATGAAGCAAAATATGCAAACAAAGCAGAGAGCATCTGAAGCAACTCGCATCTTTTGAAACGACAACGAGACAAAAGCGCACTGATTATTTACTCCCAATGCGATGAGCTGTCAAAGTGGCAGAGAGGGCCGCATACACAAATCATATGGTGGGGTGGAGGATTTTTGTATACCACGGAGCACGTGGTGGAAGGTAATTAACAAAGGAAAAAGTGAGCAGCGACGGGCAAAGGTGGACAGTATACGGTGGGCTGGGCTGGCTGCAGGTCAGCTGCTTGTTGCTATGCAACTCCTTTGTCAAACTGTTTTCTCTTCGGTCGGAACGACGAACAGGCAGGAGTGCGTGCGGCCTCTGCTCAAACAGACAGGAGCTTTCTCCTCCTGCTCTATGTGCGTGAAAGCCATGCTGGCCCTCGCGCTCGTTCGCTCGCTCTCCTGCAGATGACTGGCATCCAAATTACCATGCAGCCATTTTTCCCCCTCTCCCTCCTCGCACCCTTCTTCTCAAAGATGAGTAATGGTGCCGGATTCATTATTTACACAGAAACATGCCGTAATTGAAGTTATGAGATGGTTGCTTGTCAGTGAACGTAAAGTGAGCCGATGTGCAATTATACTCCTCGTTTGCATAATGAGACGCGGCCGACGCAGCACAAAAGACGGCGGGGAGTTGGTGGGGGGGTAGAAGGGACAGACGCGTCGACTTTTGCCAGGACGCGGCAGCTAAAGCACAGATGATACGTCTGAGTAATTCTTGGCAAAACAAGAAGCAGGAAATTGGCTGGCCCTGTGGTCCGTGCAACGTTATCGATCACAGTCATACACTGCGGAGCCACTGAGGGTGTGGGTGGAATACACTCTGTTCTCCACACCAGGCAAGCTCAAAAGCACCGGTTCCATTTTCCACCCGCTGCTTGCTGCGCTCACCCCCCGATACCCCACCCATCACCTCGCACACAAGCACACAACCTCGCACACCCTCTCACAACCCTTTTGTTCACAACCAGCAAACACTTGTCTGCAGCAAAGCGGAAATCTCAATTAAAGCACAACCCCCCCTCAAATAATGCCTATAGTCATTCCTGGAGAGGTGGCATACGAAATGAACCTTTTATCCTAATTTACCTTTTATTTAAAGTGGAAATTTCCTTTAAGCGGAAAGGCAATTAACTGAAGTCAACTGAGCATTCAAATCTCTGGATCAAGAGAAAGAAAAGAGAGAGGGAGAAAAAGGAAAGATTATAAGAGAAACGAGAGCAAATTTACTCAGTGGAATTCTAAATCTCCCATGACTTCGAGAGGTATTAATGTGACGAGTTCCTGCAATTTAGTGTTTCCAATAGATCCACTCAGGAAGACAGTGAAAGAAAGAAAGGAGCGTCGTGTCTCGGCGCCTGTGCGAGTGGCATTTTCATGCAGCCCTCCCGCAGGCTACAGTGCAGCCTTTTCAGACTGCACACAAAAAGCCACCAGACGCCTTCCTTTCAGGGCCGAACAGATATTGAACAGAAACTTGAAATCATCTTAAATCAAGAGCAATAGATTCAAAAGACGCTAACTCTGCAGAGAGCCAGCGAGATGCGAGCCCAGCCCCCCCCTATCAGAGAGAGCTTGCGTGATTAAGTTGGAGTGTAGGCGAGTCGGTGCAGATTGTAGAGCTAATGTGATGTTCTAATGTGCCACTGCTGTTTTGCAGCTTCGTGTGTTAAACTGGTGTGAAAAGCTAGGGTCACTCTGCTGCCTTTTTTCTTTCTAATGATGTTTGCACCCACATTGCAAAAAACAAGTTCTCTAAAACATCCCTCTCTCTCTCTCTCTCTCTCTCTCTCTACACCCACCTTTCTTGTTTCAGGTTCTCTCCCATCACCATAGATAGCATGACCAGTCTAGTAGGGATGAATATTCCTGGGCACACCGGCACGGGCTGGTGCATCTTCGTCTACAACCTGTCTCCAGACTCCGACGAAAGTGTCCTGTGGCAGCTCTTTGGGCCGTTTGGCGCAGTAAACAACGTCAAGGTGATCCGCGACTTCAACACCAACAAGTGCAAGGGTTTCGGTTTTGTCACCATGACAAACTACGACGAAGCAGCCATGGCCATTGCCAGTCTGAATGGGTACCGGCTGGGCGACCGTGTATTGCAGGTGTCCTTCAAGACCAACAAGACCCACAAGTCCTGAACTCCCTCCCCACTCTTGTGTAGCCCCATTAAAAAAAACACCACTACTAACACCCACCTCAGCCCACACAGCTAGCCTACTCCAAACAGGAACACAAGCAACCAACAAACCAACTAAAGAGAACTGGATATGGCTTATAATATACCTTTGGACCTATAAGCCAATGTTGCCTAAGTATTACAAAAATTGAAAATGGAAAATATTAATGATTTGGAAGACCTGTAAGTGGTACAGGCATTATGTTGTATATCTTTTGAGTTCTTGTGGTTGTTTATTTGTTTTCTCTTCTCTGTAAAACAGTAGCAAAACCAGTCCGCCCTTATTTCAAAGAAGAGAATGTCCTTCTTTAGATTGAACTCTCTCTGTCTCAATTCAGGTTTTCCTTTTGTTCTCTTTTAAAATCCGGATCCACTGTCGTTAGTATAAGGCCTCCCTGGGAAGAGAATGGGAGGGGGCTCTTTTTAAAAAAAGAAAATACAATCAGTGATCATTCATTCATTTGTTTTGGTGTATATTATTAAACCCCCCAAGTAAATTGACAGGGATGATGCCATCCCTTTTCTCTAATGCAGAAGAAATTTCTAACATTGTTTTGTTTTCTACTGCAAACAGAACACATGTCTTTCCTCACGAGGGATCGGGAGACAGGGAGAGGGAAGGGATGGGTTAGCATTCCTGTTGACAAAAAAAAAAAAAACACACACACACACACACACACACACTGTTGCCAAAGAGAAAATCTCTTTGCTTGAAAATGCGTTTAGAAAAAAAAAGAAAAAATAAAGAGAAAGAAGATCTATTTTTATAAATAATGATTAAAATAATAATTATTGAAGAATTTTTACAAGAATCTGGATTTGAAAAAAAGAGAAAAATATTTTGACTGGCTAATTAGGGTTTGGGGGGAGGGGTCAGGTGCCACCTTGTCTTGTTCGTTCTGCCGTGGTACTTTTTAGGATCAAAGGTTGTTTGTTTTTCGGGGAGAACCAGATTGGCAATGGTTTTGTAGACGGATGGTTTTATCAAGAGATGCAAATTCAGGCAGGTAATTTTTCATAGCACGTAATTGTTCAACAGCGATACCCAATAGGAGAGGGATAGGGGTCTTCCCAGGCCTAATGCATTGTAGTCAAGAGCCCAAAGTATGGCCACACATTGTCCACTCATTTTCTTTCCATCATCAGTCTTTGGGATATCGGTAATGCATACACATGCACACACACACACACACACACACACACACACACGCACACAAACACACATACTCCTCCATTTAGAAAACATAAGTACACTCTTATGGTTCCTTTCACTCTGATTTTGTGATATTGCATTTGAGATGTACTTCCTTTAGCGATCAACCGTAGGTGCTATATTACATGGTTCACATATCTTAAATATCCAAGTTTGTTGTTCTGTGTGTTATTTAGAAAAAAAAAGAAACTTCGGTGTTGGCATTAAACTGAGCTGCTGTTTCCATTTTGTTTATTTTAATTGTCGGCCCCCATCTGGTCCAGAGAATTCTGTGCCGAGAAAGCCAGATGAGCAAATTCGGGCCTTGTAAGAATCACTTTAACGAGTTTTCTTTGGCTTGCTGACATATAGGTTACTTGCTGAGTGTACAGCGTTTGTCAAATTTCAATGATAATTAGCTAGTTTTGTTAGTCTAGTATTTGTTTCCTCAAAGGATCTATTACAAATGTGTCTTTCTTTGTTGTGTACAAATAGATGATATATAGTCTACATTTGTTTTACAATATCTATATCTGAGTTGTCACTGTTTTTTGTTCAAGCTTGTCTTTTTTCATATGAAAACTTTATGAAGTGATGGTTCAGTTACTTAGAAAACTCGTGAGGAATCCTGTTTCAATATGTTGTCATGTCGCTTGTGGAAAAAAAAAAGAAAAATTGGATTCAAATTATTTTTGTTTTTGTTTGTTTGTTTACCGCCGCGGCAAAAGAAACCGGACAAAAAAGCTTCTTGAAAATATGTATTTATTTATTGATTGATTGTTTTCATTGATTAAATTATTTATTTATCTTGATTATTTATTTATTTATTTATTTATTTGTTATGTTGTCTGTGTTTTTGTGTGATTCTGGTACAGGGAGGGGGGGTGTTTCTGAGCTAAAGGGAACAAACGACTAGGGGGAGACGCTCTTCCATTAGTCCTGTGCACTGAGAAATTTTAGTACGTTTGTGCTTTGTACCAATATATCAAAATTACAATATAAAAAAGTTTAAAAGTCAAAAACGAAAAAAATGTCAAGAGGGTTGGTGAGGCTCTTCCCTTATTACTAGAAACAGTTACTCGCTATGCATAACCTAGTCGATAGTTAAATTTGCTATTGCTTTTTTCTTGTCTTGTTAAACATAAATCTTTAAATCTTTTTCAATAAAGTTTAGTCTTAATAGAATGTTATAACAGTTGTTCTGGTTCAATATAACCTGTGATAAGTTTGTGTAGTTTTAAAAGCCGCTTCCCGCCCTCCCTCCACACACTACCGTTGCTTTGCGATCCAACTTTATGCAAAAATTGTGGGTCTGAAAACATAATTTCTCATGGATTTTTATGGCATCCAACATTTTGGGCTCTGCTGCCTCGATTTGATTATGATACTGTTTGTCCATTGTTTTAGTCGCATTCATTGCATTGGACCTATCAGTGGAGAACTCAATGTAACATGTTACCTTGATTTGAATCTACCATTTGCATATGACATCACAACTCCAAAAAGCATTGACGCTGATTGTACTGGTTGAAATAAAATAGCTATAGAAGATGATATTTGATAGATGATACCCATTATATATTTTCTAAGATATAGTCTATTTTGAGAGGTAAATTTAGTGAATGGCTCGTTGAGAGTAGAGGATCAGCTCATGTTGAGATAGTACTGCTGTGAATGTCGGAGAACTTGAACTACTACTTACACATGCGCACTCATACGCACTCGTCCACCTCTTCCGTCATCTGTTCATCCTCTGCTCCGCCTGCAGGGCGGCAGCACAGCCCTCCTCGAACCCCACCGCAGGTGGTAGTTTGAATTATGCAACGACCCCAGTAGAATGTTGTTCTGATGTATGAACTAATTTCTTACATCGCTTACTCCTCTTTGCTCATGATATCACCCTCCGCGAGTTTGTGCATGACTGTGCGCGAGAGTTTTGTGCGGTGTGCATGAATGAGTATGTGTGTGTATGTGGGTGTGGGATGTGGGGTAAGGGATGAGGGTGTGTGGAACATGGGGCCATGCCTCCGCGGTACATGCCCAAATCGCTGTGGCTCACTTTCTCCCCTTGTAGCGCCTTATAGTGGCAGCCTGCCAATAGGAAACCAACAGCCAGTAGTGTAGGAGGGAAGGCCAAGTGAGGAACAAGGCTCTTGTCATTTTTAATTTTCTCCTGAAGATGTGTTTGTTTACTGAGAATCTATAAATCTTTAAAGACAAAAAAGACGAAAAAATGTTCACCGGACCAAGCTGGTCTCTCCTACTTATGTTATTACTTAACTATCAATTATTGATTCTTGTTATTATGATTACTATTATTCTTATTATCCTTATTCTTATTATTAATCAAATTACTGCGATGAATGACTTCATGTTATCCTTGCTAGTTTAGGTCATTTCTGAAACTGGAAACAAAATATGGAAAAAAAAATCTTGCTGTAAATGTTTTTTTCTTTTTCATAAACTGTTGTGTTTGAATTATTTGTACTTTTGAATGTTGGGACAATAAAATGAGGTGTTGAAAGCTGTGTGGTCTCATGTGGTGTTTTTTTTTTTTTTGTGGAAAAGTGGAAACTCATTCTTCACTCAGGTAACTTCTGAATTTCCCTGACGTTTAATGGAGCCAGACCTTTTAGGTATTCATGGAACACTTCTCTTCATTGCAACCCCAGAGGAACTAAATGTCACTTGAGCTACTTCTTTTTGATATTAATTTGATGACTTATCAAAATGAGTATAAATGCCAAGGTCATTACTCTCTGTGTGGGTCAGAATCAAAGAAGGCACCCAAATGTCTACTGTATTATCACATTAATATGCTTCCCTTAGTCAATCAAGCATGGCAGTCCTTTTGAGCTTGGAGATGCAAAGAGTGTGAGCATAGTGCCCCCTGCATTTCTACTGGAGAATTATTTCAAAAAGGCAAACATCTCAAAGCCGGAGGCTCAGGTTTAAGCACATATATTGATGTAAAGTTATAAAGTGCCGTTGCAACAAAACATCACATCTCCAAAATGGTAACCTTACTGGAGAAGAAAAAATGTTCAGAATTTTGAATGAAAATTAATGTGAAGAGTTTTTATTCCAAATTATTTTGCACCATTTCTGTTGGTCACATTTTGACAAAAAGCAAAGGGCAGCTGCCCTCTTTAAATTATGAAAAAATAAAATAAAAACAAATACAGATGCAAGGTTTTGTTGTGACAGTGGTGATCTGTTTGTTACCTCTGGTGTAAATAAACTACTCCAAGGTGGTGTAATGTACAACCAGCCACAACATTAAAACCACCTGTCTAACACTGTGGCCCTTTGAGGCATGAACTCCACAAGACCTCTGAAGGTGCTGTGGTATCTGACACCAAAACATTCACAGCAGTTCCTTTGAGTCCTGTAAGTTAGGAGATGGGGCCTCCACATGTCGGACTAGTTTGTCCAGCACATCCCACAGATGTTTGATCAGATATCTAGGGAATTCGGAGGCCAAGTCAACACTTTAAGCTCTTTGTCATGCTCCTCAAACCATTTATGAACAATTTTTGTGGCAGTGTGGCAGGGCACATTATCCTGCTGACATTGCCATTAGGGAATAGCGTTGCCATGACAATGTGTACTTGTTCTGTGTAGGTAGGTGGTACATGTGGAAGTAACACCCTTATTAATGTCAAGACTTAAGGTTTCCCAGCAGAACATTGCGTAAAGCATCACAATGTTTCTGTTGGCTTGCGATCTTCCCACAGTGCAACCCAGTGACATAAAGTCCCCCAGGTAAGCTATGCACATGCACCCGGCCATCTACATGATGTAAACATACCAGGACACCTTCTTCTATTTCTCCCTGGTCCAGCTTTAATCCTCACATGCTGATTGTAGGCACTTTCAGGAGTGGACATGGGACAGCTTGGGCACTCTGACTGGTCCCCATGGGCCTTGGTCCCCATGACCCCACCAATGGTTCACCAATTTTTTTTACTTTTTTAAGTTCTGACTACTGCATACAGTTAACAGACAAGACCTGCTCTTTTGGAGATGCTCTGACCCAGTGGTCTAGCCATGAGAATTTAGCCTTTATCGAAGTTGTTCAGAGCCTTATGCCTGTCCATTTAACCTGTTTCTAACACAGCAGCTTCAAGGACTGACTGTTCACTTGGTGCCTAATATATCCCACCCCTTTCCAGGTGCCAGTGTAATGAGACAATCAATATCATTCACTTCACCTGTCAGTGGTTCTAATGTTGGTTGACTGGTGCATAATGTAGTAAATAATAAAACAACATACACTAAAGGCTTCTTAAAGGGATCAGGGCTTGGGTGAAATGTTCTGGGAAAGATCCTTCACATAATGTAGATTATTACTGGGACTTTAAAAAGCTTCTTCATACTCATACTTCACGTACCTCACCTGAAAATGGCTCCTTAAACGTCCAAATGGTAACACGTCAGGCCAAGGCTACATGGCATGTACAAACCTTTTTTAACTATTGATATAAACCTACATAAACATTTAAAATTTTTGTTACAACAAACATTAGTGGTCAGAACATATTGAGATGAAAAGACTCAAAGTTGACTGAAGCAGTGTTTATGACAACTGATATAAGTTGGAATAGGCCATTGCAATATTGTATTTAGGTACATATCAGTTGTCACAAAAATTTACATGTATGGACCTACTAATGCTAGCTTTCAGTGAAAGGTTCTGTCTAAACTTTTATAGCACACTACACAGAATTTCATTGTATAAGCCAAGTCATGCAGATATTGAAAAACAGGGTTAAAGCATACTGAAAGGTTCTTTAGAGAACCAAAAGCATGTCCTCTATGCAACCACCACATGGAAACCTTTATGATACCTTTACCTTTAGGAGAGTAATGATTCGTAACACCTCTACCAAGATATTAAGTGTCATTAATATATTTAATAATTATGAAAAAGTAAGTGATACAAGTGGAAGCTGAAGTCATTTGCTGTTTGTGATGTGTGCAGGGGGCGAGGAGGGAATGAAGGACGAGCGAACGATGAGGGAGATCAGTGGTGTGATAAAGTCCTCCAGTCTGTCTGAGTCTCTCCACACTGTTAGAGATGTAATGAGGTGAGAGGCTCATAAAGGGAGAGAAGTGACGAGTCACTCCGCCCCCGGGTCCTCCTTTTAAATTCCCCTCCGACCAGCTGCCACCTAACCAAGACCAGACTACAATTTAAAGAGCTGTGTTTCTACACTCCATTTTAAACTTCGCCATTCTTTGTACAATTATGTCCCAGAGTGGTAACCTCTTGGACCCATGGCTTATTATTTAGTTATTGTCTCTATGGGGAATCCCACTACTAAATTTCTGCATAATTAAATGGTTAAGATGTATACAAAATTATCCAGAGTGGTTTGGTGTGAAATGAGCCAATCTACGGAAATGTTTCAAGTCAGATTGTTTTCAAAGTGGTGACGATAGGAGCCAGATGTAAGAAGTTACATCACAAAAAGATACATAAAATAGCAACCTGATGCTTGCAACATTGTTATGACAGTTTTGAGAAGGTTTTGGTCTAAAACATATATTTTTTCAAATCCATTCTGGTACATGCAGAGTATTGAAAAAAATACAGGATGCAATGAAAGCTTGTAGTGTGTTATAAAAGTGTTAAATGTAAACTTATTCTTGTCATAATTATTACACAGAAAGCACAGAAAACAAATGCAGGTTTATAACTTTGTTTATATCTCATTGGTTGAGCTAGGCAGAAATTAAGAGGGGGGTCCCTTTAAAAGGCTCCTACAATCTCCATGTGACACTTTATACATTTTATAAATGGAAATTAAGCTGCAAAACAGACTGTTTTTTTCATTGTTTTTGTAACATTATTTACATATATGTGCCTATTCAAGGTCATCTATTAATACTGTTTTTCAGTTTTCAGCCTGGAATGCCTTGATGCAGGACAGCCAATGAAAACAGAAAATTTGCATATATTAGTCGTAAAGATACAGTAACTAAATTAGCCTGATCAGTAAACACAGAAAGGAAAATGGTCATGTGAAAATGAATGATGCATGTTTCTGGTACATAAAAGCACATCATTAAAGGTGATAAAAAATGTGAGGTAAGGCTTAGTATTCAGCAACTACTAGCATTATTTAGGAACTTCATTGAAACTACTCTGTGATGCAAGTAGTTTGAGAGAGATGAATTTAGGAAAAAACACATATTTAGACCCTTATACTTGAAGGAGTTCATCCCATTATCAAAACAAATAACATGCTGTTAGACATTTTAAAGTGGTGTATACATGTTGAATTTGTTTAATCACAGCCATTTTCCTCATGTTATAGGCTTTGGCAATTCCTCAAGAGGTTCTTATCAAGAATAGCACTGTCTAGATTTTTGCACTGTCTAGATTCATATACACATAAATACATGCATGAACTGGATAGATTTTGACTCCATATATGGTACATTTAAATTTACTTGTAAACAGATTGTTGTTTGAGAGTCAATGCACTAGACTGCTCAGAATTGACAGAAACATCAAAAAGCATATGTGACACAAACTGAAATGAGAAAATTTGGTTCAAAAATACTGAAGGTAAGAAATGTATCTGCTCGCATCGCGTGGTAGAGTTTAGTTCCAAATATAACACATCTAAGCTAAAAATTATGGTCCCTAATTCTTGGCTTAGATGAACAGTTCTAGGGAAAAATGAATTGCTATAAAACCATTATGTTATGTGGAGCCCCTTGCGAAATGAAAAAGGTTCTTCACATCTGCTAAAAGCTTTACTTTGGGAACCAAAAGAGGCTCTTCTATTGCAGTCCCAACTCCCAACATAATTGAATCCATTAAAAACACTGAATACCTGGCTCAGGTGTAAGGGAAGATGGTGTGGAGCAAAAACACTGACCTACTGGCAGGCCCTGAGACTTGAGTTGAAAATTACTGTTTGATGGCTTGCAGTTGTAACAAAAAAAAACAGTATCCTTTTTGTTACAACTGAAGGTCTTTGGGAGCATATAAGCTATTGGTGAAGCAGAACTGAACTCTGCAGGATGTCTCCAGGAGCACGGGTGGGTTATACGATAGGTGTAACTCAACAAGGATATAAACGTTGTGCAGTTAATAAAATAAAAAATCCACATCTTTAGAGGCTTCTTCCAAAAACATCTGCCACATTGCCATATCACCATATGCACATCCTGCATCTGACATTCTGTCACTGCGGCGATGAACATATTTTTCAGTCATTATGAGCTTTAACATCAACTCATGAAATGTCGCTTCTGCGGTGAAATATTTAAAAGTGCTTTTTTCTAAAGGCCAATCAATAAGTACTAGAACAGGTGACATTGTTGCTGTCCTGACTGCCTGGAAATGTCAACAGTGCCCATCATCAAAATCCAATGTTCAGATTCTAAAATGGCAATAATGAGTCTGTCTGTTTTGATGTCCTCTTCCTTAAGAAACACTCTGAATGCTTCAATTCCACAAACCTTTTGAAACTTATTTAAAAAATGTTATACACCACAACCACTGCCCCTACACAAGTGACCACAAATAACCAAATGTATGCAAAGAAGTCAACATTGTATGCAACAAAGTAGAGCACATACACTGAAAGTAAATACACTGATTTTTTTCAAGTAGTCTGAGCAATCGAAAGTCCATACTGTCACATACTCCATCTACTGGTTTAGCTTTAGTTGCTGGGTCAAAATTTGATATCTTTTCTTAGTACCTGGGTGTGGAGCAAAACAGCTTTATTGGAAACCATTCATAGACAAAACTGTTCATAAAGGTCATGTGCTTCCTACATGTAAGATGTTGTACCACGTCAATCAGACTTGAGCATCACTCCAAGGAACACTTTTTGGCACCACTATTTCTAAAGGTCCAATATGGGAAAAACAGTTGTCCTTACTTTGTTGAGTTTAATGCAGCTGTAAAGTTTCAAAATACACTGTTCAGTCCCCAGTTCATCCAGTCCATAAATAGATTGGAGAATGAGTTGCAAAAAGAGCCCGTTCTGAACTCATTGTTTTATAATTTCACATTTATCTGTCTATTCATCCCACCTCTATAACAAAATGCCAGTTTAATTTAAGCAACAAATAAAGATTGAGAATGGTTGTATATAAACAAATGACTTTTTTGATGAATAAACCTAGACAAATGTAATAAGTGGTCCTACGTGGGAAAAAGTAAAGGAAACATCCTATTAAACTGCAGTCAAATATACAGCATACTGAGCAAAACCTTTGCAAATTTAACAAGGTGCAGCTTTGTCTGCCCTGAACCCTGCCCCACCTGGCCCTGCGGCTCACTCTCTTTCTGTGCAAGTGTGTTCGACAGTGCTGGAAAGTGTGGGAGAGGGGACCTGGGCCCAGTCGGGGGACCTGCCTCAGTGTGTGCACACAGATGGAGTGGATGTGCTCCGTTTGCCCTATTCTTCAGCACTAACACAGCCCCTCCATTGGCACTCACTCTATACACACTCACTATCTCTCTCTCACACTCTCTCTTTCCCTTCCTGCCTCCTTTATTATGCTTTATCATCGACTTTCTTGCTCCTTCATTGTATCTTTCTCTTTCACTGTCTGTGTTTCACACACACACACACACACACACACACACACACAAACACACACACACACACACACACACAAACACATTCAAAAAAAGAAGCAGCAGTTCAGATAAGCAATGGCTGTTACCTTTGGGAGTCTGAATGCTTCCAGTATCTACATTTTATATGCATTCAGGTTTTTTAAGTCTATTTCTATACTGAGGTGCTAGCAGCATCTTAACTAAAAGTAGACTAAATTAAAAATAAATATCTCTGAAGTTATCGTGGAGATATAGGGTGTATAGCTACAGAATGGTAAACAACCACACAACAAAGAACAGCCATTTTTAGTTCTGCCAATCAAATCAATATCTCAAAAATCTCTCTCCCCTCTCTCTTCTCTCTCTTTCTCGCCAGGAATCTTCTTCAGGTTCTCCAAGATCAGATTTGAATATCTCTCCTCAGCACTTGCTGTTTTCCACCATCTGTCACAGATGACAGTGAAGTCTCTGAGCCAAAACTTCATTCAAAGGCCCCCGAATCCCCGCTCTGCATTCCAAATACACACACACACACACACACACACACACACACACACACACACACACACACACACACACACTGAGGCTGGACCAACAGGCAGGTCTTCAGTCTTCTGTCACACAAAGCCAGTCACTACACTTTGTAAGTCCACTGGCACAATCGCCAGCCATAGACCTGCATTTTCACTGGCATGGTCCGGACCACCCATCAACAACTCGAGAAACTTGGCCGCAAGTCAGCTGCTGGCAAAACTGCTTCTTAGCAACGCAGCCGCGCGCTGCTGCAGGGTTTGAATTCCAGCTGCACCATGTGCTGTCTGTAGGTGGTTTGCCTGAGAATGTAATTGGCCACGTTTTCATTAGAAAAGATGAGGTGCTCCCTGTCTCCATCATTAAGCAATGTTGCACATCTGCATGGTCATGTGGCAAAGTCAACTGCTTATTTGTCTCATCCCAACTCAACAAGCTGCTGGACGATATTCTACGCCTGGAACAGATGTGATTATAGATTTTTCAGGGACCGCTGGCCCTTGACAACTGATGGTAGGCTACTGCTACACAATAGGAGAGATATTTGAGATGCAAACTGGAACAATTAAGACAAAAGAACAAGTTTACATTTGATTTCTATGCAGCATCAGATGTCCTACACTTGACATGACCAGCTTTGTTTAAGCATGGTGAGCTTTAAAGAAAGGACATAATATGCAGCTCTGTAGCTTGGAGGAAAATCTGAATTGCTGATGAGGTTCTTGTTTTTAACCATACATTCTTTTTTTGAGATGATCATTTTGCAGTCTGTTTTAACAAGCTTTAAAGGTATGATGTGTCACTATGAGACCTTAAAGGTAATAATATAGGAAAAAATACAATCTATTTCAATAATCAAGAACACAACCCAAACCTTCTCTCTACACAGTTAAACCACATCCGACACAGGTTTTGAGGATTCAGTATAATTCACTGTGAGTTACGAAAATGAACAGCAAAACAGACCCAGACCTTCACACTACCACCACCATATTTTACTGTTGGTATAATGTTTTTTTTCTGAAATGCAGTGTTACTTCTATGCTAGTTGAACGTCCAAAACGTTCAACTTTTGTATCGTCAGTCCACAGAGTCCACATCTTCCCAAAGGTCTTGGGGATCATTAAGATGTTTTCTGGCAAAATTGAGTCTTAATGTTCTTTTTGCTCAACAGTGATTTTCGTTTTGGCACTCTGCCATCCATGCCATTTTTGCCCAGTCTCTTTCTTATAGTGGAGTCATGAACACTGACCTTAACTGAGGAAAGTGAGGCCTGAAGTTCTTTGGATGTTGTTGCGGGGTCTTTTGTGACCTCTTGGATAAGTCGTCGCTGCACTCTTGGTATAATTTTGGTCGGCCGGCCACTCCTGGGAAGGTTCACCACTGTTCCATGTTTTCGCCATTTTTTCTCAATTACTTTCTTTCTCATTTGTTCCTGAATTTCTTTGGATCTCGGCATGATGTCTAGCTCTTGAGGATCTTTTGGTCTACTTCACTTTGTCAGGCAGGTCTTATTTAAGTGATTTCTTGATTGAGAACTGGTGTGGCAGTAATCAGGCCTGCTTGTGGCTAGAGATATTGAACTTAGGTGTGATGAACCACTGTTAAGTCATGTTTTAACAGGGGGGGAGGCAATCACTTTGTCACACAGGGCCATTTAGTTTTTTTCTCCCTTAATAATAAAATCCTTCACTTTAAAAATGCATTATGTATTTACTTGTGTTGTCTTTGACTAATATTTGAATTTATTTGATGATCTGACACATTTAAGTGTGACAAACATGGAAAAAAATGAGGAATCAGGAAGGTGGCAAACACTTTTTCACACCACTGTATACAAGAAAAAGTGAAAGTTATGCTGATGTTCTGGATTTGCATTTCTTGAACTTCACCTTCTTCTGTAGAAGTGTTACCTATTTCATGTTGAATATTTCATTCATTCATTTTCCAAGTCACTTAACCTCAACCAAATTATAACACACTCACAAATTTCAACTTAACATTCTCTGCAAGACTGAGCAAAATAACTGCAGATGTGACTTATACTTTGCAAATCTAAATCTTAAAAAAAAAATCTATTCTTTTAATATGGACGAATGGTGGGATTGTTCAGACTCAGGGTGCAATACGTTTTGGATCACTGTTCTAGATCATGTGAGAGCTGTTGTTGTGGTGGCTGTGTTCTCCGAGAAACAGTAGCAAGAGCATGTTTTACTGCAAATGGAACTGATTGCTGATAGTAATGGGGTGGTGGTGGCCTAGTGGTAGGGTATTTGCCTCTGGACCAAGAGGTCATGGGTTCGAATCCTACCTCCAGCACCACCACTGGGTTCCTGAGCAAGACCTTTAACCCCAAGTTGCTCCAGGGAGACTGTGAGACTGCCCCCTGTAGTTAGGGAATGGAATGGAATGGAAGTCGCTTTGGATAAAAGTGTCTCATAAATGCCGTAAATGTAAATGCATCAACTGCACGTAGAGGAAAACTCTTACTTACATCCTCAAGTTGAACTCTTGGTACCTCACAATACCTACAGAAGTACTTGGACGTGCTGAAATTCTGTGTGTAGCCGCCAATACACTGTGACCCCAGACTGTCCCCTACAACCGATATTGTTGTTGCTTGAACCACATGACCAGGAGTGGTCACAAGACCATGTTCTTCAAACTGTCTCAGGACTGACAACATTCTAGAAAAAAAACTGTGTTCTGGCCAAAATATTTGAAATCAGTCTCTTTGCACAACAGTATTAACTGCATATCGTCAATACTGGAGTGATGGAATGGCTCCAGCATTGACAAGTAAACTCCCACAAGCTTATGCTTTTTACTTGCAGACCCCAGGGGGTTCACAATCTCAAACACATCCTCATACAATATCAGTTTCACGACAATCTCACCTGCTTGTACAAACAACTCACTGGATTTGTAGACCGATCCATCAGAAATGTCACTTAAGACACCATGAGAAAATAGCCTATTTTGTGGCTTAGCACATTCCTGCCACACAACAGAATCTTTGGGAATCAATCGATAAACTGTCAGACAAAGGTATGTATTGAGAATAACTGTATTTTCATTTTTGCCCAGGTAGATTTTCTCTCGGCGCACATATCCAAAGTTTCTATGAAAATACTTCCTCCTGTCAGGCGGCTCCAACAAACACCTAAACAAGCTTCAACTCGTCCAGAATGCGGCAGCCAGAGTTCTCACTAGAACCAGGAAATTCCACCATATTAGCCCAATATTATCCAGACTTTGGCTTCCAATAAAATTTCGTATTGACTACAAAATTCTACTAATGACATATAAAGCCTTAAATGGCCTCG
>JBBJLS010000016.1:11566394-11593607 GCA_037577275.1 Bryconaethiops microstoma | reverse complement strand
TCTCTCTCTCTCTCTCTCTCTCTCTCTCTCTCTCTCTCTCTCTCTCTCTCTCTCTCTCTCTCTCTCTCTCAAAACACCCAGCTCTGAGGCAAAATCCTTCTGGGTCCCAATTAAGACTCAAAGCTGCTGTTCTCTGTATGATAACAACACCAAGCGTTGACAACATGCTACCTGTCAACGAGAGCATCAACAGCCACCATCTGTTCCTGGGCAAATTGTCTTCATTACACACAAACTCCACAATGCAGTTCATACACACACAAGCATGCACACACACATACTCAGAGAAGAGCATCACACTCTTAGAAATCCATTCTAATTACACGCCTGCCTCAAATTGAACAGCCCAGTATTAATACTCCATGTCCCCCTTTACATTGTCTGGCTTTTGATTTGGGTGTTTACTTAAGAGGACAGTTTTCCACTTAAAGCATTTGGAATCATGGACCATGAAGAAAAAAAAAAAGGACAGGTCCATATTTGCGATTGGTAAAACAACAACTAATTAAAATACAGCCTGGCATCGTAGGTAACCACAGTTGCACCCTCACACCCCTGTTACTCATAATAGCTTTTGCAGTTGGAGCAAATTATCCTGAGGAGCTGATAATAGATTTTCTTCTCTAATTAAAACTGTTTTTTTCCCTCTCTGGTCTATTAATCAGAGAATGAAAATGCTTTGTAAGGAAATATGGGAGAGCGTTTGGCGCTGAACGGGAAAACTGTTCTCATCTCACCTGATGAAGAGACGCGCAGAGAGGCCAGGCGAAAACTTTTAGCCTCTGCCTTACCAAACAAATGAGCTTCAGGAGACCTTATTCACTGCATTTCACACTTCTCGATTCCAGACTTTCAAATTCAGCTTTGGAAAAGTAACGCTCAGTTCTGACAAAGCAATTGGAATGACAGAACAGTTTAACATTATCTGCTTGGTTTTGGCACCTAAGTGGTAGAACAAACTTTCACTGACTTTTAAAACAGCTGAGTCTCTCACTGTCTTTAAACAGAGACTGAAGACTCACCTCTGCAATGAGCACTTAGGATAACAACTACAAGTTCATGCCCTTAACCACCTACCTAACACAAACTTCTAACATAGTCTGACAGGGCCCTGGTGGATTATTGACTTCAATCCTAGCTTGCTAGCACCTCTTAACTTAAGCCTGGGTTTACTAGTGTGAGGGACGTGTCTTTTTTGTAGACTACAAAGCCCCCATGTACATTGGTCTGGATAAGAGTAGCTGCCAATTCCCATAAATGTAAATGCAGCCCTCTTTACAGAAGCCAGATATCCCGCTGTTTTGCAGGTCTCTTAGTTAAGCTGTGCATGTTCATCTTTCAATGATGATGGAATGTATTTCCAAGGAAATGTGATTAATTTGCTTCTATAAAATAGATTTTTTTTTATAGAAGCAAAAAAAATGTATCTCTTAAATGAGCAAGGAAGACTTTTTAATTGTGTTTAAATGTTATTTTTTATTATGGCAGCTGTACATGATTTTTTTTTCCAGCTGCAGTTGTGCTGACGTTATCTCTGAACATCGTCTTTATGGAGAGGAGTGTTTTCATTTCATAACAGGGTGTCCTCCCCATCTCCTTCTACTCATCATTGTTCACTAGCAGCCCAACACAGAGTCACCACCTTTTACACACAGAGAACCAACAGTGTCCTAGTTATGTGTGACCTGATTACATAATTACAGAGAAAGAACACTTTATTTGATTATACAAATAAAAATATTGAAATGCGGCTACTCAAACTTAATCAGAACACTCAAATGCAGTAAAAGCAGATCTTAAGCTGTGAAATATTGCTTGTCCATATGCTTATTTTATAGATTTTCATTTATTATGGACAAGTCTTGAAATGATTATGTATATCTTTCAAAAGGGGCCTTGAGATTTTTAAAAGTAATGAAATCGGTATTTCTTCAATAATTAAGGAGTATTGTATCCTAGGTGCTAAATTAACATCTTTCTAAAATTACTTATTAGTTATCCCCTTAAAGTAGTTATTTAACTAAGGAAAAACATTGCGCACAGCATTGTGTTTCACAAGTGCTGCAAAGGGTTAAATGTCCCCGGCCCAACTAGCCAATCGGTGAGCTTTACTGGGCCACGCCCCTAGCTCTCGTTCCTGTCGCTATTGTCATGGCAACTCCCGGGTTTTCCAGATAAAAAAAAGGAAAAAAAAAACCACCTTGTGCGAGCAGCCGCGTGCGTTGATATAGGAGGTGGCTGAGTCTATTATCATCTGTTGAGCAGCGTGAGGGATCGGATGCTTTTCACTGATGTCCCGAGTTGAAATGCAACGAAGCTCATTCATATATTGACTCAGCGGAGAGTGAAAATTCTGCAAATGCTGTAGGTTATCGTGCAGCAGCTGATGTGTATATTGGCGCTGAGGGCTCTGAAAATTGTGCTAACGCTAATGGTGCTAGCCACTTGAGACGTGTGTGTTTGTGATGCTAGTGGCCTATTAGCTTGGGCCTAGCCAGTCGCTAGCATGGTTCAATGTCCTATGCAAACTAAAGAGACAATGATTGTTAGTTATTTGTTATGAGAGATGTTATTTCCTTAAATTGTTGCTGTGAAGGAGAGAAAAGATCATTTTAATACAATGTTTTGTTGATTTATGTTAATTCTATGTTATAGTAAGCAAAGAGGTTGATGTTTAGTGCAGTCTCTCATTGTAACCGGTGCAGGGAGAGACAGTTAAGCACGCTGAGCCATAGTACCTCTAGGTTACTGCAAATGTTTTGGACTTAATGTAACTTTTACCAAATTAGAAGAATATTTTATATTTTATTCTTCTTATACTATTAAATACTCGAACATGATTATATTCACTTTGAATGTATTTACAGTTTCATGGCTGCAAATGTATACTTGAAATTGATATATTGATTAAATTGATAACCTCCCTGCCGAGAAGGTTATTTGTGAAAGCTAGCCTTGTCAATCTTCCCCAACGGCCACCTTATAAGCTACCGGTCATGATTTGTAATGAGACTGATTGTGACATTGTCATTCCTGCAAAGTGTACAGTAGCCCAAATCTGTACTTACCAGAGTATCTCATTAAAAGAGCACTGTGCGGCTGGGTCACCTGAGTCACTCCAAAGGTTACCAGGCAAAGAGCCCTCCCAAAACCCTGGTTTAAACTTTAATTTTGGTGAGTCCCCAGTCCCACCTGAGTGGAAAGAACGCATCATTAGGCAGCTTAGCAACATGCCTGATGTGTTTTCACAACATGACTCTGATTTTGGCTGAACAGACAAGTTAACACATCACAAAGCTCTCAGATGAAACTCCTTTTAAACAGACCAATCTGCCCTCAAGACATTGAGGTGGTTAGGAAACACATCCAAGAGCTTCTTGATGCAGGAGTTATCAGCCATTCTCATCACCAATTGTAGTAGGCAAAAAGAAGAACAGCCAGGTCCGGTTGTGCATAGGTTATAGGTGCCTGAATCTTCAGACCATAAAGAATGCGTACTCTCTCCCAAAGCTAGAGGATACCTTTTGTGCACTCAGTGGTTCTCAGTGGTTTTCTGTTCTCCACTTAAAATCCGGGTTCTATCAGATAGATGTTGAAGAGGCAGACAAACCGAAGACCTTTGCGCGTCCTCTCGGGTTCTGGGAATTCAATCGAATGCCACAAGGGCTGACGAATGCTCCGAGCACATTCCAAAGGTTAATGGAAAAATGCATGGGTGACATGCATTTAAAGGATGTGCTAGTTTTCCTTGATTGTGTTCTCGAAAACCCTGGAGGAACATGAGGAAAGGCTGGTGAAGGTGCTTTCCTGCCTGAAGGTGCTTTCTTGGTCTGAAATTGTCCCCTGAGAAGTGTCTTCTTTCAGACTTCAGTCTGTTATCGTGGCCATGTGGTGTCCAGAGATGGAGTTGAGACTGACCTAGAGAAAATCGCTGCCCTTAAGAGTTGGCCAGTTCCAAAGAACTTGCGAGAGCTGAAATCTTTTCTCGGGTTTTCTGGGTATTACAGGAGGTTTGTCAAGGGATACTCAAGTATTGTGAAGCCCCTCTGTGGTCTGACTTCTGGTTACACGCCCTTTCAAAAGGAATCAAAGATGAACCGGAAACAACACCAGTATAGACACCCAAAAGAGCCCTTTGGAGAACGGTGGACTCCTGCTTGCCAGCCAGCATTTGAGGCGGTCATCAACAAGCTCACTTCTGCCCCCGTGCTGGGTTTTGCAGATTCTCAGAAACCCTTTGTACTCCACACCAACACAGGCACCACTGGGCTTGGTGCTGTTCTGTATCAGGGGCAGGGTTACCACCTTCAAGTGATTGGCTATGTGAGCAGAGGCCTGTCAAGGCGTGAGAGTCATTGCCAGGCACATAAATTAGAATTATTGGCATTGAAGTGGTCAGTCACTGAAAAACGATTACTTATATGGAAATCATTTCACTGCTGTTACCCTTACCTATATACTGACCTCTGCAAAACTGGTTATACAGGTTATAGATGGCTGGCAGCACTACCACATTCCCATTCAAGCTTGTTTACTGGTCTGGAAAGCAGAATGTTGATGTAGTCGACCAAGTGGTTGTGCAAGCAATCTGCAACAGGCAGATTGTCTATAGCGCCAACGAAAACAGTGATAGTAGTGTCAATGACCTTGCCCTAGTTGAACATCTTACCATTTCTGCTGAAGCTGTGCCCGACAGTTATGGACAGGAGGATCAGTTTGGCGGACTGCCAATTATAGGGCATGCCATTTCTCAAATAGAACACAGTGACAAACAGCCCCCCACCTTGCGAAATGAACTCCCTGACCTTCCGCTCCTTTTAAGAGAGCTAAATCGCCTTGAGCTTTTGAACGGTGTTTTGTACAGGCGGCTCCAAGAAGGTTCCAAAACAGCCTACCAGCTTGTTCTGCCAGCTGAGCTCCGCAACGTAGTTTTGACCAGCCTGCATGACCATATGGGTCATATGGGGGTGGACCGTACAATAGACCTTGTAAGATCTAGGTTTTACTGGCCAAGGATGGCTGTGGACATGGAGAGGAAGGTGAAATCTTGTGGCAGGTGTGTACGGAGGAGGGCACTGCCTGAGAAAGCTGCACCTTTAGTTAATATCAAGACCACAAGGCCTCTTGAGCACCTTTGCATGGAATTTATCTCTCTCAAACCAGACAAAAGTGGGACCAAAGACATCCTTGTGATTATGGACCACTTCACTACATTTGCAGTTGCCATACCTACACCTAACCAAAAAGCCCGCACAGTTTCAAAGTGTCTATAGGAGAACTTCATGGTGCAGTACGGCATATGAGAGAAGCTACATAAGGGCCAGATTTTGAGTCTCATGTGATTAAAGAGCTCTGTCGGATGGTTGGCATGCAGAAAGTAAGAACAACCCCTAGGGGCAACCCCGTTGAGCGATTTAATCGCACTTTATTAGACATGCTAGGTACTCTTCAAAATCAAGAGTTGTCTCATTGGCGAGACTTTGTAAAGCCCCTGGTTCACGCCTACAATTGCACCAGAAATTATGTGACAGGGTTCATACCATACAAACTAATGTTGGTGCGCCAGCCTCGGTTGCCAGTTGATTTGGTGTTTGGATTGCTGAGACATGATAGCCAGCACACATCCCACTCTATGTGCAGAACCTTAGCATACAAAAACAAAAGGCGGTTTGACAGGTGTGTCACTGCCTCAGACTTGAAAGCTGGAGACCGAGTACTGGTCAAAAACATTTGTGTCCGGGGAAAACATAAGATTTCAGACAAATGAGAGTCAACTGTCCATGTGGTGGTAGGCAGAACAGGTACCCTTCCTGTTTATACAGTCAAACCCAAACACGGGGATAGTCCTCTAAGGACACTGCATACAGATTTACTCCTTCCATGCGGATACTTGCCTACGAAGGAGAGGAACGAGTCCATCCAGCAGCCTGAAAAGCACAGACCTGTGACTCCTGTCTTATGTGCTGATCACCCGGAGGAAGAGGAGGACAGAATTCATTCCAGTCTACTGGGCTGGACAGCTCCTAAATGCTCAGGCCCCCACAGTCCACGATAGTCCGGTACAGTCCGATTTACCTATGTCTATCAAGCGAGATGCATAGCATGCTGAATACCCAGATGAATGTTCTGTTGGGAGTTCAGTAGATGCCCAGAATGTTTGTTGCACCCCCGACATTAGCAACTCACCTGATATGCCCACTAACATCCCAAATAGTCCCTTGACACTTGACAGATCTACAAGCCATCAGGCCGACACTGAATACTTGACTGCCAAATAGTCCATTCCAATCGAGCAAGTGCAGAAAATAGATCAAGCTGAATGTCCTGTAGAGGACAGCAGCTTACCTGAAAATGTATGCCCTGTAGAAAGAGGATATTTACCTAATGATGTTGAGAATAATTGCAATGAACAGCTGCCAGAGCCTTTTGATGTGCCAGAGAGTCAAGAGAAGATAGATGTGCCTAGAGGTGGAGCGGTTGAGGAGGATATAGAGGATGAGTTGGATGGGATGGAAACGGAGATTAAAGAGGTGATACAGAGATGAGTGGGCCTCTCAGGAGATCGGAGAGGAATCACCAGCCATCAAAGCGGATTGACTATGCTGAACTTGGAAACCCTTTGGTTATGGTGGTTAAATCTGTCATTCATGGGCTAACCACAGCACTGGCCAATGCTTTAAGTGAATCAGATAACCCTGTCCTACCTTCTCAGATAAAACATATTTGATCACTGCCACGTATGAGGACGTACATGAGTTCAGGAGGGGAGGGTGTAACCCTGGTCCTAAATTAACATCTTTCTAAAATTAGTTACTAGTTATTCCCTTAAAATAGTTATTTAACTAAGGAAAAACAGTATCGTGTTTCACAAGTGCAGCAAAGGGTTAAATGTACCCGGCCTAACGAGCCAATCTCGTTAGCTCTCGTTCCTGTCGCTATTGTCATGGCAACTCCCGGGTTTTCCAGAGAAAAAAACACCTCGCACCAGCAGCCGCATGTTTTGAATTGATATAGGAGTCTATTATCTGTTGAGAAGCGTGAGGGATCAGATGCTTTTCACTGATGTCCCAAAGTGAAATGCTACGAAGCTCATTCATACATTGACTCAGCGGTGAGTGAAAATTCTGCAAATGCTGTAGGTTATCGTGGAGCAGCTGATGTGTATATTGGCGCTGAGGGCTCTGAAAATGGTGCTAACGCTAATGGTGCTAGCCATGAGACGTGTGTGTTTGTGATGCTAGTGGCCTATTAGCTTGGGCCTAGCCAGTTGCTAGCATGATTCAATGTCCTATGCAAACTAAAGAGACGGATTGTTAGTTATTTGTTATGAGAGATGTTATTTCCTTAAATTGGTGCTGTGAAGGAGAGAAAAGATCATTTTAAGACAATTTTTTGTTGATTTATGTTAATTCTATGTTATAGTAAGCAAAGAGGTTGATGTTTAGTGCAGTCTCTCATTGTAACCGGTGCAGGGAGAGACAGTTAAGCACGCTGAGCCATAGTACCTCTAGGTTACTGCAGATGTTTTGGACTCAATGTAACTTTGACCAAATTAGAAGAGTATTAAATATTTTATTCTTCTTATACTTGAAAATCGATTTTTGCTAGTTACTAATGTAACTATGGGTTATTAAATACTTGAACATGATTATATTCACTTTGAATGTATTTACAGTTTCATGGCTGCAAATGTATACTTGAAATTGATATTTTGTTTTACAACTAAGCTGTTTGAAAACATGATTTGAACTAATTAATACAAGGCGTTGATTAGTATTACTTCATGGGAAGTTAGAAAGTGAATATGATTTGTACAGTTAGTGTGAGTGTACCAAGCTGTATGGATCTTATCTGACCTGGTTATAGATCAGGTTTTGGTGACACCACTAAAGACACAGGGGACACAGCCATGTGCACACCATTTACTGGAGCCTTCCTGCTGGTTTGTGTGAGTTCAAGTCCCCAGATCCAGAGGCGATTCCCTGATCCAAAGACCCAGGAATTCCCAGTGTGAACTGGGTGGCGAGCCGAACTGAATCACTAGTACTGAACCCCAGTCGAGTGAGGTATTCCTCAATCTCCCTTCCTCATGGATTGTGTGGTAGAACAAAAGGACTGGCACTGATCGGAAAGGGCCCCAACGTATGAAGGTTAACTTTGGGAACAGAGGGTTTTATTTTATTTTGCTGGCTTTATCATTTAGTCTGTTTTTTTATTTTTGGTTCTGAATGAACAGTTGTGTTGAATGTTATCATTTGAATGCTTATAGTAACAAATGATTCAGTTAGAATGTGCATTAGAATAAACTCTAAAATATCTCAGTTTATGGAAAAGTATCAGGCTAACAAGCC
Organism: Bryconaethiops microstoma; assembly: GCA_037577275.1. NCBI lineage: Eukaryota > Metazoa > Chordata > Actinopteri > Characiformes > Alestidae > Bryconaethiops > Bryconaethiops microstoma. The sequence continues at coordinate 11,585,256 of JBBJLS010000016.1, read as the reverse complement.
AAATTAAAATATTAGATCTCAGTAGTTAGCAATGTTAGAAGTTTTGCTAGCAAACAGGTTAGCTAATTTTAGCAGTAATGGTCCAATGGTATCAATAACAATGTAGATCCTAAGGGACATAAGGTGCCGAACATGCCACAAAGGGGTACAAATAGTCTAAATAATGTTTTGTACCATGATAGAGGGGTTTCTTTTACCCACTAACCTAGTCCTCTTCATGTATTTATAGTTTGAAATCAAAACAGGTTATCCATTCATATGACAGACTCTCTTTCACCATCAATATACATTACATATAAATCTATTATATGAATCTTTACACTTTTTAAGATGAGAAAAGGAAAGAAAAAACATTAAAGTAAGAGTTTAGCCCCATGATACCCTACATTTCTCCATGGTGTAACTGTCAGTTTCAAGACACCACAAGGCACAGTATGTTTGTGTGGGTGTGGGTGTGTGTGATCTCAAGAAAAAGGACTCTTTCACCTTATAGCCAGGACAGAAATAGATCTAAATTGAACAACTTTATATAAGCAGTGGGTAACCAAAATGATATTAGCTATGGCTTCAGGTGAGTTACAAATCCGACAGAGTAGTGAAACTTCTCCGTGCATGTGCTTAGTCTGCTACGAACGTGGCACAGAAAATGAGAGAGAAAATGAATCGACTCGGTATGCGCTGACGTGGGTTCACTTTCCCTTAGTCATCCACGTACCCACTCAGCCAGCAATTCACAGCCACAAAGCATTTCTAGAACAGTTATAGCATTGAAACCATTCATTTGGACCAAGGGAAGGTGTGTGATAAATGTGTTGACATGTGTCATCTAGTTGAGCCATGTATTTGCAAAAGGACTGGAACTCCAATTCTGTACCATTACAGTCCTAGTATTTTCTTTCTATTCCCACTAATGGTGCTCTCCCTCAGACAATGTCTATTAAAAAAGAAGCCAAAACTCCAACAGAAACTGTCAGCTCAGGAATAGATAGTCATATTCTCATGGGAAGACACTGCACAGAAAGTAGCTGACAATTTCTGTCTCACTTCAGTTTGTGCCATGTCTTTTTTTGCTGTTAATAGCTTTTTTGGATGATCTGCAAGACTCATATATGATTTTTTTTGCCAGCCTTGTCAGAGTACAGAACTTTTCCCCCCAACAAATGTCATTACTGACGATATATGGGAGATCTCTACATGTGGTGTGTGGGATGTTGAAGAACATTATATAATATTATGCTAATGAGGTGTCTTTTTAAGTTTCTCAGTCGTAGTCTGGGTAATGCAAAGAGTGAAACAATGCTTGGAAAAAAGCAGGACATTTCACCTTAAATCATTTATATAAGAAGTCAAAGTGATTTTTGACTGATTGGAGCAGTTCAGTTCAGGCGAAGCTAATGAAGGAATAAAGAGCAAGAAAAAGCCTATGAACAGACCTACAAAATCATAACGGAGGGAGTAATATGAATACGATTAGATGAAATAATAAATTAAACAATGCAATAAGCTATGTAAGATTAAAAAAATAATTTGCATGCTTCAGTTGAGTGTGTTCTCGAAATAAAAGACTTCATTTAAATTTAAAAAAAAGCTGTGTTGAAAAGATGCCAGAATTCTCACTCTTTTCACAGCAGCCAATGAAGCAAAAATAATGATGCTCAACTGAAATATGAATTAAATATGTAATGGATATTTTACTCCTCATTGTCCTAGATTGCACAAGATAGATGGCTGGTACTAGGTAGCTGTTATCTACTGTGTAGTAGGGTTATCATATTTATTTGATTGCACTCTGTTTATTTATTTGAATAAATTATCAATTAAAATGTAAGAATTCCACCAATTCTGCACAATTAAATGGCTAAGATGTAAACAATGTCATTCAGAGTGGTTTGACATTCTCTATTCTATGAAAATTCACAGAATCAGAATTGTTTACAGCTGTGATACTAAGAAACAGATGTCTGAAGAATTTAATTCTTCTAAAATATATCCCACAGGAAGTTAATTCATTAAAATGGCTTAAAGATAATAAAAACGTATCAGTACTGTAAACAGCATGACTTTTTGTTCCTGTCACCACCAGCAATCTGAGTTTGTAGGTATCCGAACAAGGCAACATTTTACATTAAACCATTCGGACTGATTTTGTTTAAATCTTGATGCATAAATTATGCTGATACATTAACAAATTGGTTGAATCCCCAAACCAAATAAATGCTTTACTTTAGTTATGATGATCAAAATGAAGAGATACTACAGAAATTTATGATAGGAAGGGTCTTATAAGAATCTTACAGAAATTTCAGGCTTTTCCATTTACATTTATGGCATTAAGCAGACACTCCTATCCAGAGCGACATACATTTATAGACTTTACTACTATTCAGCACTGATAAGGTGGGAATCTGTATAACCTTAATACACATTTAAAGTCTCAACAAAATGTCAGGTGTACACCTGGTTTTAAAAGTGAAAAATTGGTCCATTCTGAGTCCCTCAAAAAGAAGGTAATTGACTATATACAATACCGTGTAAAACCTTTAGGCACTTGGGAAAATTATACTTAAAACCTGTTTACTACTGGACAGTAGTGTTAAGTTAGTGTTAAAACATTAATATTACAATAAATTCAATTAACATTATTACAATAAAGAGTGGTTTTATGTGTGGCAAAGTGTTCTCCTAACCATTTCCACTGCACAGGGCAATACCACTGCACAGGACAGAGAACGATGCAGAGGCTCATTAGGACGGTGGAAATGACCATCACATGCGCACCATCTATCGAGGAGATCTTTCAGACCAGGTGCAAGGGTAGTGTCATCATACATGTCCACAATCACCTTAGACACCAACTGTTCTTTCCTGTGCATCCTAACAGGAAATCAAAAGCAATGCAACTTTATGCACAATTACTAGACAATTAATGAACTGGATTGTACTGCACTGTGCTGGCCACTACATTTTCATGTCTCATTTTTTGAAATTACCACCTAATAGTTACTATTATCTTCACTGTACTGTACTATGGTCATTTTACTACATTTGTTGCACCCCTATTATTCTATTTGTGCTTATTGTTTAGATTGTATGTTTAGAGGTAATAATGTGGGATTCAGGGATTTCTGCCTTAAACAGCTGCAAAAGACTTAATACATTGATAGCCACAATTTTCCTTCTGTTTTGTAGTTATTGTACATTTACTTTTAAACTTCACTTAACCACCACTAGATTTTCTGTGACAAAATTGAAGCAGCAACAGCTTCGATTTCTTCACAGGTTAATGCAATCTTCCCTTTCCATCTTTCTGCTTATAATCTCAGCCCCCCAGGCCAAGAGAGGCTCATCTTGCATTCTCCTGTGATGCCATACATTATGCATTTCAGGCTGGCTGGTGCGTTGAAATCTCTGTCCCCTAGCTGCCCTTGTTATTAGAGTGCTCCTCGTATGAGTTATGGGAGGCTCACAGTGCCAAATGTCCCATGCAGGAGATGGCGGCTGCGTTCTGCAATGAGAAGTGCAGGAACACATCTGGCTGCCCTGCCATACGGAGAGCACCTTCATTTCACTGCTCAGTCCGAACGCTTCTGCCCAGCTTTGTCCTTTTCTGAGTCCAGGGTCAAAACTGGCTTGGTCTTACTGAAGTGAGGGTTCAGAAAAGCTATTGTGAAAGTAATCACCAGACTTGGGCTCAATAGCCTGTATTCATACTCAAGTAAAACATATTTTAGTTCAATAATAAAAAAGTACTTTTCCATAAAACAGTGGAAGTGGAAGTACAAGGGTACCAGGATATAAAACTACAATCAGCATAGCCTAGAAACTGAAGTGCTGTTCCTCTCGTTATACACTGTTATAAAATAAATGCTAAAGCTCCAAAATGAGAGACAGGTAATTACAAATGCAGTAGAGAAGCTGAATCAATGTAACACAATGAAATTAAACATAAAAAGTAGGTAACTGTAAATTACTAAAATGTAAGAAAGTAAAAATTAATTACTTTCCTTGATTTGAATATATATATAGATAAGATCCCTTAGGGCCTTCTAGGCTTTCAGAAAAGGCTTAATGATTTCTGCTATTTTACTTTATTTTTATTTAATAGAATTAATCATACTTGCTGTATTTAAACGGTGGAAGTACTGTTCCAATACTTGTTTCATTTAATCACATTTTGTTGGGGTTAAAATCTTTAAACACACAAAGGAATATATTCCAATAAGAGTTTCTCTTCTCTGTAGCATGTAGGTAGATACAGCTAAGTTCAGTCTCACACTGGTAGTAGCTTAGTAACTCGACTGAAGGCTTTATGTAATAGATTAACCACCAACATAATTAGGAAGTGGCAGACAAATCAACCAATGTCTTGATTTATAGTGAATGGGATCTATTTCATCACACCAGACCATCTGGAAGTCCTAGAAATGCTCTGCCTGTGAATATAAGCTGAAACCTAACCAGGTTTCAGTCAGTTGTTCGAAATGTTAAACAGGCATTTCTATGCCAGAGATCTTTACTGAAAAAGCCACAGCAAAACTTCTGCATACAAGCTCAAATATATGTCAGTGCCTGTTACTGACATTAAATAAAATATATTAAATGTTTTTACAAGCTTTAAATCTCAATGTTCATCTAGAACACCCAACAGTGCTAATGTGCACCAATGTCAGCAATATGGTAAATTAACCTCTAATATTTATAGTTCACCACTGATTAAGTAGCTTCTAAAATGTAAATAACCCAAAGGTAACAGACAGAAATCGCACTGTAAATTGCATTTTTAACCATTAATCTGTGCTGGTATATATATATTTTAAAATATGTATTTTCAAACCCGGCACTACATAAAAGAATGGTTGAAGTAATTTATCTAGGCAATGCTTGGTTATCTGTTGTAGCATACCTTTTTTTATTGATACAGTGGGGGCATTTTCAGCATTTGAATACATAATGATTACGACCTTGCTTCTGACGTTCTAAAGGGCTCTTCTCTTCAGAATTGCAATTTACTTTGCATAAAAAAATTAAAATCTGATTAAATGTTTTTGGAATGTAATGTTTCAGCGTAAATTGATTTGTTTATGATAGTATTAGGTTATTGACTATAAACTTTTTACCCATCTATCTGGCCAGCTACTGTACCAAATTAATACGGCAGAGGATCAAAGTCTGTAAGAAAAGACACTAGCAACACTAACACACAGACCAAACCAGAAGGCGTGATCATACAAGCTCAAATATTGACTCAGAAAAAGCCTTGCCTCATACTACAATCAACAATGGCACACTCTGGAAGGAAAAGCCTAATAAGTTATTAATCTTCCATGCAGCTCCTTTAAAGCTGAGAGACAGCACTTTAACACCCATAGTCACTTTGTCATTTCAAATCCAAAGAGCTGGAGTATGCAAGATAATAAAAATGTGTTACTGTCCAAACAATTTTGAAGCTTGCTGTTAGTCTCACCAAATATGCCCTGAAGCAGATCATATTGTATATCATGAAAACAAAAACATTCGGCAGCATTCTTATTAAAATGCTCCAGGGAGTTGCAGCTGGGTAAGAAATTTCATATGAAAAAAAAAAAAATCTCTACATTCTTTCAGTCGTTTGCATGACTGCATGCCAATGGACACAGAGAGTGACACTGGGTTCCAGTACATCGAAAACAACAATCAAGAGGCCTCATCACTATGCATCAGCTCCAGTTCCAAAACTACTGCATGAATAATGAGCTAATTAGCCTGATCATCCATTAAGCACCCATTCAACATCTGTTAGGGATTTCATATTTTGATTTTAAAAAGTGAAAATAATACATTATACAAAGATAAATATATGGGAGCGTAAGCGATACAGAGTAGATATTTGAACTCAGAATTAGGTCTGTATTCTATAGGAATACAGTAATCCCCCAGTTTTACGCGGATCAGGGGTCGCAGATTCAGTCACACCCAGATTTTTTTTTGAGACCCGAACTCTCCACAATATGTGGCAATCTCCACAATAACGCGGAAACTACAAATATTCTCAATTTTTTTTTGCTTGTTCTAAATTATTACAAATATATAATTTACTAATAACAAATAGTAATCCAAATATAAATTTAGCTACATTTCCAGTTATTGGGATGGTTAACGTTTTGTCCTTCTTAAAGCTCTATATTTTTATTACTGTAAATTAAATTAAAAGAGGCTGTTGAGCTCAGTAGCTGTCCAGTGTCTGCTTTAATCAGCGAGTCAGTAAAATACAACTCGCCGTCGGGTGAACAGTAAATTATTGAAATGTAAAAATGATTGGTGATTACTCCTACATTTTACTGTACTTTTACTGTACTCATTAAATTATTACTGTATTTACCCTGCTTATACAAAAGAAAAGGACAGCGTATACCAAAGAAAACGCCCATGCATGATTTACGGTGCAGTCTGTATAGCGGTAATATCGGTATTTACATTCTAGCACTGCAGGAGTTCATCGTAAACTGTACAGTAAGGATATGGGTTTATCTTTACATTTTCGTTAAGGGAAATGTATTAACCTGAGTTTAAAATGAAATTAAAGTGTTTGGGGAGCATATTTGTGGGCATATTTGGGGTTTACATTATAAAAATAGGGATTTTTAGGCTTTTTTTTTTTTTTTTTACCAAAACACAACGCGGTTTTTCACTATACATGGGTGCGCTTGGAACGTAACCCCCGCGAAAAGGGGGGGATTACTGTACATATTATTACTTTTCCTGATCTTATGTGGGGGTGTTGATTAGCAGTTTAAAAACAGACATATTGTCAGGTTTAATTATGCTTTTCATAATTCCTAGTCTAATGTACAAAGTTCCAAAAATTTCAGTGCCTGCTCACGAATGAAATACATCCTAAAAGAAATCACGGAACCAAAGATTTATCAGCAACTTTATTAAAAAGCGTAGTTATTTCAGTATGCGTGGGTACCATTCCTTTTCAGTCAAATAGGATACACCCAGATAGTGGTTTTGACTATAAACAGTGTTTGTAATGTATGTTTAAAATAAGCTGCAGCCAACAAGCTGCGGGTGTATAATCACAACACAACTGGGTCAGACCATCTCCAAAACAGCAGGATGCAACTGTTGGTACCTGCAAAAAGTGGTCCAACAAAGAACAACTGATGAACCAGCGATGAGGCCAGGGGTGCCCAAGTTTCACTGATGCGTGTGGGGAGTGAAAGCTAGCCCATCTGGTCTGATCCCACAGAAGATCTATTGTAGCACAAAATGCTGACAAAGGTAACACTGGTTAAGGCTTAAAAGTGTCAGAACGCACAGTGCATCACAGCTGGCTGTGTTTGGGCTATGTAACCACGGATTGGTCAGAGTGCCCATGCTGACACTGTCCACTTCCGAAAGCACATACAATGTACACATGAGCATTAAAATTGGATGATGGAGCAATGGAAGAACTTGGGCTGAGTTGATGAATCAATTTTTTTTTTAATCTTGTGGATGGCTGGGTGCAGGTGCAAAACTGACCCAGGGAAGAGATGGCACCAAGACGTACTATGGGAAGATGATTTTCCTTAAGAATTTCATGAGCTTTTTCCTTCTATCCTGACAAGTGTTCCAGGCCCTACTGCAGAGAAACATCTCCATGTAGGTACAGTATATTGTTCCTGGGATGGTGATCTGTATCTGACTCCACTAGATATACCAGGCCAGAGTGTTTGATTTTGCTCTCATATGACTATAACACCTTTTTCCACTTCTACTTCCTCAGAAATGTGTGCTGACTTAATGTGTTCTTTTCAGAGGAGTGTTTTTTGGGGTTTTTTTTTTATTATTGCAACCCTTCCATACATGCCTCATTTGTGGAGCAAGTTATATTGTCACATACATACAACTCAAGGCCATAATTTCCTGTAACCGCTTCAAAGTTGCCATAGGCCTCTTGGTAGCCTCTCCGACCAGTTTGGAGGGATAGCCTGATCCAGGGAGGGCCTCACTTTCAGCTTCTTAATTATACACGTTACCCTGCTCCTAATGATTGATAAAGGCTTTGGGGTTTTTTTGTATACATCTCCTGACTTGTGCCTGCCCACAACTTTATCCCTGATAAACTGATCTTTTGACTATAACTGTTCTAATGCTAAATCTTATCAAAACTATTACATTTGATTACAGGTGGAAGCCAATTACACTGATGTGCAATGGAGAAGGTAATAAGTTACACCTGACTAAGTATTTTTAGGAGGGGGTGATCCTTTATCCATCTGAGTGAAACTGTTGCTATCATGTATTTCACTTGCATTGAGTAAACTCAGCTGGAAAATTTTGCTTTGTATGTGTCTTCACTTCAGGCTGCAATGCATGTAAAAAACAAACATACCACGGCACACCATTATTTTTTCTTTGCTATTTTGCTTTTTTGCCATGAGCAAAGTATTAATTAATAGCTACAATATTTTACACACACACACACACACACACACACACACAAACATACACGTATGTGTGTGTGTGCAAAATATTTTATACATGTATGTGTATTTGTACATTTGTATATGTAAAAATATTTTACATCTGTGTGTAAGTGTAAAATATTTTCGTTAATAATAACTCTAAATCCCCACAGCAAAAAAGCAAATTGGCATAGAAAAAAAACTAATAAAACAGTTAACAGACCAGTTCAGTTTACTATCTGGTGTACATAGCGGTGATGTAATAGTGCTCAGCAACTCAGACAGTGAGGAATTGGCTTTCTGGTGCCAAAGGTCTCAGTACTTTGTGCAGGGGAAAAACACCCTAACAGGCCTATATTGTGGCCTAATACAATAAACAGTTATTTACGCTGTCACACCAAATCTTCAGTCTTTCCCTGCTCCTCAAAACAATACAATATTAAAAATTAGTCACAGGAAAAAACTGTATCACTCCAGTACATAACTGTTCAATACACTGCAGGGACACTTAGACCACAGCATGATCTCACGCTCTGTAGCAGTAATAATCCATTGGCTAGTAAAAATCCCTGCCCTCTGTATCCTATCCTCGGAGCCTCTCAGTGTCATACACTTGGAGACTCTCTTTACTGCCATGCAGTAAAAGCATTGGCACATGTCATTGCCTCGGGATAAAATACTTTGTGGGTGGTCATAAACGGCAGGAGAATGTCTTGAGGTTTTTTTTTTTCCCCTCTGTCTCTCCTGTCTCTTCATCTTGTTTTTAATTAAAGGAAATGTAGCCCACTGCAGAGATCCTTCACTAGCTTACATCTACAGACATTTTTATATTTCTTCCACTATTAGGCCGTAAAACTGCGGCTTATATCTGCTCGGGAAATGGGGGCATACAGCACAGCAAGAGATGAAAAGCTTGAGCTCAACTCACCCTCCTCCTCTCACCCCCACCCCCCTCTCTCTCACCCTCTCTCTCTCACTCTCTCCCTCTCTTGCTTTCTCTCTCTCGCTTTCTCTTTCTGTTTCGTCGATGCAATCTCTTCGATCTGTCATCCACTGGCATTTACAGCGCATTTCATTCAACCATTTCTTAAGGACAATTGGTTTTCTCCCCTGATTCCATTAGCATAAAGGCGAGGCGAGGAGAGCCGAGAGCAGTGCAGGAGCAGGGAAAGGCTCTCACACCACACTTTAACCCTCCACACTTCACACTAATGGTCTCATTTACTGATGCCTTTAGCAGGCATAAGTGCTAACACTAGAAGTTTCTCTTTAACGCTGCAGATGAAATGTGATTCCCTAATCCAGATTCTAACCAGAATCATTATAACAAGGAATAACAAGATGAACAAGAAATCATGCTGAAAAAATTATTATAGCACTTAGGCATGTCTGAAAGATTTTTTTGTCATTGTAAGCATGCCCAGCAGCCATACACAATAAAGTTATTTGTTTAAGTGTAACTTTTAGAATAGTTAGTATAGGCAACAGTGTACAGTAGGTAATTGTAACCAGAGTTAAATGCTTATATCAGCAACTGTTATGAACTGTTTTATGCAACTGTTATGAAATGGACACCTGATACTATTATGGTAGGGTATTATGAGGCAAAGTAGTTCCAAAAGAAAACGTTTTATAATTTACATCAAACCATATCAGTAATATGTCTCAGGTGCCCATGCTAATTCTCTAAGAAATCATTGCAGACAGAAGCAAACTATATCTATGTAAAGTGGCTATTTTTGTCACGCATAAACACAGCACAGCACACAGTGTTAACAGTGTGAAATCAGCGCCCAAGAGGCAGTGTGTGAGTACTTTGCTCAAGGGCACCTCAGTAGTGCCACTGGCAGTCCTGTGATTCAAACCCACAATCTTTCGACCGCAGGGGCAACTCATTTAACAAGAAGGACACCAGCTGCCCTATATATATGGTTTTGACATATACATATTCTCCAACAATTTCTCCAAAAATTTACATGGAGCTGAATTCAAGTTACTAAAAAATAAATGACAATGCAAATGGCATGTCATGCACCAAAACCTTAAAATATAGAAACAACACTTGGTTGAAGGAAAAGGATGTTGAAAAAGGGTTTTAGAAGGTAACAAGCTAGTGAACTGTATACAATTGCAGCCATGAAATCAGCAGCTAACATGAGCAATAAAGATTGTCCAGTCTTAGCTGTTTTCCTCTGACGGGTTGAATGAAACCATCACTACAACCGGTAACAGGGTGTTAGGAAGGAGCAGGGCTATAGAGAGGTCATTTAACTGATGTCAATGTTAAGTTTGGCCCTGGTTTAATGGCCACTAGTGACAACCCATTCAGTCGTAGTAGCCCCATAGCTAGCTATGCACAAATTGCACATTACAGCTCTTCCAGAGACTGCTGCTCTAGACCCCTCAGATACAGTAGTCATATCCAGGAGGCTGGATGTGTGGATCATGGTGGCCATGATGGAGGTAATTGCTCAAGGAAATGAAGGCATGAGACTGAATGGTCTTAAATACTCCAGTCCTCACACTTTAAGCCTCACTGCATAAGCAAATAACGTTCGCTCTCCGCCTAATCAGGCACTTCCTTTTGCTGGGAGCTCAAGGAGAAAATGGCCTTCCAGAGGAAAAAATGCTTAATGCGATATAGCTTTTTTATTTCAGAGTGTGGAGGGAAAATATAGAGACAAATAAATTGCTTACTATTTTAATGGCTTTCTTCAGTGTGGGGAATAAAAATGACATATTTCAACGCAGCGAAACGTCTTAATGCACAATTTATCTGTCAGCTCCACTCCTGGCCACAGTAATAATCTTACAGCTGCACAGGGAGGCAGAGAGGCCTAAACCCACTATATTCCAGGTAGTTTCGGTTCACAGCTAAATCCTGAAGATGATTACACAAATACTTTTTATAGTCAGTCTTGTTCTGCCAAATGAGGTAATTTAGCACCCTGCCCCCACCAGAATTACAGATAATCAGTGTCTTGGTGTGGATTTTGGGAGAAAACCTCAAAACCATGGTCCTAGGTGACACAGAGACAGAAACAGAACAACTATTTCCCTTTACTCACTGAGCATATGAGGATATTCTCACCTTCTCCAATATTCTCAGCATGAGATGTTTCCCTCTGCAGACTCAGAAAGATTACAGATGGTAAGCAGCAAAATACTTTCCACTTTGAATTCTATCTTAGCTCAGGGGGGGAAGAAAAGCACAGCACAGTTCAAAATATTAGCTGGAGCCCCCCACCCCACCTAGAAAAAAATACTTGAAACAGGTAAATCAGGTTTAAGAAAAACAGTATCTCAAACAACAAATAAACAATACTTTGTGCTTTCAAGAAATGGTGTAAAAACAAATGTCATAAATGGACAACTGGAAGGGAAATAAAATGCAAGAAAAATGAATGATATTAGCCCTTAAAGAACAACCCTGGTAGTTTACACTAGTTTCCATGTAGTTGATGAATAATAACCTTTTTGTGAATTGGAGGAGTTATGCTAAGCATTCCAAAGTGAAGTTTTTTATCATGAATGCCAAAGCTGTGATTCACTGTGTGGCCTTTTTTCAATGACTAGGATTTAAGTTAAGAGAAATGCCACTGAACATGGCTCATGCTTATTTATCTTTTTGTCCATGGTCCATGGCATATCTGACGAGTGCTAAACAAACCTTGTAGACCAACTCAAGGTCTATTGACAAATCCCCAGCAGATTTGATTGAGTATGTTGAAAAACTGGGCCAGCAATATGAAAGCATTGATTTTATGCCATATTAAAAAGGATTAAGGCTGCCATAAAGGCAACAGGAAAAGACTTAATGGGCTGTATGTGCGTACTAAACTTTGATATGTATTATTTTTCCTCTTATTCAATCCCATTCATCAGAGTTGTGCTGGGAGGATGGATGGCTGAGATTCGAAGGTTATCTGTCTTATAGATTTTAGTGGCCCAGCTCCTGCTGCTGTGTCCTCATAAGAAAGCGGCTTCACTCAATCACTCCAGGACAAGATGAAGGAACTAGAGCACGGTATTAGGCTCTTTAAAATCTAGAGAGCCGTGGTTAAGTCTATGGACTTACTAAATTCCAGAACACTTCTGATTTTAGTACCACTTTAGCTCCTACAGTCTTAAAAATAAAAAGGCTTCTTCAGAGCAATGCCACAGAAGAACTTATTTGGTGTAATATCATCATCTTTCACCACCAGCACTATAATACGTTGCCACAAATCTGGCTATCAGAATACACGTAAAGAAGAACTAATAGCTGAAGGATAGTTGTTGAAGTGTTGTTGCATAAATCAGGAATGAATGCTGAAAGCAGATATGACTTTGAGAATCTGCTATAGCTACTAATTGGATTATGTCACGTGATAACAATGCGGAGCATTAAGAGGGACTTCCACCTATGTTTCGAAATTTCTGCATAATTAATTGGCAACATTATCTATAAAATCTTAGATGTTTAATTTCACTGGTAGTTTTGAATAGTTGCCCAAAAAGTTTATATTTGTGTTGTAGACATTACAGTCTTATCAGCACCACTGTAAAGCATTCTAAGTCAGTGAATTTCTTTCCAATATACCATTTCACATTAAACCACTTTGACTTTGGTTCTGTCTCAAACAATTTGTCAAACAGAACATGTGAAAAGCACTGAAGAACCTTTATTTTTAAGAGTGTATATATACATACTCTTGCAAAGGTTCTTTGAGCAATGTCATAGCAGAACCATTTAAGTTAAAGGACCATCTTTGCAGATAAGGATATGCGAATGTAAGGAATGTTTTAAAAGTGTAGAGGTATAAAGGACTTTCACATAATAAAAGCAATTTAAGGGTTCTTTCAAGAACATTTACATAAAGTGTAGGCTCTTTAAACTCTAAAAAAGGAATCCAAAAAGAGTTATTTTATTGTGAATACATTGAAATATAGGATCCAAATAATGACATAAACCTGTTTCCCATCTGCTGTCTTGATTTTGCCTGATCGGTAACCAATTACCTCACTAATTATATTGGCAGAGTGGCTCTGCATGGCTATAAATTCAGTGAAAACTCAGGAATGTAGACTGGAAAGGAATTTTGTTTAGCCATTTGAACACAGAGCCATACAGTCACACAAAGCTTGTACTTCGCACAACTGGATGAAGTCTTTGTTCCCCACGTTACACGACACCAAAGGTTTTTCCTCACTGTGTTTAAATGTGTCTTCAGTATATTCCTCAGAGGTGGGTATTTGTTGTATTGTAGTTCATGTGTAAACCAGTAAGACACACTGAAATATTGTGGGAGTCAAAATATAAAAGCAATTGCAGTCACAGCCTAACTGGATCATTTTGCTGAAATGAAGCATTGAAATACTACTACAGGAATATTACATGGAGGTCAATGTATTATAGATTATTGCAGAAGAATTACACAGCACAGCACTACAGTTTCACACTTTCTTAAACTTAGCCTTTAGAAAAAAGATTTCTGTAAAGCTATGCTGTCGGTTCTTCTGTACTAGTCTATAATGCATTCACCATATAATCTTTCTGTAGTACCGTCTATAATTCAGTTAATTATTGAATTGATTTATTCCCACTTGGGATGCGGAGGTTCCTTTATGCATGTTTGTATGGTCTTGTCAAGTCTGTGTTGGTTTCTGCTGGGTACTCTGGTTTCCTCTCACACTCCAAAGACAGGTGAACAGGAAATGTTAAAGGGCCCCTAGAAATGAGTGTTTGTGTGAATGTGTGTTTGTGTGTCTGCCCTGTAGTGGACTGGCAACCTGTCCAGGGTGTTTATTTGCTTTTCGGCCAAAGATTGCTGGGATAGACTCCAGGACACATACAACTCTGGTTAAGGAATGGGTAGATTTACAGAAAACTACAGCAGCTGTCCTAATATTTTCTAAAGTTCTCATAGGAATCCTTGGTAATCTCTGCAGTATTGCTATAGATCTCAATGGAAAAAAATAAATAAATAAAAAGTTATCTGACATTATTGTATAAAGATTATCTGAGGTCATTTCCTTAATGTTAATGTAAATGGAAAATAGAAAAGCAATGTGAGCCATGATGATCCAATTCCAAATCCATGATCTGAAGTGGACGGTGGTATACTAAACACTTTTAAGTGGAACTAGTGTGTAATAGTGATGCACTGGTGCATCTCAGAGTTCGTATGAAGTGGCCTATGGAGCAGCAACATCTGAAGTATCTCTAAAAGCACAGATTTCACTTAAAGTGAATCAGACAGACTTCAAATTTAATGATGGCTCAAGGTGCACCAGAGTGCGCGCTCTTAAAAATTAGTTTGAGAGAAAGTGTTCTTTGCATGATGCCAGGGGCAGTGCTGGGGTCAGTGTTCAGGGCTTAAGCCCTATGGTGCTAACCAATTATGGTAACCAATTATCCCTAATTCTGACCCAGAGTTGCAAAAAAAAGAGAGAAAGTTCATGATGCAGAGGAATCGATAAACTGATACTGCTGTAATATTCTTAAACTAGTCCAAAGACAGTTTCAGTAAACATCATTACCTTATTACCGATTTTATAATTAGATCTAGAGAAGATTAGGAGAATTTTCTGACTTCAACTTACAGTGTCATAGACACTGGGTCAGATTTATGGATAATTGGTTATCACTGGCAACACCATAGAGCTTAAGCCCTGAATGTCAACTGACCCCAGCACTGCCCCTGGCATCATGCAAAGAACACTTTCTCTCAATCTAATTTTTAAGAGCGTACTATCTGGTGCACCTTGAGCAGTCATTAAATTTGGAGTCTCTCTGATTCACTTTGAGTGACCTCTGTGCTTTGAGAGATACTTCAGATGTTGCTGCTCCATAGGCCACTTAAAATGAACACTGAGAAGTGTTTAATGCATCACCATCACACACTAGTTCCACTTAAGAGTGTCTAGTAAAGGGCTGTTGCTCTAAAGTGTGTGTGTGTGTGTGTGTGTGTGTGTGTGTGTGTGTGTGTGTGTGTGTGTGTGTGTGTGTGTGTGTGTGTGTTTGGGGGTCTGTGGGCTGTAAATGCTGCGTTGCTGGAGCTCTGTGAGCACCTCCCCCCCCACCCATCCAACTGCGGTGGAACACGTCTAATGCTCTGTGAGAATTCGTAAGGAGTTAAAGAGAAGCTTCACTAGCTGCAGGGCTGAAAAGTGCCCTGCTTGGCTGCCATGTAGTGACACTTGCAGACTTATGCTAAACTTCTCAGAGATATGTGAGAACAAGACCTCCATTCCCTGACAAGTCCGCTGCTGCCATCTGAGAGACAAAACAGATTCTCTCCACCACAGATGCCTGCCCAGAAACCTAGCATATGGGAGACTAGCACACAAAGCCCACTGACTTACTGCAAATCCGCTCTATTGGAGAGAGAGGCAGAGAGAGAGAGTGAGAAAGAGAGAAAGAAAGAGAAAGAGAGAAAGAGAACAAGAATGAGAGAAAGAGAATGAGTGAGCAACAGAGAAGGAGGGAAATAGAAAGAGAAACAGAAGTAAAAAGAGAGAGAGTGAGAGAAGGACATTGAGAGCAAGAGAATGACAGAATGACAGAGAGAGAAAGAGAGAAGCAACAGATAGAAAAGAGAGAGAGAGAGAATGAAAGAGAGAGACCTGGGGCTCCCCCTGCAGCAGTGCTGTATTTTGGGGAGGAGATGAGAGCAAATGAATGGCAGGGTCTAATCCTACCCCGCTGCCCACAGATCCCGACTCAGCCCCCGACACCGTCTTAACCCCCCCATCCCAGCACTCTCCAGCTGAGATTAAACCACACGGCCAGACAACTAATACTTCAAATAATTTCCCCCTGTTCAAACTATCGGATATGTACAGCAGTCCAGGATTCATTTTTTTCCATCTGTTGAAATGCTGTCTCCACTGGCAACCCAGTCTAGCTAATGAGGGATAGGTATGCCTCTCAGTAATGAAGGGGGCTTAAATTACCACAGCTCTGATTTTGATGGGTATGAGTGCCGCCTTTAACTGAGTTTGTGTGCAAGATGTGTGCTCAGGCTAGTGCTGGCCGATACATCATCTATGCTATTAGTGTCTCACAATTATATTAACTTTTATAAAGGACAAGAAAATGGTGCATTAGATTGGTTTTAACGAACAAATCAAAATACATAACTAAATAAATTGCAAGTTTAATTTATTTTCCAACCTTCCCATCTTTTCAACTGTTCAATACAGCACGAGCTTTCCTTTAGGAGGCAGAACAGCTCAATCAAAACAAGCTACACTCTGGAAATGAAGACACCAAAATCGGTTATCTGGAGCAGTGCCACAGAGGAACTATGCTGAAAGAAAGTTAAAAGATGTAACTAAGTCATTTTTTGTTTTTTTTGGTTTATTAAATTTTGGCTCTCTCTAATGGAGTGGCAGTGCCATAAAACAGTGGAACATCTCTTGCATGAGAAGGTCCGCTGCACAGAATGCTGGATTCGTGAAGGAGTGAGGAGGTGAGGGGTTGATGTCGCTTACTTTCCAAAGAGTCTTTCAATGGTTCATGAAATTGCAGTTCTTTCATAGGAATCATGTGTTTATTAACTTTACTATGCAAAGATAAATGTTATTTGATACTGCGATGCTGAAATATAACTGAAAATACTGAGGTTTTGTATTTTCTGTATTGCCCAGCACTAATTCAGGCTGCTGGGAGGGGGGTTTATTATGGAAAATGCACCTTTCCAGAAAACCTGAGCATTTGCTGAGTATTTTTTCTTGCAAAACGAAACAAACTCTGAACACACACACACGAGCAGCTGACATTAGCCTCCTGTCGCTAACTTCTCCTCTCTCTGCTGCCTTGGCAACTAGGTGTGTGTATGTATGAGTGTGTATGTGAGGGAGAGAGAGAGAGAGAGTTCTCTAAAGCTGGCATCTATCCTATCAGACCACAACAGCCTCCTTCCTGGTGTGCTGAAATTTAGCTCCTTCCCTTCTTTTTTCTCCTCATACAGCTGAATACAAAAATCCCATTAGAAATTTCCAGCAGCATGTTGCAAAACTTAATAAACGCCTCTCTATTGACTCAAACGGATTAAAACCCATCAGAACATGTTTATGCCCCTGTCACGCTCATTTCTGCCAGGGCTGTGCCAAAAAGTTATGCTGAGATTTCTGGTGTGATGAGCGCTGAGCTGCACAAGTCCCCCGTGATGCCTCAAAAACTGAGCCCGCTGTAATTAGTATGTTCGATGGAGCCTCTCAAGCATGCACCGTGAAGGAGTGTGAGCATTCACACAGGGCCCATGCCATCAAAATAATATGTTTATCCAGGTCCGGTATATTACAGCAACCCTATTTTAGTAAGATTACTCTAAATCTAACCGATGAATGGCACACAAGAACTGATCTGTGCTCAGACTGACAGTTTGCTGCAATATTTCTACCATTTTTGCCATAATATAAGTTTGAAAAACTAATCTATAAAGATGCCAGAGATTTAAAAAAAAAGTTAGCAATGAGAATTTTTGGAAGAAAGAAAGCACCAAAAATGATGTGGAGAACGGTGACTTCTTACAGCAAGCCTCTACTGACAGACCGTTTAAAAATACTCCCCTCCCCTTGGAATGAGTGCCGTGCTTTACACATCTTGAAATTTGAATATCAACCAGTTCACCTCCTACAGCTTCAGAAGCAAACTGCTGATGCACACTTTGCACATCTGATGGAGGACTTCCATCTGAAACGCTTCTTTAATAACTTTGCAAACTTTTAGTTCATATTACATATATACATACTGTATGGTTATTTATTTCACATTCAACATAAAATATGTATATAAAAACATGTATATAGAATTCATATATACATATACACAAGACTTAATATTCAACTCAGACTCATAAAAGTAACGTAGGGCAACATACTATAAGGGCAAGAACAACAAGAAAATGTAGCATTAGCTGTGCCACAGCTGCTATTCTTGCATGCTATGGCATTTACTTGACTATCAAATTTTAAAACAAATTGACAATGATAGAGTTGTATGCAAAAGCATGCATGCCCTTGGTCAAATGACACGTTTTTGTTAATTAAATGAAAAAAACACATTCTCTAGTGAAAACACACTTTATGTTTGATACAGAATGCATAATGCATAATAGCAGTTTATTTACTTAACACACCGGCCTGTGCAAAAGTTACGGCACATGTATATTTTATACTTTATTTTTTCCCCAATTTACAGTACTGTGCAAAAGTCTTAGGAACCTGAGAAAATTGTGCTTAAAAACTGTTTACTACTGGGCAGTGGTGTTAAGTTAGTGTTAAAACACTAACATGACAACAAATACAAACAAAATACAGTGAATGGTGGTTTTATGTATGGCAAAGTGTTCACTTAACTATTTGTAGACCTCTTTCCTCATGGAAGCCCAGTTTTACTTGCAGCTCCATCAAATACCTGGTTTGGCTCTTTTTACCTCAGT
>JBBJLS010000016.1:11541268-11558883 GCA_037577275.1 Bryconaethiops microstoma | reverse complement strand
AAAAGGGGGGGGGGGGGGGGGGGGGGGGGGGGGGGGGGGGGGGGGGGTGGGGGTGGGGGGGGGGGTGGGGGTGTGTGTGTGGGTGGGGGGAGGAGGGGGGGGGCGGGGTGTACCGCAGAGAAGAGAGGATAAGCCTTCACATATTTAGGAACACTTGTTTGCAGTACTTAGGTGTTTTCCACCATTTATGAGACGAGGGAAAAATTAGGTCAAAACAGCGACTGATTGCCACAATTCTAATTACTCTAATGGCTTCATTAGGGGCATTAATTTAACCCTCATCAGTCTTTTGCCAGTGATTAGTCTAAAGCAGAGGAGATGTTCAGCATACAGTTCTCATAGAAAATCATTTATCTAAAGAGGCTAATTTTTCAGCACCATATTTGCAAGCAACATGGCTTAAAATTTCTTAATGTCTGCTTCTAATGCATGAACAGCTGCCAAGGCTAAACTGTAGTGAAAGATAGAGGACAAGCCGCAGTACTTTGAGTTTGAGCGTTTGCGAGAGGTTTACTCTTTTAACTTTCCACATTTCCACATTTGCAGCACTGTTTAGAGATGCTATTATACCACATTTTTTATACAGATAACTGAGCTTATTGGTAGATATAAATACAGATCAAATCAGATTTCTTTAATACTGACTAAATTTACAAAAATGAGCTGTTTTGAATTGAAGCACTTCACATTAGATGATCATCTAAAAGTAGGCCGTCATGCTCAAACTACTCAAACACACTACAGCCCCACAGGAAGAAATACAGCACTGACAACATGACACCACACAGTGGGAGTGAGTGGTGTTTCAGGCCACATTTGTTTCAGATTCGTAAAAGATTTGTTCTTCTTTTCTCTTTAAAATCCGATCCAGCATTTCTGCTGATATTGGCTGAAATCCCTCTCTGATACAAGGGCTGGACTGGGACAAAAAATCAGGCCGGGCATTTTGAGCCGAGCTTGGGGGCCCTATGTGGTCCGGGGATAGGTGTGGTATGCGATTCGGGCCGGGGCCCTCTCGCGGTCATCCCTGGCGGGGGTGGGGGGGTGTGCTGACAGGAGTCCTCTCTGGCCCAAAATCACCATCGGCCCATTGGGCAAATACCCATACCGGCCCAATGGCCAGTCCGGCGCTGTATGCGCGGCACAGGTGTAAATCTCTGACTTCACAATGATTAGATCTGATTATATAAATAGACAGAAAGACAGGCAGACAGATTATTTTGAAAACAAATCAATGCAAAATGTCATTGCTGTCTTGTATCGCCATAATGATGAAAACATGTATCTACATATTTATGACTTTACAGGACAAAGGACACGATTTACTATATACTGTATGTTTGAATGAACCCCTTTAAATCTTAATGTAGGTTTATTACAAACCTTGAAGCTTGGACTTATTCTGGACATTTGGTGTTGACAAAAGTCAGAAAATCACTTTTTTAAGGAACTTGAGTTTGTGATGCGGTCGAGGACTGAAGTTCCACCCCTTCCAAACTAAAATCATATATATTTCCTTCTCTAGCTCATGCAGTAGTTGCCAAGAAATCCTGCTGAAGCCTCTATCAGTGACACTGTCTCTTTTTACATTTTAGTTATGTATTGAAATCTTGGTCCAAACGTGCAAAAGTTGTAATAATTAGAATATAGAGAATAAACACAGTATGCCACACTTTACATTCTCAGCACAGTTTTTGGCTCAACAACGAGCAGATATTGTACTGAATGTTGTTAGAATGGATCATAAACAGTTCTACAATTCCAAAAATAAAATACAGTAGGACTGCCACCATCAGTCCCCACTCTTATCTGTGTGTTTTTACCCACAACTAATTTTCGTGCTCTTACTGTACTGCACTGCCGTGGTGGTGATGTGAATTGGGGCTGTGGCGTGACTTCATTTGGCTTCAACAAAGTCTATAGTCTCTGTGATTTTCAGTGCTGCATTGCTTTGACCTTTAAATCCAAAACAGTATAAATATAAGATTTAAGGACAGTGCACTCTCTCTCACTTACACATACTACACACAAGCCACACACACACACACACACACACACACACACACACAAAGACAAACTGAGACACTTTGAAGCCAGATCATCACAGGCACACTCCTCAAATACAGCTGTGCATCTCTTCGCTTTAGATACTGTTGTCTCTCTGTTTTCTCACGCAGGATGCTCCAAATGAAAGACAGAGCAAAGAGGATGAGCAGAACGCCTCTGTTCTCACACACACTGAACTTCAAAGAGCTCAGACTGAGCATACACACACATACACACACACACACTGACCTGTGTGAGCAGGGCTGAGAGCTCGCTGCAGGAAAAGGCCTTTTCTTGGCATTAAATAAGACACACACACACACACACACACATTTTGTCTCTGTTCAAATGAAAACCATCAACAAAGGCTCCTTTACGAATGTCATTGTTTTCTGTTGGAAATGTCTATACTGCATTGTGAGTGTAAAGTTGCGTTTGAGAAGTTAAAATCAGCAGGTACAACGGGGGAAATAATTATTTGATCCCCTGCTGAATTCGTCTGATGACTTACAAAAAAAAAAAGAACAGTCTCTAATTTATGAGGTAGTTTCATTTTTATAGAGAGAGACAGAATATCAAACCAAAAATCAAGAAAAAACAAGTTACATAAAAGTTATAAACTGATTTGCATTTCATTGAGTGAAATAAGTATTTGATCCCCTACAACCCAGTCAGACTTCTGGCTCCCACAGACTGGCTGTGTGTCCATATTGCACACAGATTACAATCAATCTATCAATTACAGAAACTCCTGATCTTAACTCATTATGTGTAGGAAACACCTGTCCACAGAAACAGTTTCTTCCATTCCAACCTCTCCACCACCATCGGCAAAATCAAAGAGCTGTCAAAGTACGTCAGGGACAAGATTGTAGACCTGCACGAGGCTGGAATGGGTTACAAAACCATCAGCAAGGAGCTTGGTGAGAAGGTGACAACAGTTGGTGTGATTATTCAGAAATCAAACAAATATAAAATGACCATCAATTTCCCTCAGTCTGGAGCTCCATGCAGTACCTTGCCTCATGGGGTGAGGACGGTCATGAGAAACTTGAGGGATCAGCCCAGGACTACACAGGAGGAGCTTGTTAATGATCTGAAGGCAGTTGGGACCACTGTGGGGATGGTGTTCTGCAGGTCATACTCAGCATTTCTCTTCCCCCTAACATGGCAGGTCAAGCTGATACCAAAGAGCTCGATTTTGGTCTCATCTGACCACAGCACTTTGTCCCAAGCCTTCTCTGAATCATTTAGATGTTTACTGGCAAACTTAAGATTGCCTGTACATGTGCCTTCTTGAGCAGGTGGACCTTGCAGGCACTGCAAGATTTCAATCCATTATGATGTAGTGTGTTACTAATGGTATTCTTAGTGACTGTGGTCCCAACTGCTTTCAAATCATTAACAAGCTCTTCCCGTGTAGTTCTGGGCTGATTCCTCACCTTTCTCATGATCGTCCTCTCCCCATGAGGCAAGATATTGCATGGAGCTCCAGACTGAGGGCAATTGATGGTCATTTTATAATTCTTCCATTTCCAAATAATCACACCAACAGTTGTCATGTTGTCACCAAGCTCCTTCCTGATGGTTTTGTAACCCATTACAGCCTCGTGTAGGTCTACAATCTTGCCCCTGATGTCCTTTGACACCCCTTTGTTTTGCACATGGTGGTGAAGAGGATGGAACGGAAGAAACTGATTCTGTGGACAGGTGTGCTTTATACACATAACGAGTTAAGATCAGGAGTATGTGTAATTGATAGATTGATTGTAATCTGTGTGCAACATGACATGCAAATCAATTTATAACTTTTATGTAACATGTTTTTTCTTGATTTTTGGTTGATATTCTTGCTCTCTCCATAAAAATGAAACTACCTCATAAATTAGAGACTTCATTTGTTTATAGGTCAGCAAACTTTCAAATTTAGCAGGGGATCAAATAATTATTTCCCCCACTCTAGATCAAACCATTTTTTATTAAGGAAAAAAGTTTCTTTCAGAGTTAGGAAACCAAATTCTATTTTTCTGCTCTTTCAAAAGGCATCTGGTAATTGTCATCATTTGAGCAGGGATCATTTTTTTTCCAGATTTTCAGCAGGTTTGATTTCAAAATGTCTTTGTACACATCTGACCTCATGAGTGAACACACGCTCCTTTGTGCTTTACAGCAGTGTTTCCCAACACTAAACAATAAAATTTCTCTCTCTCAGAACTGACCATGCAGCATTTCAGCAACAATCTGGGACCAAACTGTTTTTTGTGGAATATGAGCACCTCCCTCTAGAGGCAGAAGTGTCACTTTAGCCCTAAAACACTCATTTATCACCTTCCCCCAAACCCTCACACATTCCTTTAATTCCAGCTCCATCTCCCACCATCTCTCTTTCTCTCTCTCTCTTCCTCTCTCCTTCTCCTCTTCCTCTCTCTCTCTCTCTCTGCCCCCACACTCCACTCCAAATCCCGATCCATCATTGTCCAGCAAATCAATAATCAATCTGCAGCGGGCTCCTCCACTCTCAGCCCATCCATCTCCATTGGCCGGTGTGCTCCTCTCCGTCTGGATAGATCATAATTTGGGGGGCTGTAATTGCTAGTCAGATACGGGGGAGGCCATTAAGGCCAACATGGGCCACCGCTCAACTAATAGCACCCCTCTCTGTATCTTTCTATCTTTCTCTGACCCACTTCATGTTCTCTATGCCATTACTTGCACAACTTTTTTACTTATCCTGTCTGTCCAGAAAACTGGGAAAGTCCCAGAAGAAGAAACTGAAAAACAGACAGGAGATCTGTGTGTGATGGAAACTGTAGAACATTTTCAGCTGTGCCTCTATCATCCCTTTAAGAAATAACTTCTATCTTTAGAATTCTGCAGGAGTAATTCTGTCATCTATTACATGTTAAATGTAATAACAGTGATACCACCATTATTTCCACTATAAAGTTACCATTTTGTAAATATCAAGTTGTATTATGACAGAAATAGTATTTTCCTTTTCAGTGCACTTGGTACATATGCTTGGCACATGATATGGTACTTACTTTCTACATAACTACTTCTGGCATTTCCAGTGATAGGGAGGGAAAACTGTAGTTCGTGATAAGCATTCTGATGTGTAAATTTCTCATTGCAACAAATACAGTTTTTTTAACTAAGTGTGACTTCTAGCTCCAAGACTGTGCTGAAGGCTTTGCTGGTGTGACTTCAGAATGGTTTCCTCAGAGAGACCGTTTTCCTCCGCTGTGCTGTCAGGGGAAACAGAATCAGTGCGCTGCTTGCTGGAGAAGTGAAGCATTCAGCCACATCCAGGGCTTCTGCAGAGTGATGTGCCGTTAATTAATATACTCTGAGAAAACAGTGTCCCAGCGTTGCACTTTGCGACTGCTGTTTCCCATTCAAACGCTTTGCAACATAACTACCAGTGTGGGACATGGTTAGTAATTGAAAGAGGGTTGGCCTACTGCTAGCCTCAAATTCTAAGCAAAGCAAAGGACATGTTCAAAAATGTAATACAAAAACATGCAGGCATTTACTTTTAGTACCAAAAGTGCTTGAAATAAAAGTTTCAAAACATAATGTAACTTATAACAAAACAAAGTTTAAAAAATTTTACAAAAAGCTCTGAGGCATGGACGCCACAAGACCTCTGAAAGTGTAGCATCTAGACGTTAGCAGCAGATTCTTTAAGTACCATATAGCCCAGGATTTGGACTATTTTGTCCAGTACATATCGCAAATGCTTGATCGGATTGAAAACTGGGGATCTGGAAGGCCAAGGAAACGCGGTCATGTTCTTCAAACTTCTCCTGAACAAATTCTGCAGTTTGAGGGTGCATTATCTTGCTGAAAGTGGTCTGCAATAATGTTTTAGGTTGTATGTGTCAAAACAAGATCCACATTATTTCCAAAGCACAACACTGCTCAGAGAAGTGTTGTGCTACCTCCAGTGACTTGCCTTCTTTCCAGGGAATCTTGGTGCAGGGCTTCTTCTTCTCCAGGTGATGTAAAGACTGTGTATTCTGCTACTTGTCCTTCCTTGGACCACTTTTGGTAGGCACTGACCACTGAATACTGCAAATACCCCACAAGGCCTGCTGTTTTGAAGATGCTCTGACCCAAATATCTAGTAATCAAAATTTGTCGAAGTCGCTCAGATCCAATTTTTCCTGCTTCCAACACATCAACCTCAAGAACTCACTGTTCAGCTGCTGTCTAATATATCAGAGGTGATGCTGTAAGGAGATAAATCTGCTATTCCCTTCACCTGTCTGTGCTTTTAACCTTGTGGCTAAGTGGTGCACCTGTCAATTTATCCTGCAGTCATTTAGCCCCACCAGATTTCACTAAAGTAATAATGAGTGCATTAGCCTGGACTGTTTTTTTAAAGATGCAGTCACAAAAACAGGTGCCACAAAAAAGATATATTACAGGAGGACCATTCTAGTTCCCCAAAGAACTGTTTGGGGAGTGTAAAGAATCTCTTAAGGGTATAAAGAAACTTAATGTAATATTTATTTTGTTGTGCTAATCTTATTTTTTAAGAGTGTATCTGAAAGAATAGAAAACGGAAATGACAGCTGAATTATGACTGTTAGTGGACCCATAGGAAAAATACAAGATTTGGGCTCTGTGAAATCTCCTGTTACTAAAAGTGCCTGTGGAACCCAAGGTATTGATTAGGACTGAGACCAGCCAAGATCGGACCAGAAGAGACCCTGAGAAGTGTTCAACATGAACTGCATCTTACTGCAACTGTCTTCCATATTTCACATAACAACATATCAGAAAACTCCCTTCTGGCTCTGGCCAAAACAAGCACGGAGGTCTCACGATGCATCCACACACACAGCTGTACTTTTTGAAACAACACATCCGGTAACGTACCACCAATGAGTAGGAGAAGGCCTGGCCGTCACAATTCCTATGCAGCTAATTGGCTGCTAGTAAAAGAGTGCACCTGGGGAAAATAAAGGGCTCTTAAAATATTAATGCCCTTAAAAACTCTGGAAAAGTGCCTGTTCCAAAAGCCATGCAATTTCCACACTTTTTTTGCTCTGTTTTTCGCTTTCTCATCGACTCTTTGTCGCTATCTCTCACAAGCTCTGTACAGCACAAGAGAGTCCAGTGAGTCATACTAGGCCCAGCACCAACTGCTAAAAAAGCAGCTAGGTAACATATGCCACAAAAGTCCACTAATCACCTCCTGCAGGAAATCCAATATCTCCTAGACCTGCACTACACTGCACTATGAGGTATGCCAATCCACTTCAATAGTGAGGTGTCTGAGGTGTTTGAGGGTGCCAATAAAGTTCAGAATTATAGTGAGTATGTCCTGATATGTTTGTTCAAATGATCAGTTGAAGGAGATGCACTAAAGCAAAGAACAGTATTCTACAGTACTCTTTCCAGGCACATTTCAAACATTTTTAGAAAAATAAAAAACACGAAAAATAAGTAAACTTACTAAACTCGTGGATGAAAATGAATTTGGCTTTTTCTTTGGTAAAACAACTAAAAGCATCATGAATACATGGCTAAACACAGATTTTTAAATGATTAAGGTTTTAAACTTACTCCTGTATCACTGCTGCTGTCTTTTGGAGTAGAATCCTGCCACACTGCTCCGTCTGCCTAGCACTGTGTGGCAGAAGCAACTTTAGTACCTATAGCTCCCCATTGTGAACAGTGGTGAAACTGCACAGCATGCCTTTACAACTCACTAAGCCTGTTCATTAAGAACATACATTTTGATTGATTTTTTCTTAATGAGTAACTGTCCTACCCATTGTGACAGTCCTACCCATAATTTGTTGGTGTTATCCTAATAATCAAGGAGAGATATAAGGAGAGATAAAAAGACAGCCTATTCTGCCTTTTTATCTCTCTTTCTCCTTTAATAACACAATGCCTTAATGTAGTTTTATTGTGTAAAAAAAAAACATTCCTTACACACACCCTTAGAAATAAGGCACCAGGAAGTTTTCTTTGTATGAGTGGAATTCCAGCCATGAAATTGATGCACAAACCCAATCTGTTCCTGCAACTTTGAGATCAGGCTCAACATTACTGATACTGCTAAATTTGAAACTCAGACCTTACCTATACCCACTATGTAAAAAGCCCAAGCACATAATTGTTTTTAAACATTAGGCCGAAAACTTAATCAGAACCCATTGGGCTCAGGTCAGGTAGCAAGTTATTATAGCAGTAGCAAAACATTGATAGTAGGTACTGTATACATCTAGACTTCAAGTGATTAGAAGCACATTCTGAGTCGAAGCAGGTGTGAGAGCAGGACAGGAGAAATCCAGGATGGAGGTTGGAAACTACTCAGGTTACTTAGTGGTCAGAAATGCCTGAGCACAAGCTGGCCTGCCGTGCAGAAAGCATAGTAGTAATGTGTTGCAAGAAGGAGCAAGTGCTGGATTTGTTGGACCAAAATCCTATGCATACACATTCACACACACACACACACAAACACAGACACACCTTCAGTCGTCTCCATGCTGCCTGTGTGCAGTGGATTGGTGTAGATGCTTTCAAAATGCTAAATGAGTACCTCCTCCCCACATCAGTGATGAGAGATGGGGGAGCATGACTGACAGAAATAGGTCTGTCTTGCATCTCCCCTGCCTATACCTCTCTCTCTCTGTGTCTGTCTCTCTCTCTCTCTCTTTCTTTCTCTCTCACTCACTCTCTCTGTCTCTCTCTCTCCCTCTGTTTTTCACACATACACATACTCCCCCCCACCACACCCCGCTCTCTCATGTTAAATTATAGCATGGCGTGTGAATGTGAGTGAAAGTCATCAAATGAAGATTAAAGACAGCCCTGTTTCACTGACAGCTTCGTCTCCAGGCTTGTCCCCGCGCCTCTGGGGAACAGAGACAATTACATTTAGAATGGGATTCGTTCAAAGCGTTCAACAACTCATTAATTGCATATTGCAAACAGTACATTTCAGCAGAAAGCACTGATGAGTAACAGCAAGAAGCTTTGAAAAAAATGAAGCCCCTGCCATTTTGTTACGTGCCCAAATTCATAATTTGAATATATAACTGATGATTGAAAGCACTGAATGATGAGTGGAACTTACTTGAATACATCTTTTCCTTAT
This sequence comes from Bryconaethiops microstoma, assembly GCA_037577275.1. Taxonomy (NCBI): domain Eukaryota; kingdom Metazoa; phylum Chordata; class Actinopteri; order Characiformes; family Alestidae; genus Bryconaethiops; species Bryconaethiops microstoma. Next base: position 11,549,717 of record JBBJLS010000016.1, on the reverse strand, counting down.
TATTGCTACTGTTTAAATATCAATTCGATATTATCAGTTAGAGTAAAAAACTAAGATTTCAAGGAATACTTGTTGAAAAAAATAATTAATTCATATATATTGTTCTTTCTTAGAGCTCATCGGAAGTCACACTTTTTCCAAACGAGACTGAGCCACCTTAAGGAAGACCTGAATGCAGTTTAAGCGGTATGTATGTTCTGGTATGCGTTCACAGAAAACATTTGGTTGACTATTCACAATTTGTTAGCAACACTAGTATTGTAGCTCCAGTTCTAAACTACAGAAGCAAAATTTAGATTCCAAACATGTCTTAGCTGAACGATCACAAGTGGAAATTTGGAGGGGGGTTTCCACCAATCTTTTAAGGTCCTCTTCTTTGTAGATCAAGCTAAATAATAAAGAACCATATAACCAACTGTAAATGTAGACCTTAAGTAAAAGCCGAAGATGTTGTCGTTAATTTCAGGTAGGTAGGTTGGAAAGGATAGTGAACTCACAACCATGTCAATGTTAGCTCAGGTGGACACACATACACAAAAAATGATGCAGTCAGTAACTATGAAAGAAGGCAGAGCACGGATAAGTCAGCTGAACATTTTTGAAAGAATTTGAATATTCCTATGCCGCTGGTATTTAGAATAATGGCATCCTCAATATTTTCTGTGCAGTCACAGCGAACTGTTTAGGCCCAAAACTGAGCAATTTCACTGCTTACGCTCCTCAACACGCCTACAGGCCTCCTTATCCAACCTCAGTCTGATTTCTTGACAGTAAGAAGGTGCCTGAGTTTACCAAGCATTGAAAAACCCTTACTACTCTAGGGAAGCAGGCCTACGACTCCTCTGAAAAAAAGATACAGTGATGAAGTAGATATGAATCTAATTTCACACAGTGCCTCAGGTACTACGGTATAAATTACCTTAGTGCGTGACTGAATCAGCAAAGCCCGTTTCCAGCCAGCACCCACACTGCCAATGAATAATCGTATTATTGTTTACTGTGATTCATTCTAATTCCTATTAATTGGCTGATTATTTTGGCACCCTTATGTTGCTTCTAGAACAATGCCATGTTTATGTTTATGCAAAATATAGTGACAAACGATGCGAGCAGCTTCAATAGCAGCCCCCTCCCCTATGCCGGGAAATGACAAGGAGAAACGGAGACAGGACTTGCAAGAAAGAGTCTGACTGTGAAACTGTGATTCATTCAGGTAAGACTGAGGGGGAGATGGAAAGATGGATCTCTTCCCTCTCACAGTTTTGACAGTCTGTGAGACCAAAGAACTGAAATTCCACTGCCATCTCTCAGAGGAACGCACCAAAAATACACTTTTGTTTTGAACAAATAATACAGTGCAGTACAGTTTAATATTCTGACCCATATACTACCACAGATTTTTTTACAGAGGGTACTTTGTAGCTTTGAGCACTGCCTTGCTCCATTCTATAGCATTTCAATCAATGGTTTATACTGGCAAAGCAGCGAGATTGCTCTGGGAGGACACGGCCACACAGCACAACATGACTGAGCATGCTGTATATCATATGTCCACACCATCAGACATAAGAGAATTCTGCTGCTGATTTTTTTTTTTTTTTTTTTTACAGGAAGTTTCCAATAAGCTGGTCCTATAGTGTGGGTGAAATCAAAAGGTCTACAGCCATGCAGACAGCAGATAAGCAGTGACCTTCAGAATTATTGGTACTCTCACTAAAGATGACAAAAAGACTTTTAACATATTCACTTTATCAGTTATCTTATTATTTTAAAAACAGAAATGATCTTATCTTGATTTATTATTGGAATCCCAAGAAATCTGAATTAAGAAAATGCTAATGAAGTATGATTTCATACATATTTAACTACATTAACATTGACCTAAATGTTAAGGTTTTAAGCAGAGAATGATTTTATGTTTCTCTGATGTATAAAAATTAAGTGACACAGGACAGATCTCTTAGTCTACCATCACCATGATAAAGCTTCAAGAGCATTCCCAGGGAAAAGTGGTCTGTTTTGCAAAAATATATTTTCTTGTAAACAAATAATGTTTACAAGAAAATAGCCGGATGATTTAAAATGTCCATATCGACACTTAGGCCTGTTCATTAAGAAACTTAAGAAAACCAGAAAAATCATAAAACAGCCTGAATGAGAACACAAGGATACAGTATCTTGACAGCAGCCACAGGTTGGTCAGAGAAGGAGAAAATATCCAAAGACCTCCAGAAACTGGAAATGGGTGATGTGGTCAGATGAAACAAAATCTATATTGCATTATCTTGGTGATGGATGGATCTTTCTGAACGACATCAATCCAAAGCACACATCAAATACCGATTAAAAATGGTTAAATTAACATAAAATTAAACTTCTGCCATGAGCATCCCAGTCCTCTTACCTAAATCCAATAGAAATTCAGACTCTGCATTGAGGAGTGGTCAAAAAACCCTTCTGTGTTCTCAAGTCTTCTAAAACATTGTAAGACAAGACTCAGTGCTGTTCTGCTGGCAAAAGGGAACTGTGCAAAATACTGAATGTGGGATGCCAGTACTAATAACACTTAAAATGTATTGGAAGAAAATGTATTGGAATAAACTGTTTCTTGTGGCAACTGGTTCATATGAAATGTATATGTTTCCTTTATTTGTACTGTAAGGACAACACTCGATAAACAACAAAGGAAATTTTCATCAGCACTTTTTCAATCATATTAATAAGGCCGTCAGTAATCCTGGAGGGCACTGTACCTCTGAGCTAGAGGTCAGAAAAAAGAGATTGGGAGAGATAGAATGGGTGAGAGAGCATCCCAGTAGAGACCTTTCCCAGGGGCTGCATTGAATTACTCCCTTGAATCAATCTATCAAATTACGCTCTTCAATCAATATTCCTCAAGGTGTTCCTCCAGAAATGCAAGGGCCGCTGACTTCTGCTCACTTCTGCTCTCTGATCGAGGCCATTCACACAACTTGCCTTGCCACTTTCCTTGACCCTGTGACAGATAACACTCTAATAACACACTTAACAGACCTAAGCACAAGCCTGCAAGCCTTAGAGCCCTGCTCTCCTGTGGGAACCGCATCACCTCAGGCCTGTGCCCGTCCCCCAGGGACCCACAACAGTCTACGGCCCTCTCTCCGTTGAGAAAGAAGGGAAAAAAGTAATTGTATTCTTTTTGTTTGTTTGCATGTTATCTGTTTGTTATTCAGCATGGACAGTAAAAGCAGCTCTTAGAGTGAAAATGGGTTTTATGTAAGAAGTAATAACCTAAATGGATTTCCTCAGCACCAGCAAGGCCTGTGGCTATTTATCTTCCCCCTACACTAATTATTCATTACAGCTCTGCCGGAGGAAACAGGCAAAAAAAAAAGAAAAAAAAGAAAAGAAACACAGCCAGATAACAGCGCCGAACAGCTCGCAAAAATTACTTGCCGCTCTCGCCTCTTAAAAAGATTCGCGCACTTCAGCGCCTTTCGTTCCAGAAGAGCTTTCTGGGGGAACGCCCACAGTTGATAACTCCAAACTTCGTTTTTTTCTGTGCTCAGAGAAACAGATTTGCATTTAGCACAAACATAAGGAACATTGGGGTGGGGGGTTGGAGACAGGGAGCGCAGTGAACGCTTCCCTTCGCCTTTACCTTTAGGCCTAATATGGCACATGCTGCTCGCCTTCTAGCAAAGTGATGGTGTGTTTAGCAGTGTTGAGCATCAGCAAACAGCTCAGCATCAAGATGTCGACAGTGCTGTCTCAGCCCCTAACCAGAAGATGGAGCTGTTGCTTCAATTTTCTCCCTGTTGACTTGAATCTACACCCATGATTAACCTTCACCTCGAGGTCCTGGGATCGCTGCTCTGACGCTCCTGTCCAGTTGAGCCTTTTCCTGACCTTCTCATCAATCAGACACAAGTTCTGCTTTACCATATGAGCCTACTGGTTCCCCACTGCAGCGTTGTCAGGGCGACAAGCAGCCAATAGGGGCTGAGACTGATATGAGAGTTGTAGAAAGCAGCAGCAAGCTCATAGCACTACAGCAATGAAAAGAAGTGTAGGACTACTTTATAGGGTTTCATGGCTTGTCATTTAGGTCAAATCTGGTCATTTTGTAGAACATCGGGGGCATCTCTTACAGGTGGTGTCCTGGTGTTTAAGGAGTTGCCCCTACGTTTAGAAGGTTGTGGGTTCAGATCCCACTGAGGAACCTTTGAGCAAGGTACTGTCCCCACACATTGCACCCCAGGCACTGCGTTGCTGGCTTCACTTGGTGAATGGAATAAATACAGAGAAAGAAATTCACATTGTTCACACTGTGCTGTGTGGTGATGTGTGTTCTGTTCACACATGACAAAAATGGCCACTTTCCACTTTACAAGACAAACAGTAGACACAGACAGCCTCAACCTGGCAAAGAAAAGTCCAGCGACATTTTAAGGTATGTTTATAAAAACTTACCGAAGATTTAAGTAATACTTCACTGGGTTCGTGGCCGCTATTATCCAAACACATTAAGAGCGATTACCATTTTAAAGCAAGTCGAAAGAAAAGGTGTACATAGCTGTTATCTACTTAAAGAACTTAAAGTAGCCTCAAGTAATAATCTGAAGAACTACCATTTTAAAGCAAGTCAGAAGAAAAGGAAAATAGTAATGTCATGACTAAAGCTTCTCTGCAGTCTGAGTGCTTGATCTGAGTCTGAGAAGAAGTGCAGGTATGTAAGCTGAGCACAGGGTTGTCTATGACCTTGTCGCTGATGCAGGAGGCACAGCAAAAGCACAGCCATCCACAATGGCCACTGAAAGGCTGCAGATCACATTCATGTAGCAAGGCTGCCATCCAGTGTGTAATGATTGACCTGCAGGGGCTCTTTTACAGATTTCCTTCTCTTACAGCTTTCCACACTTGCATTAACACACCTGTTGAAGAATATCAAAATTTTCAAAGTATATGTATAAACCACTAGGGGTATTGCAGAGACATTTTGGTGGGTATGTCACAATGCAAGGAGGGCCTATGGGAGTGTACAGATTAAAAGATGCAGAAAGAAGTATACATATAAGAAAAAAACATCCAGTTAAAAGAGCTCTTTTGCTGTTTCAGGGCGGGGGGCATATGTTTCAACTGACAGATGGGCAATCAAAGGTAAAACCAGAATAAATCATTGAAGAGTGCAGATGGTTCAGACTAGGATGCTGAATGATTTAATCAAGTAATTACATTCCCACCATTCTCTGTAGCATGCGTAAACATGCTGAACAGGACCAGATGACTTTGATTTTAAAATAAAATGGGAAGAGGAAAAGGTCAAAATGACTCTTAAAGAGGATTCACTTTTAGGGCACAGATGGCAAGAGCTACAGTCACAAAGACTGCTCAAATGGCCAGTGTTTCAATAAGAACAATTACTTTTCTGAAATTGCATTTAGATATATGGAAATATGAATCATAAGTGCCCTCCATATTATCATCAAAACTTCAACTGAGGAAATATCTTTTAGGAGAATGGTGTTCCACCACTCCAGTATATTTCCAGAGACCTCAAGGCCGTACTGTCAGCTCTTTCAGTCTGCATGTTGATGTCTACCTCCTGTGCACACGCCTGCAATCCTCATAACACTACATCATTATAAAAAGCACTAAACACTGTTCTATTTATTAAGAAACGTCTGTGAAACTTTTCCTGGAGGTCTGCCACCCATACTATTTAACTTCTAACACGCCTACTCCATCTAATCAATGTCTTCATAAGCACCTGAATATTTGAGTAGGGATTATTAGATTAAGCCTGGATCGAAACTTTGGTGGATCCTCAAAGATCAACCATTTGGTCAGTGAAATGAATCCTCTCTTAACATTGGAAAAATCTATTTTCCCCCTGCAAAACACTAGGCATAGTGTAGAACTGTCACATCAAAAAGGCATAACAAGCAAAGTCGCTGTGTAATAGCAGACAATGTTGTAAAATAGGTTCCGAAGTTAAAAGATGTGATACAGCAGTGCTATACTTCTCTGCAACTGAGGGCCAATTTGTCATTTAGTTTCATTCTGTAATTTTTCAGCAAACCCACACAACAACACAGCAACAGAGCTCATTAGAGCAATCAAGCACTGTTGTACAAACTCAATGGAGTACATCTGATATGTTCATGCATAACTGGACGGTGACACAATCTTTGTTATTTTGATTATTGACTATAACACACTGGATATGACATGAACTGTAAGTTTTTCTAAGTTTTTTTACATCACCTGATTCATACATACAAGACGACATTTAGGTGTTGCTGTAGACCACCACTGTCTCTTCAATCCAGGTAGTATGCAGTACCAAATAATCCCCATAAAAATTAACCTGAAGTTAAAAAAAAAAAAAAAAGAAACTTCACTATTCTCCCTACTATGCCCATAGCAGGGATTCTCCCCAATGACAACAGTAAGAACAGTTAGATTTTTTAATTCATATTCATTTCCCTTACAATTCTATCATTCAGCCTTAAGGCAGTCATACGCCCTAATCCTAAGTGTCACTGACAGAATATGGCTACAACCTGAATTCTAGTTAGAAGTAACCGTAAGAAGTAAGGAGAAAGAGTAAGTGAGAGAAAAATACAGGACAGATGGAGTATGAAAAAGAGAGGAGAGAAAGTGAGGAGGGGACACAAGGTAACAGAGCTGTGAGCTCTGATTTACTTTTATATTAACTACTCAGTTTTCCCTATAAAAAAGTAATAACACTCAGCTTTCATTTAAACTGTAATCAGTTTTTTTTTTAAGTATTACAAACAGATACTGACAAGATACACATATATGAATCATGCAAATAAGAAAGAAAGAAAGAAAGAGAAAGAAAGAAATGCAAAAGCACTTATCTTGAGAAAACTTATCTCAAGCCCAAGGAAACTAGTCTGAGGCCTGCTTTGCTGACTTTCAGTATTTTAGCTCTCAGCATGGATCCAACAAGAAAGGAAATCAATAAAACAATTAGACTACTTCATTATATATTCATATATGTCATATATATTTTTCCTCAGTACTAAACCATAGAAGGAACCACCATCAAAATGTTTGCATTTTCAGCTCACTGACACTCAGCACTTTCCAAAAAGGTATCTGAACTGATCAATTTGTCTGTAAGTGCAAAAAAATGTTTTTTGAATGATTTTACTGCACCAATTTCATTGCATTTTAAGGAATCAGTCTTATTCCACCCTCCTCTTTCTAAGGTATTAAGCATATACAACCTTCAGAAAGATCTTAACAACATTTGAAAGAGAAGGAAGCCTTCTGGATTTTCTATCTTAAAACTTTATTCCATTCCCTGATGACCGAGTATTTGATGGATGGGATAAAGGAGGATAAAGAATAAAAGGGTTCCTTAAAAAGAAGGGTAATGTTCCTATGTTTGGCCATTACAGTATCGATCGTTTCCTTGGCTTTTTAAGCATTAGTGATTGCTGAATATCTCTAATGGTATTCGGCCAGTATATGAGCCAGCAGTGGCCTGTGGGCATAGTTTACATTACATTTACAGCATTTACCAGATGCTTTCATCCAAAGCAACTTAAATTCCCTAACTATAGGGGACAGTCTCCCTGGAGCAACTTGGGGTCTTGCTCAGGAACCCAGGAGGTAGGATTTGAACTCATGACCTCTTAGTCCAGAGGCAAGTATCCTACCCACTACACCACCACTTCAATATTCAATATGTCACTCTTCCAAAACCTTCCACTCAAATGGCTAAGATGCATCATGTCATTACAATTGCCACAACCATCATAAAGCCAGCTGTCGGGCCTCCATGACAGGGAGGAAGATGGGAATAAAAACGAATTTGTTAATTAATATAACTTGTTACGCTTCGTTATGCTTGTAATCTGAATTTAGCCACTGTAGTTTAGTACATTAATTCAAAGAACCAAAAGTAGGTTCCAAATTAGAACCGATAATAAAATACTCATTACCGAGTACCTTTTTTTTTTTAAATTCAGGTTCTGCCTATTGGTTCCTAAACATTACATATCTGCAAAAACATGTGTGGCTGTCTGCCAGGACCTGTTCTAGGTTAATACATTATGCACCAACATATTAATATTTACTTAACATTTTAGTTAGCCTTTTACTCCCATTGGTGCTGGGAGAATCTGCTTATTCAGAATGAAGATATTTTTTATTCCTAAACATTTGTCTTCCTTTCTTGACCTTTATTGAATCGAAATTGTCATGCGCGAGGCACGTTGAGGAGAAGGTCGAGAGGCACCACTGCAGTCTTCCATGAAGTAAGAGCTTTATTCAATAAACAAAAGAACTGAAAAGAGGCACGATGGCCCGTAACAATGATTAAGGCTTAGCTGCCGATAGAGGCAAAGGGTAGAGGAGTTGAAAGGAGCAGTTGAGGAGAGTTTGAGGGTTCTAAGGGGCAGTATGGTCCCATGACGTGAACTGAGGAGGAGGG
>JBBJLS010000016.1:11502487-11519810 GCA_037577275.1 Bryconaethiops microstoma | reverse complement strand
ATAAATATAAAGCCATACAAGCCTTTAAGTGACTACTGACCGCACTTTTCCGCAGTTTCTCAGGTTTTGTTTTATAGGTGGACGTATTGAACCGAACACCTTTGCATTAGTTTTAAAAACTGCTTGCAATATTTCCAAATAAAAAGTATTGTTCTTTAAAGCACAATTTTAAAGGAAATGGCAAAACATCAAAATCGGAGTAATGACGCGGTGAAAAAAACAAATCGCTTGTTCACTTAAACATAATGGCAATAATGACCTTTTACGTACTTCTAGTAGTGTTTTACCATCTAACTGGTCACATTTCAAGAGGAGAGTGTTGATCACAAGTGTTTTTTATAATTTTCCTCATTGAATAAGGTCTGATTCAGGTACCTAATCAGTACCTCACAAAGCAGAATGAGGTGCTTGTGTGGGAATTTAACAGACACTGGTATGGAATGGTTGTCATACTCATAGAGATTCTGATTTAAAAATAAATTGCAGTGGTCTCTTTTTTTCCTGACCTGTATTTTACTGGGAAAAGTGCCGTCAACAGTCACACGAATGTATTTACAGCACACCTGTATGAATTGATATAGAAATACGTTTAGAAATGCGAACAGAAATAAAACTATCACTCTCATAGTGAATGACAGCTCGAAACCGAACCAAAAATACTGAATAACAATCAAGAATATTCGGGTTATTTACGCTTCGTTTCTGTGACTTTCATAACGCGCTTCAGGAGAAAATAGAGGGATTCTGAAGAACATGCTGCTACACAGGTATGAAAACATTACGGAAGCTTCTTTAAATAATACATGCTGAACGACACTGATTTTCACCAACAAAATTATATGTAATTATATGTCACACTAATTAATCTGAATCATAGTTTAAACACAGGCATATATTTATAGTTCATTTTTTCGAACTTATTTTATGCATGGAAAACAAATTCAGAACCTCAGACAAAACATTATTAGTTGTATGAACTTCATTACAAGAAAAAAAATGACTTTTAATTTCACCTGAATCAGCTCGAAACGAGGCGATTCGCTATGAGGAGGAAAAAAAAGTAAAGAGGAGGAAAAAAAAAAAAAAAAGCAGAATGGAGGATAAAGAATAAAAACATATGAAGAAGAGAGAGGAGGAGAGTAAGTGGCTGAGTACTCTGGAGAGGAGAGGGAGAGAGTTGTGGTTGTAGTGAGTGCTGGTCAGAGATGTTTGAGGCTGGGCTCCTTTGTGCTCCAGTCTCAGTTCCACAGTGTCTGAGAAAGTAAACTGAGTGTGACCCTCCTCACTTCAGTCTGGGGTTTCAGTCTCTCTCGGCCTGGGCGGGTTTAAAAGACACACTGCTGCTTCAAAGAGAAGATTTCTGCTCTTCTCGCTGTGGGCCTCCATCCCTGACCTCTAAAGACTGGTTAAACAGCACTGAACGCTCCCTGCTTTGTGTGTGTGTGTGTGTGTGTGTGTGTGTGTGTGTGTGTGTGTGTGTGTGTGTGTGTGTGTTGGGGGTTGTACACAGAGCACCTGATGCGTCCAGAGGAGCAGCTCATTGTGCAGCAGTGTGGGATCAGGGCCCATTCAACTGGCCCTGATGGAGATATCTCCCAGTTTGACTGACCACCACTGACAGGGGGAGTAAATTAAAGTAAGTGTCACCCCAGCTTGCACAACACATTTTTGACTCGGTTCTAACCAGTGTGTGTACTGCTGAACTTTTCCTAAATGTAAAACCATGGAATTTTGTTTCCTTTAATGATAAAACTAGGGTTATTTTACAGAAATCACTACACCTATATAGGCCTAAATTGGAGAGATGCCAACTTCTGAGCGGGTGGTTATCCACAATCTGCAAAAATGACCTCAAAAAAGATTTACAGGAGTGGTTTTGTACACAGTTGTGTAAGCTGAGGTAATAAACATTGTCCTTGCTTAAATGAATGAGGTGTGTGAATTTATTCACTAAATTGCTTCATAAAAAATCAATTATCTTGTGTGTCCATTAACAACAAGCAGAGATATTCCTCCATTTAATTGAAGAGGATAATACTTGGATGTGTGAGCTTTAAGGTGTCCACCCTATAAACACCATTAAAAATAGAACTTGACTACTTGTTACAGCTACGAATTAGCTGTCTGATGCCTGAAACAGCGCTTTACAATGATTTTCGAAACAAAGTTTAGGCCTTAAAAGTTATTTTTACTCCATTCTTGGTGTAAAGGTACACACAAGTGTTGTAAGTTAAAAATTAGTCAAAAATGTTTTTTAATCACTATTTTATCATTATAAACATTAAACATATAGTAAAATCTGAAGTCTCACCAGTGGTTTGTGACCCCTGATTTTGGTGACCCCCCACCCCCTTTAAAGAAATCTGTGCTGGTATATTTCTCTACAATACAATATTTCACATCAAACCACTCTGACTTTGTTTACATCTTAGCGATTCAGTTACAAAAATATATTTTTTTAAATATTAGTGGAATTTCTGTTAAACTGGCAAATCTCTGGTTTGTTTTCATTTTGCTCAGTATTCTCAGGAACTGCCTTCCTTCATCCACCTCAGCAAAAAAGACAAGCTGGATCAAGTTGAAAGAAACATGCATCATGCATCACTCTTTCCAATTACTTCCGACCAGCTCATCAAGGATAGTTGTGTCTGTACAAAGCCCATGTCTGTGCACATTAGCCAAACACTCGATGATTGAAACAGTAATATCACACATAAGAGCTGAACAATCAACATTAGTGCCCCAGGCTGGAGGAGGAACCTGTCACTTCTGCATCAGCGCAAGTCCGGCATGAGCAGCAGAGTAGCTTACCTGCCAACAGCCATTCTCTCTCTCTCTCTCTCTCTCTCTCTCTCTCTAGACACACACACTCTCACACACACCTGCTTATCACCCTAAGAAGCAGTAGCAGGCATGGACGAAACAGCTCACAGTGTTCTTTTTCTGAATGTAGACACTAAATATGGATGATGCATCTCTGCCAATCAAACAGATGGTTACAGTTTGAGAACCACTGCTTTAAAAAAACATATCTTTTTTTAACTGAGAAGTGCAATCATTACAACCTCCACAATGCAAATGATCTAAAATACTGATCTACAGTCTTAGGCTTTTGTGCAAACTATTTAAAACCATTTATCTGAGCAGGTAGTGACTTTCTGCCAGCAAAGTTAACAGAAGAATAAATTATAAACAGTACTAGATAACATAAAAAGGTTTTGCAAGCTGGTCAGAAGAACATGAGTTTGGTTCCTGATTTTACCCTCTTGTCTCTGCATGGATTTTTTAAAACTCAATCAGCTCACCTGATGCAATCTAATGAAGTATTGAATGTGTATATACTGCTCAGCTAAACAGGTTTAAATTTAAATGTTCACAAGTGTCTACAATTAGTGTCTACCTTCAACCCAAGAACCATTATGAACCGTGGAACATCTAAAGCGTCTTGGGTTCTCTTCTCAAACCACCGACTTCTCGTTCTGAGGTTATTTCCAACAGTAAAAGTAACCTTATCTACAAGTCTGGCTTGTCTGTGAAGTAAAGAAACAAGAACAGCAAAATAAACTTTTAACAGTCATATGAATGAGGTTAGGCGAGGTACGTTTAAGGGGAGTGTAGGAGGGAGGGAAGAAAAGGAGAGGTAATGTTTTCTTAAGGCATAAGATCTCCTGTGGAAGTCCAATTCAGTGAGCACATTAAATGCTGAAATTCCTTGCGTGAGAACGAGAAGAGCAACGCAAAGGCGGTGCAGGAATGAAACAGCCCCCAGGAAGACAAAGTTCACGAAAGGTCAGGTGTGAAGACACTGCAAGACACTGCTGAAACGGATGATTTGAAGTTGGTGACTGCACAAGCCTTACTGCAGGAAGCTGTTATTCAGATAGGGTTGGTGTTTTTTTTTTTGAGGCTACATTTAAATCTTGAAGCTCACCCTGAAATGAATTTTTTTTAAAAACAAGCAAAAAAAACCCACATTGCAATCTTATGTGTAGAATTAGTGGCACACTTGATAAAGATGAACAGATGTGCTGTATGAACTTCATAAATAAGCCATTTTTACAGAATTAAAAAAAATGGGTAAGTTCAAAAATGAAAACCTATAGGCCTACCATCATCCACGAAATGAAAGAATGACTTGAACCTTGTTTTTAAAATGGGAAAAAACATATGAATGCATTAAATGTACATGGTTCAAATGAGTAAATTTCAATTGTATTTCAAAACTGACAGGTTTTTGGCAAGAATTGTAATAATGATGCAATAAAATTAATTTACATGAAAATGAGATACACATTTAAATAAATTCATTTAGTGCCCATTCTGGTTTAAACAGAAATGTATTTTAAGCAATAATTTAATTGTTCTCTGGATTTTGTGTTTTACTAGAATTTATGTTGCAATTCAACACCATCATATGGAAAGACACAAAAAATGGTGCTGGCTTTTATTAGATTTTGTTATGCTGGCACTATTATCAGAATTTTTTTTCCCATTAAACATTCATTAACACTGTTTAAGTGATCTCTCCCACAAAGTAAATAGTCAAGAAATAACACAGGTCACATTTAGGAAAATCCTGTTTTGTTACATAATGATGTCCCAAAAGGATGGTTAAAATACCATGGCGGTCTGTCTGGAAGAGCTGCCTGAAGAAATCTTTACTATAAACTGATACATCTTAAATTTCCATGAAGTCGTTTTAAAACGACTTGAATTTAAATTAAGGCATTTGTTTAAACAGTGATGCACAGCTTTTTTGTTCAATCTTTATCAAGAGTGCCTTTATTTATAGACCTCCCTAAATAAGTCACTTCCTGTAACCTTTGTTGCAGAAGTAATTCTCTCTTTAGCAGATGGTAACAGTTAAGGAAAGGATATGATGCCGTTCTGTTTTAGACCATTTACCAAAACACACAGAGTGCCTAAACTCCTGTTAGCTCCAAAAGGTGGTCACTGAGACAGGTTGAGGACTCACTTCCTTCGTCTCTCAAACTTTTCCCGTTTTGTGGTGTGATGAACGGTGCTGCAGATGGTGCGGTAAGCTTTTAATCTCAGAGCTGAACAGAAAAAAATTAGCTTTTCTGGATATTATTGAGAGAAAGACTGGAAAACACAGTTGAAAAACAAGACAATGAATCAATTTCCTCCAACCATTTGTTTGACTTTCATATGAGCATATCTATGTGATCCCACCATTATTACTGCAAAAAAAAATAAAAATACACAGACAGTGTCAGTATTCCAAAGGAAAGAAGTCACAGCAATTGTGTGGCATAAATTAAAAAAAAGCCTAAGTATCGGGTCTGCTTTATATAAGCACCCTTTATCTCCTTAAAGCAGTGTGATCCATTCATAATTTTAAAACAAACTCATTTTCCAGAAGACTGGAACTGGCAAACTAGCATCTGGGTCACTTCAGACTGAATTAATACCATTTAGCATATCATATACCTGTTCAAATACACTGGATGAACACAGGAGCAATGTTGTGAGTGTATGCTAAGGCACAAAAATGCAGGAACACTTTGCACAAGTTCAGCTGTGGCTGGCACCAGAGTACATCACGAAGATCAGACCTTGAAAAAGACCCTTTTTTTCAGGAATGGGTGATACATGGTTGGGTGGATGGCTTTTGGGGGGCAACAAATTACGATAAAAAAGCATCATGAAACAAACAGAGGTTCATATATATTTTATATAATGTATCAAACTAAAACTAATACAGCATCAAACTTAAAAAGGGACAAAAAGTGTGGCAAAAAAGAGAGAAAAAAAACTGACTAAGGGGGACCTGTTTCTTTTGAGCAGTTGAGATTAAAACCAGGTCTGATCATCAGTATGAAGGAGAAAAGGTGGAATAAGAGGGAAGGCTGGCACTCCATAGGGGGGTGGCCAAAAAGCAAGGGATCCAATGGAGTGAGAGGAAGGAGACAGTCCAGCATTCTCCATGAAATGTCTCTTTGCTTTTCTTTTTTTTTTTTTTCTTAATGTTTTTTGGTAAATTTTATTATTTTTTTGTTTCAACACAAATCAGACCTAAAAAGCAGCTGTAGTAGAACATCTTGTCTGTGATGCCATTCTAGGTCTCCACACTGCTGTTTTTTTTTTTTCTTTTTTTCTGTTATATTACCAATGGGTGGAGAAAAAAACATGACACTGCAATTGTGTTTATGTGTGTTTCTGTATCTCTGTGCTTGTGAAAGCTTCAGTGTGCATTCAACGTACACTCGTAATCATGTACTGTGTGTGAATGTGTGAGTGTGTGTCTGTCCTCTGTGGACACCATGCTAAAGTCCGTCACTGTTTGTGTGGTTTGTCCAAGTGCAGAGTCAGTTCTACTCTTTGGCCTCAAGGAAGAGGGTCTCCTGAGGGAAGAGCTTGGCTTCCAACAGTGTCCACGCCGGGTCTAATTGTGTTATCTGCAAAGAGAGAGGGAGAGAATACACTGTTTAATTATATTAAAAACAATTTAAAGTGCTGCTATAGCCACTGAGAGAGGACACAGGTACATTAACATTTCGAATGTCCAGCCATGTGGTGTACACTAATAAAGGAAAAGTCACTGATCATGTTAGGGTCACCTTCTCGCATTAGTAGGGGCTACATTCTCATTGTTAAATGTGTGTGTAGTTGATTGCTTGCTGTGTGTGGGCTGGACTTGGCTATTTCTCCTGGAGTGTGCACTGTGTGGGGTCTGTCTCTAACATAATGAAGCAGAGGTGCAGTAATCTGATCATGTCACCATAAGTGCAGTGTCCCGTTTCCCTCTGAGATAGACCCTGTTTGTTATTACACATGTACCAATCCAAAGCAAATACAATGCCGATACCTCTAGGGGGGATAGGGTGGGCCCTTTTGGCAGACCTATAACATATTAGCCAATGCTATCCTATACAACAAGGAAGAAGTACATTTTTTTCCTGAGTTCTGAAAAACACTGTTTTTGGTCCGCTTCCATTGTGATCTGTACCTTAGCCACCCACCCCAGAAACACATGAATTGTTATGTATATGCTCACTATAATTATTTAAGAGAAGCCACAGACGGCAAATGGAAAATGGGAGAGAGAGAGAGAGAGAGAGAGAGAGAGAGAGAGTGTGTGTGTGTGTGTGTGAGAGAGAGAACTGATTGCAGTGAACTAATAGCAGGCAGTTCTCTTGTTACATAGGCCCCATGTTCACACCTGTGTGTCCCTCACCGTGCAGTCACAGTGAGATCAGCACAGGGCATTAGCTGTTGCCTGATTAAAAACCTCTATTCCAAGCCCAACAGACCTCCTACTCTTACCACCCCACTAGAAATAAACTCACTAGACTCCACAGTACCGAAGTAGTGCAGTGAGAGCAGAGCTGAGCGAAGCCAGCTATTCTTGCTTCAGAATCACAGGGTCACAGAGCAAGGAAGCATGTTTCAATAGCAGAGATTTCCTGACCTTGATATATTACCATCTTACTGACAGATACTGAATGGTTCGTTTTATTTCTCTAGGTACTACTTTGTACCTAGACTCACTGGTCAATAGCTAACATGCCACTACCACAGTCCTAACCCTGCTTACTGGGAACAGTCTATTACCCACAGTTATGTGGCCAGTGGTGGGACAACAGTGGCCTCATTCAATTGAATGACAGGGTAGAAGGTGGCTCAGAAACTGTAAATAGCAACAGTTTACAGTGTGTAATTGTATACCTACAAAGTGCAACTACGTGGCAGGTATAGGTACAAGGTAGTATTACATAACGGCAGCTCAGATTAAGAGTGTGGAGCAGAATTCTCTTCTGTCACAAACACATGTTCATCACATTAATTACCAGTATTTTCAACAACAAAATTACATCACCACAGATGCTAACTAATTATCCCTTTGATTGTTTTCTGAATCATGCTAAAAAGAGTGATTCGCATTCACATCAGGGTGTCTTATTAGGAAGGGGCTGTTCAGTGCATGCCCTCGGGTGTAGCTGCTGTTCAGCTGACGGATGTCGGTGAGATCAGAGCAGGTTTAGCTTCTCTGGGGAAACGAGTAAAGGCACACCAATAACAGCACATTTGCTCTGTTGCCCCAAAAACTCATCTGAGCTTGTGAGTGCTGCCCTTTGTTCCACAGCGTGACCGGAGGCTGCAGCGCAACACTGGGTGGAGGTGGCGTCCGACAGCGCAAGAGGGGCGAGACGACACCAGCCCAAGAATGGCAATGGAGGGGAGGAGGAACACAAGAGAGAGGGGAGAGATGTGGGAAAAAAACAAAAAACAAATATGAGACAGATATAAAGAGAGTGGCAAGACAGTACCATAAAAACTCCCTCCTCCTGAGCACCGCTTCACAAATGCTGCCAATGCAAATGAACCTGAAAGGCTGCTATAACACCCCAGCATCAGGTAGAAGCAAATGAGGGTACAGGGTGGAGTAGGTGTGGCTGTGTTTTCTGAAGACTGTTCTCTTTAAGAAAAATAAAAGGAAGGGGGGGGGCGGAGAAACAAGGTGGCACTCTATGGCAGGAGACAGATGCCATGGGTGATTGTTTACATTGTTATCCAATTAACAGACCATAAGAGCAGAAGCATCTGTCAACAAACAAAGCTGTTGTTTTTCCTCCTCTCAACTTGTCCCTCATGCATGCGCTCTCTCTGTCTCTCCCTCTCTACTCTCTGCACCACTTGTTTGTTTCTCCAGAACCTTCTGCTTGCCCTTCACCAATTATATTAGACTAATCGGTGTAACACTGATCATAGCAGTGAAACACACACACAGACACGCACACGCATCTTCTCTCACTGAAAGCAAACAAACCAAGTGAGCTCATTTCAGGATGGAGTGGTTCATTGCACCATAATCCCATGAAGGGTTATTAAAAGGGAAGAAGTGGTGGAGAGAGTGAGCAGTGTGTTGCAGGGCTGCTGGCTGTTTTCTTTAGGCCCTGATGATGTTGATGGCAGGTAATCCCTCTAAACCTTTAACAAACTCATCTTGAATGACCCCACACAGCCCAAAAAAAACAAGGCAGACGAGCACCCTGGTGACCAGAAAGAGCTAGAGAGATGAACACAGAGATAAAATAGATACGGTCGACAGACTAACACGGACAGTAAGCATTTGACCCATGGCACGCACGATACCAACAGAAGACCAGGCTGAAGTACACCGTGAAATCAGCTCAGTGTTAAACTGACTCCCACCGAGTTCAATTTACATCGAGTTTAATTAGGTTCAGCTCTGTAGGAGTCAATTCAGTGCTGCTAATTTCACCATGTAGGCTGTGAAAAATGTTTAATGAAGGCTGTATCTAGAATCTGAACACACTGGCGTAAAAGAAAGCTCGAGGAAAAAAATGAGGAAGAGTAATTGCTTCAACAAGTACCTTTATGGAACGAGTTTAGCAAAACACCTTTGTTTTCCTGCGTGACGTAGTCGCACGCGCAGCAGAACCAGGATTTACTGCAGCTGCCAAAGTCGCAAAATTAATTTCAGTAAAAGTATGTTTAAGGATTAGCGCCATCAATACAATGGTACAAACTAATTAAAATCACAATACCAAGCTTTCATAATAAAGCAGGTGGATGCTATGAAGACGAGCCTGCAGAGCAAACCCTTGCAAAGGAGTAGTGCAGTGGAAAACAAACGAGATTAGAATGGCTTGGATCCTGAAGCGCGCAATCAAAACATTTAAACTCAATTAACAATGAACTCAGCAGCCGAGTCCACACTGATGCAATCCTGGCTTTGTTGAGCTACGCATCACCACTTCAAAAGCTGGTCAGATAAATATTGCAGTTCATTAGTGAAAATCAAAGGGCTGGCCCGTATGCTGCAAAGGAGTGAGAGGAAAATAAATAGTAGAAAGCAATAGAGTGGTTTCCAAACAGAGCAAAACGTGCAGCTGAAACAACGTGTTTGTAATGAAGCCATTTAAGGGCCCTTCACCATTAATTAAAACCCAATAGCCAGGTCTGAGTTAGCACCGGGTTTGTGGAGTGTTTATTTAGCCAATTAGGAAAGCAGTGGGAGATCATTATCAGCCTGCAGGAGGGGTGCAGGGCGTTAGCGTTAGCACAGACGATGCATTGGCTGGAGTGGGGGTCACAGGAAAGAGAAGGGTGTCAATCCTTGGCAGAGCCCACGGCCCTGCCTCCTGGCTAGCCTTTAGGAAGGATGAGAGAGGGGCTGTGCACACTACAGGACAAGGGCCAAGCCAAACACAGAAACAGCAACTCACAGCCAATACTGGAGACATAAAACTTTTCCACATTTTGAAACGATCAGACTGGATGGCATGACCAACAGACAGCGACTCAGAACAAAAGTGATCTCAGGAAAAAACTGACAAGTAAACAGAGATAAAGTTATAAAAGCACACTACCATTCTGAAGCTTAAACAGTTCAAAAGTTTTAAATCAAATGTTCTCTAATATGAGAAAAACAAAACTGTTGAAATGCGTAAAATCCATTAAGCACATATTTTAGTGTGAAAAGTACAGTCAAATTAAGGGTAATGTGTCGAGACATCCCAGTAAAAGAAGAAAAAAAAATCCATAAAGAAAAGTTCAGGTGTTGAGAAAATCAACACAACACATAATGTGACTGGGTGTATTCCAACTTTTGCAGACATGCACTCCAACTTTTTGTACATTTAATTATACTCAAACATATTAAAATAAATGTGTAAATGTTTAAACAGTAACAGGATATTCCATTTAATGTGTGGTACTTTAGACAATTTAATTTCAAGTGAAGTCAGTTTTTTGCTGTTTCAATCTTCTACACAGTGAAATGTTCTTCAATGACCATGGTGCATCATAAAACCATAAAACAATACAAGTGCAGACAGGACTACATAGATTGCAATTTTACAATAATATGAATGTCTGAATGTTTTAATTAAAGGAAAAAGCCATGGAATTCGATTGGATGGCAGGAGAAAAATTTAATTATGACTTGTGAAATTTGTAATGAGCAATTAAATGAAAAAAGTTTTTTTCCCTTTTGGAAATGTATTTAAGTAATTTTTCAGTTGTTTCAATCATCTTCATTAATGCTTGAATAATCCCAAAAAATAATTACAAAATTATTAGTAGTTTAAAACAATAGTAACAAAGTAAGTATTTTCCAAGATAAATAATATGTACAAAGCTAATTAGTAGGACACATTTTAGATGTGTCCATATTGATGAAGCTGTAGGTTAGATTGGAAAAAGCCATAAAGCATCAAGAATTACATTGTAACCAAATAAACATCCAGAATGCCTGTTTCAATAGGTGTAATCAGTTCTTGAGGAACATAATAGCCAAAAAGTATTGTAAATATAAATTCAATTACAGTTACAGTATATTACTTTGATTGTTGTTAATATTGAGTAAAACACATTTTTCATAATTTACAATCTAAATCAACAAGAAAAAATAAGAATAATGTGGCCAGTAATTCCAAATGTTTGAACAGCAGTGTAAAGTGATCACCCTGATGGTCTAGATAACTGTGCTGTGGCACGAAAAGACAGTAAGAATGGAGTATGATGACTGGTAGCACTCTGGCATTGAATTAAAGAGTGTATGAATAGATGGAGAAAGTAGAAGCTAATGCTAATCCCCTCCTCCAGCTCTATCCCAACAAGTGCAGGTGCTTGAAGAGAAGGAGAGA
Organism: Bryconaethiops microstoma; assembly: GCA_037577275.1. Lineage (NCBI taxonomy): Eukaryota > Metazoa > Chordata > Actinopteri > Characiformes > Alestidae > Bryconaethiops > Bryconaethiops microstoma. Next base: position 11,508,174 of record JBBJLS010000016.1, on the reverse strand, counting down.
GCAAACAGGACCTGACAAAGCACAGGCCTTGCTGCAGCACAGAGAGAGAGAAACAGCAGCATTCAGGCACTCGTTTCTCTCTTTCGCTCTTCTGTGCCTGTTATGTTTAATCACTTTCTTATTGCTAGCAATTACCTTACTTTCGGGTGGGTGGGTGGGGTGTGTGTGTTGGGGGTGAGGGGGGTAAGGTGGAAGAGAGAGACAGAGCGAGATAGAGAGATGAAGTTTAAACATTCGTGCAGAATAACAAATGCAATAGTGCTGCATGCTTCTAATCCTGAGGGAGGGATGGAGAGAGTCCTTGGAAGAGAAGATTTTAATTAGAAGAAGGAGAGCAGGAGAGAGGGAGAGAGAGAAAGAGGATTAAACTTGGGCACTGTTTTCACACTGAGAAACACTGCCAGTCTTTCTGCTCTCAACTCCGCAAACTTACTCCAGTGCTGGATACACTTCTCGAAATACACACATGCGCACCCCCCCACACACACACAGCTCTCCCCTGCTGCCTGAACAAAAGCTCTGAATAAATTAATTGCATTTAATATGTGACGTTAGGCATTTGATGTTAGGTTTTTCCTGATGTTAATATTGAAAAAAAATGTTATGGTACTTAATCATAATCAATGACATTGTTTGCAATTTGTCCTATTCCAACAAATATGACTCCAAAAAAAGTTTCTTTTCCCACCATTTACAAAAAGCAGTGAATTCTGTTACAGCTATATGGGTGGACGCTTCAGCACAACGCACTTTCAATAACTCATTATATTCATTGTGTGAATGCAGGGCAACCTTATTTGGAAAACCTTATCTTGTATCTACACTAATTTGTCATTTTATCAGATGAACTAGCATCATTAACTAACAGGCTGAATGTGTCTTATGTAAACAATAAGTAGACAGCGTGTTTAAAAAAACTACAGTAGCACCGCTATGAGTAACCATTCTGTGCAGCCCACACGCACAGACAGACACACACACAAAACTGTAAACTACAGCTGACAGACTGGACATAAAAACGGAGAGTGCACTTTAGTTAAAGACAAATTTACCACTACAGTAGCTGGAAATGTATATCAAGAGAGAGTCCTGACTGAAACTTGCCCTTTAACAGCAGAGACTTAACTAAAACACACTGGTCTTAACAACAGATGGCTTGAAGGGTCAGACTTGGAAAATCTGTTAATGTTAAAAAAATTGCACAGTTGACAATTTTACATGTTAATTCTGACTGCACAAGTCTGTACATTGTATTGTCCTAAGAAAATGATGCATCTGCAAAACATGAATTTTGCAGGAGAAGGGGGAGAGAAAAACACCCCCCAAAAAAACTTTCGATGTAAAATGTGTTAACCCTATTAGGTCGATGCAAAAACAGATCGATTTCAGTTGTTTAAGCTGATTTTCTCTGTTGATAATGTAATTTTTCAGGGCTGCTGTATTTATATAATATGTAAAGGACATGATCTAACATGGCAAAATGCAGATTTTTATTTAGTTTGTCTAACCATCTACATTTCTGAAGGAGAAAACGAACAGAAATAAGTCACACACCAGTCATGTTTGATCAGTGTTTCAATAAGCACTTACCGATCCCTGTTACATACATGAAGAGCTCATACACTCACTTGAAGGAAAAAAAAAAAAAAATCAATCTTAGCAGCCAACAATAAAGGAAGTTTGGTGCATATTGTAAACAGTGACAACATGCCCAATTTCTCAGAATGGATTGCCAGTGAGATGCGCAGTTCATTAAAGAGGTGAAGTAAAAGATTCTTTCTTTAGCTTTTAAGTCATTTTGGACCATTTCTTTTAGCACACTCGTAAAGAAATGTTTGTGATGAAATGTTGGCATAATGATGCAAATAATTTATGACAACATTGATGCTTTGCTGTCCTGTTGTTTTGGTTTTAATTATATTGTGTGTGTGTGTGTGTGTATTTTTTTTTTTTTTTTTTACAAGCGCTTCCTCCCAGTCCCTGTGGGTTAGGATGGCATGCTGTCTGGGCAGGCCTGCACACTTCTCCTGATTAATGGAAAGCCCATTTCTGTTTCCATGCTGTTAATTAGTCAGGTCGTTAAGAGCCATGCTCGTTATCTACCTGCCGCAGAGCAAGCGCACCCAGATCTCTAATGACGGGGCGGCAGAAAACACACACACACACACACACACACACGAAATGTGCTGACTGTATCCTAAGTAGCCAGTGCGCTTTCCTGCATCCAAGGACCCTAATTAATATTCTGCAAATTATGCATGCACTTGTGGATAGAAGTAAAAAAACCCAAAAAAAACCACACACATTAAAAATACTAATTAATGATGCACAGATTTTAATTAATGCACAGGTGTGTGTGTGATCTGTGGAGTCCTACAGTAAAGTCACAGGCGCACAAGCATGCGCACACACAAACACAAAGGGATTAAAGATGAGCAACAAACTCCAGCCACACGGTGGGATTAACTATCCAATTATACACTCTGTTTTTCCTGCTGAGCTGTAACACTCAGTCACCGCACACAGGCACACAAAGAAAGAGCAATCCTGTCTCAGTACTGTAATTACTGCACCACAGATGGACAGGAATTAAGAGATACTCAGCCTAAGCAAAGATCTGTTCTAATATCAACTCAAGTCCAGCAAGGATAATGATTAATGATTATACACTACAGAGTTAGCCATTCATGACTGCCCAAACTGAGGTCTTTAAACTCTTGGAAGAGGGGACTAGTCGCTTTTCTGCTGCATGTTACTGCCTCGATTTGACTCTTTTTGAGACCTGGTGACTTGTTTGCTTCCCACAGCAGTTAGTACTCCGGGTATTTAGTGTAGCGGGTGATGCTGCCACAAACTGTTATGACATCATACTGAAAGGATGGTTTTCCTGATTCTTGGTATGTGGATTTTGTCAAGGAGACATTAGTGAATTGAGAATTGACCAATGGATAGAAAGATAGCAGTTATAGTGGTGGTGTTTTTAAAAATGTTAGGTCTGTGCAGGATGTGGGAGGACATACTGTGATGTGTCATGTAATAGTGATGAACCTCTGATCAATCAATAGTCTGCAGTGATTTCAGGTCAGATTTTTTGCACCTACTCAGCTCACCTGGAATCATGACAGAGTAGGTATGGAAAATCATAATGGGCACCAGATTTTCCAAATGGAAAACTGAAAAAGGTGAGCGAGGCTGATTAGTACCATGCAGTGGAAAAGCGAGAGTGTGTGTGTGTGTGTGTGTGTGTCTGTCTATACTCACATTTCTGCGGGGGAAAGTGGTAAGCAGTTTGAATTCGTCTGAAGGATAGCCTTTGGAGGCAACAAAGTCGAAGAGGACCTGCAGCTTGCAGCTGCCCAGGAAACGCCTTTCCAGGAACTCTCCACTGGGCGTCCGGATACGCAGCTTACTGACTGGCTCCCCTTCTTCCTCCTTGGGCTCAGGCGGCAAGGTTTGCTCCAGTGAAAGACGGATGGCCTGGACAGAGGCAGTAGGACAGCCAATTTAAGCTGTGATGTAAGAGCTCCATGATATGGACAATTTAGTATTAGCTGTGGAGGAAAGTAGTGTTTACATAGTCAGAAACCTTTGTATTATTTTTACCAAAATACCAACTTTTGTTGAATTATATCATTCCTTTGAATGCTTACATAAACACTCATTGGAACTGGCCAAGATGCTCACAGGAAAAACACTAATTAGACTGATTTGCATACCCAGTCTGGAATATTGGCGTTGTAAAAACCAATATAGAAATAACAATTAATAAACAATATATTGTGCAACAAAGGTGTACTGATACAATCAGCCCATGATTCAATTCTTGATTTCAAACTTACAAAACTGAATTCATGATTAGAAATTCTTACAATATTTTGAACAAAAATTAAATGAAGAAAAATGATCACTATATCCATCTTTTCACATAATATACTTACTATAACCATCTGAGAGCACCCTTTGTATCAGGTGTATTACATTACTCACAAAAGGTCATTATGTTGTAAGGAACGGGTAACTCACTAGTTACGTAACAAGAAAAATCCTCATGCTCAAATTAGACAGTACAAACAAACACAGTTCAAAGGCTGTGAATGCAATCTGAGACTGAAAGCACTAAACGAGAAAAAACTAAAAGAAGAAAAAAGGGAGAATGAGGAAAGGAAGAGAAAGGAAGGGAGAAGGAGTTGGCTTAGGTCTCCAGTGGCTCAGATCAGGACCTGCTGCTCCTCTGGGGTTTTCACCTCCAGCTTGTTGTTCCTGTTGTGACACTGGGTAGCATATGCTGTGACAACACACGCCACCTTTATTTACCCACTGTAATGCAATTATATTTCATCAAAGTGTACAACAGTAGCTCATTAGCAGCTGCAGGCTTTGTGTGCGCTCGTGCCGTCCCTGATCCCTCAGGTAAGAATCCGCATGGAAGGTCCTCTTTGGGGGATAAGCAGCGTCCCTCCATAGACCAAAGCTCAACACTCAGACTGAGTGAGTGTGTGTGTTTGTTTTTGTATATTTTCAGAACAAAATGTCCTGAAAGAAAACAGAGCAAAACAGTGCTAAGCAATACATTTTTCAATTGAGAGGGCAACAGCATGTGTCTTTGGTTACTGAGTTAAGAATGAAATTATTACATTATGATAATCAAACTTTAGATACATCTTTGTAAATGCGTGCATCTCTCTAACACAAAGAGAAGTTTGTGGCAATCCTTTGACTAAAAAAAGAAAAGAAAAGAAAAAAAATCTAACAAAAAAATAAAAACAAAACAGTGTACATATTTCTGTGTGTGTTGCACCTGACACAAGACACAATAATGACATCACCTCTCCCCCTCTTCCTTTCATCCACAGAAGACACAAAAGAGCCCAAATCACAGATAGCTTTTCCCCTCTCCCCTCTCTCGATTGTTTGTCTGAACCCATTGTCATCGCCCATATGCACCAAGGCAAGGGTCTGTGAGCACGAGCGTATTTGTGTGTTACCGCAAAGCTTGGCCAGACTCCAGGTGGAGAGTATCATGCTGCTTTGTTTATTCATACACAATGTCAGAAAAATGAAGCACCAGGGTGGCCAGAATATGCACATACAGACATATACACAAACATACGCTGTCCACAGCAGCTGTTGCCCACCACACGCCAAGCAGACTCCTTTTAATATCAGCCATCTTTCTACCTGGCAGAAGAGAAATCAACCCCATCGACCTAAGAAACTGATTCTATGACGGCTGGCTTATTTCTATTCTTCTCTGCAGTCTGGTCCGCTGGTGCAGACAGCCTGTACTCTGCAGCTTGTTGGAGATCACAAACAGATTTATTATGTCATACAAGCGAGGCCTGCAAGAGTGCGGGACAGAAAGAATACGAGATGTCATCCGTTTCACAGTGCAAGGATTCACATCAAAAAAGCATGATATTGTTGTCACATGCGCGTGACAGAGCAATCTTTTACAAAACTGGCACAGAATAAATAACTACTGCAGGTGCAAGGTGCAGGTGATTTTATCTTCGAAGCACGTGTGTACCTCCGCAGTGTGTGCAGTAGCGAGTCCCTTAGGGTTCATTACAGACAGCAGGTGAGCAGCTTCAGAAAACCTCTCTCATTAAAACACACACACACACACACACACACACACACACACACACACACACACACACACACCCACACACACACAAACACACACA
>JBBJLS010000016.1:11482667-11495129 GCA_037577275.1 Bryconaethiops microstoma | reverse complement strand
AAAATGCTGGGCAACGATTATATTTTTTAATTGTGAATAACCACATGATTTTCTGCGACTAATCGCATTGTAATACACAAAATTCAATATGAACTCTAAAGAAGTATATTGTGCCACTTATTTTAAAAGTGCGCACAGCTTTTTAACAGCAGTGTTCCCTTTAACACAGTTACACATCTGCAGTTCAAATGTTTCTGTAAATCTCAACTTAAACATTTATGTAATCAAATTAAATACAAAACCAAAGCTATTTGCCACTGCAGGGCATTCACGTTTTATTTTGTTTGTTATAAAAAAATATTTTAAAAAAGGTACCCACAGAGTCCATGAGCATGGTCACTGGAACCATTTTAACCTTATTAAAAAATATATTTTTCTCTGATAATACATATTATTTGTCTATTTCTCATCAGTGTTATAAACTGACTATAAGCTATATGAACTATAAATTTAAAGGGAACATTTTTCTGCAGGGTAGCGGAAATTGATAGAGTCTGCTGTCGATTTGCACTACGGTAGCATTTTTCGACAAGGCAACATAACTCATCACAACACCGGCACCCACGGTCCAGAGCCACAGTCAGAACATTTTAACATGCTCCTTCCAAGCAACAGCAAGTTCACATTAATAAATTTTTCTTTTTTCTGAATAGGTACCAGCAATAGGTTCCAGATCTATTTAAAACTTTATGACAAATATTGCATGAAACCAATTTAAAACAGACATTATAGCAAAAATATTCCAAGCTTTTGGAAAAATCGCACTACGATAATTCACTAAAAAGTATTTTGGATGTAATTTAGAAGTCAATAAACATTTCACAATTTAATAATAAGTTATTGAATGAAAAATAACACATTGTAAGGTCAAGGTTTTTGATCTCCAGTTGGAAAAATACTGAATATTAATTTTCACAAAATATCTATCAGTTATTTTAGAATCTGCTCTACTCACCGCTCTGGAGAAATCTAACACTTATCAATTTACAGATTCCTGTACGTTGCACAGGACTAGTGTATCAAAATTACTTCATGCAGTTTTTTGGGAGGGGGGGCAGGGGGTTTAAGACTACAACCAGGGGCTTGAACAGAGAGCAATACGTAAATAAGTTAAAGGCCTGAATCTATCATTCAACTTGGCTGTATATCTTATTTTAGGCACCCTTTATTGTTTATGTATTTTGTGCCACTTTCGTTAAAGCCTTAAAATTAAAGGAAAATCTCTGAATCAGTTGTTCTTGTGTGTAGAGTTGTATGAACTCCACAAAACAAAGTAGTCTTTGTGTTTCATTACACAAACTGTGCTAGCTTCACTGTTTTAATAAATTTGTTAAAAACACAGCTTCAACCGTTCCAGCTCACAGTAACGTGGGCATCTCCCTCACTCTCATACAGGAAGGCTGCTGTGATCTTTGCAGATGAATTGTCACTGTCTGGTTTTTTCAGCGCAAGAACCGCAGACAGTGTGCTTGTGTGTCCACATACAGACACACAGGGGTCTTTCTGACTCACTGGACACACACACACACACACACACACACACACACACACACACACACACACACACACACACACACACACACACACACACACTCCGTCTATGATGGACAAAATATGGCAGACTGTGTTGGAGAATTCTTTCAACCATTACGTCTGCTCCATTACCCTGATAATACTATGACACACTCTCAGTCACTTCACATTCCCTTCCCAGCCAGCAGAACCCATTAATTACACCCAGACAGACTGTACAGGGCCTGGGTAAAAGGAATGAAGTGTTTCCACCACAAACTCAGTGTCAGATGATACAAGCGCTTATTTCCATAAGCGGTTTTATCACAGGGTATAGACAGGCAACTGCCTGGGACCTTGTCCGCTAATGGCCCTTGTAAATGTGTGTTTCTGGTCAACAAATCAAAACCACCCCACAATACATCGTTTGACAAATCACCCTCATCCCATCTATCCACTGTGCAACAAATGAAAAATTTGTTTTGGGTCCAAATTAGGTTAAGTCTGCTACCACTTGGCAAGTTTTAGAGCAATTATCATTTAATAAACAAAGTATAATTCAATCCCACAGACCTAGAGAAGCCCAAATAACAGCACATAAACATCATCTGTTGCTTTTCACAGATTTTCTTAAAGCATTCCTTTGCGAAGCACAGCATTGCTGAGAAATGGCATACAATTCAGAGAGGTGTCATCAGGAATTAAATCAGTCAAGCAGTTTGTACTTGCTAGCTGAACGTTTCCCACCAAACCACAGGCTGCTCCACTCACCAGCCTGCTATGAGGACTGATCTCCATATGAAAACACCTGTACGTGTGTGCGCAATATTGAGAGGGGAACTCTGTTTTCAGCACACAATATCTGAGTCCAACTGTTAGGTCATCTAATATTCTTGGATAAGGTTTACATTGCATAATTTCATTAAAAAAACTGCCTAAGATGTAGAGGTGTGCGATACAAATATCACAATATATAAGGAAATTTTCACAATAGAGAATATGGTAAAATATTTATTTTACCAAAAAATAAGAACAAAGTCACTAATGAAACGTTTAAAAAATACAACAAACTATGAGTATGAAAATTTGTTTTCGACATTTCAGCACTGGACAAAATCCCATTGTCCAGGCCTAATTATGCTCTGCTTGTAAACAAACATGCAGCCAATTTCTGAAGTACAGATGCTCAGATAGATAATAATTTATAATTATAATGATACACTGTTATATTGCCCAGTCTAAAAATCCCCAGTATCAGCTGGGTGTTGTATACTGTTTATGTGGTCAAAAAATAAACAGACTTTGTTCGTTTTAAGTAAAAGGTGTTTTACTAACTAATGTGATCATTGTCAAGGCTTCAATCTCAAACAGAATCAGTTCTCAGCGGTCACACTTCTTATAGCACTAACAGCAGAAACTAATAACACATATAATGTAAAGCCAGGAGAAGGGCTTTCCAGGTGGTTTCTGTTAATGATCTCTTAAAAGTTTTGATGTCTTTTACAGGATGGTGTTTATGTATATGAATGAGAGCTACACTATGTGATAGAATAAGAAACTTCTCAAAATGAGCGATATGAGAAGTATGTGTTTTGGTGCAAAATAAAACTATTGGTAGGGATTTCCTATGGTAAGAAATATACAACTAATATTGTTTTTACAACTAACTATACTTTTTTTTAATCAGCCAACCGACAGGTTGTTTCCCAGTTAATTTCTATATCATTATTGTGCCAGTAATGTGTACACATGAATTGCTTTGTGTTCTATTCTTATGCCCCCTGAATGACACTGCAGCGACAGCCTTAGAGAGGGAAGGTCAGATTCTCTTTACAGTCCTCCCCTTTGTCATATGAAACAGACACAATAGGTCATGCAAACGCTCTTAACACAGTCTTACTGAATGGACGCAGCACACACATCTCGTTTTGAGTCCTCGTCTTTGTGCGCGAGTTTGTTTGCACAGAGGGCATTGGTTTAAAACAAGCTGTGGCCACATGTGGTGAAAGCATATAGAAATGGCATCCTGTTCACTTTGTGATCACCACAGAGGCTCTGACTATAACAAAGTAGCTAATGAATTGTGCTTTCTTACTGACCTAAAATGTGCACACATAGGATTTTCAGAGGACATATTCTTTCGCACTGTATGACTGGGTCAATTCTGAGGATGACAAACAGTTCTTTGTCACAGCTTGTCCCCCAGGCTTTTCTTTTGCTATTCTGAACACACTCTGACCACCAGTTCTCCGACAGGAACACCAATACAAAAATCTTCATTCTGGCCTTCAGGCAAAGTACATTTACGTCATTTGGCAGTCACTTTTATTCAGGTGCAAATGGGCATATTCAATAAGCTCATGCTTTCTGTTGTCTCTCACCTCATCTCTGATGTCCTCTTGCTGCTGAGCTGTGAAGATGTCCATTGCTCCCATTAGTCTCATCATCAGCTCATCCACTGTTGTATTACCTAGCAGATATACACACACAGATTCAAATAGCACAGGGGACCACAGGTATTCACAGCAGAATCACATAAAAACGAACAGACTATATAATTTACAACCTTTACTGTTTCTCTGCACTGGAAACACTTCTAAAAGCTTTTAGAATTTTCCATTGCACAGGTTACCTTGAATAACATTTAAAACTTCATTTGATGTCCGTTTGCCCATGACAATCAGTAGCAGGGGGAACTGGTCAGTTTTGTATGTCCGTATGGTCTGTGCAACGACGCTTCCAAAATGCCTCGTACACATTGTGAGTAGCCTGGAGGAGGAGAAAATTATGGTAAGGTTATACTTAGAGTAAATATGGAAAGGATGACGGGCTGGCCGAGAAGGGTAAATGGATACATACTATTGGAGGGACAGTGGAAAACGGTGGTTAAATTCAGAAAACAAAGATATAGAGCTGACAGAAAATCAACAAAAAAGGAATTGAAAAGGGATTATGCAAAATATTTATCTAAATATGTAAATATATATAAACAGCAGAAAATTTCCATAATTAAGTTTGTAAAGGATGAGTAATATACATCTGTAAATAAAACTGTATATAAAATGGAAGTGAATGGAAAAAGGTTACTGTTCATTTGGAACTATTTCTGATGGTCGATTAATCATAAAACTGACTTCACATGAAGGTCACATGTTCAAATAATGTTACCAAAAAAACAAACAAAAAAAACCTAAGATACAAGGTGTTGTTCCATCAGCAATGATATAAAATAAAAAGAGAATCTGGCTTTTCTTCTGACTGACACCTATCTCCCTCTAAATACACCGCGGAGCTGAATTAGTATTCTGCTCCTGCCTTGCAGAATTTGATAGGCCAGAGAGGATTTCTTATTCCATTACAAAGACAGAACTTTAAATTAACATTTCACTGAAGGAAAAGGGTAGCACGCAGGCTTGCAGAGCTCACAGTAAATGTCATAATATTAATGAATTGCTATAGACTGAATGCAAATATAGATTAGATTCTCTCCTCTTCCTTTAATAAGTGCAGCCTTAATAACAGGCGGGTAAAATAGGGTGACGGAACAGACGAGGGGTCGGAGAGAGCGGGAATATGAGAGAGAGAAAGAGAGAAAAAGCGAAAGAGAGATAAAGAAAAAAAGATGGGAAGAAATTTAAAAAAAAAAAAGAAAGAGATGGAGGTCAGTTTATTATGAGAATGAATTGAGGGTTGAATGAAATTATTGAGCATTTCACACAAAAATGAAAGAGCAAGTGCAGAAAGCCAGCTGAAATGGCCAACACATTACTCTGAAACAGCTTTCACAAACAGATCAAAGTCAATTTACAAGTATATTTAAACTGCTGTTTTCTGAAGAGCACTGGGGACCTAGTCTATTATTGCTGCGCAGAGGTGTAGCCAATAATAACAAAAGATAAAACAAACAGCAAAATTCACAATAAAAGATGGAACACATTGTTCCAGAATCATTTTTCACATACTCAAGTGGTTCAGCTGCCATTAAAGACAAGCCAAATACACTTACAGAGTTCCCATCCACTGATGAACGTGGCAGTTGACTGTCACATTAGTGATGCAGAAGAAATCTTTGAGAATGTTAAAGAGTTTTCTGAGTTCCTGAGGGGAGTTCTTTTCACTACACTGGCAACACCTGGCCTTTCAAAGCATATCATCATGGACGGCTTGATAATGGGAGTGACATTTCACATATCTCTCTTTCATATCCCTCATTCATTTCATACACTTCAGTATTTAAGAGACGTTTCCCACACAGCCAAATTAGGCCAGGCAATAAGGCCCCTCAAACTCAGCAGTGCTTCGCTAGACTAGCTTTCTGACTCAGTTCTGTACTCTAGCACAATGGACCATATGTGTGCTGCATATTTAAGAACTGCATTCAAAGTAACAATTTACCAAAAAGAAATCAAATTTAAACAATTTTTTCACTGCTTTCTCTTCAAGTTGATCAATAAAAATAGGTTAGTGTCAAAAGTTTACTTCTACACACCTGCACTACAGCTACAACACAAAAGTGAACAATGGAATGAGAAGAATGGAATGGAAGAATGACATTTACAGTGGTTTTATTTTGCTCATTTCATTTCACATGTGACAATTCACAATTAGCTTTAAAATGGACAACAGGCTTGTAGGTCCAGTGCAAAATGGAAAACCGCAAACACTGCACAACAAATGTGTCTTGGTTAATTAATTGCACTCCAAATATTGTTTTAAAATTGTTTCCGCTTACTTATTATCCATGCAGCAATGTATAGCTACAGACCTTAATCATAGTGCCTACAGAACCACCATGTGCCATAAATATCGAGAAAATTGAGCCTGCACGCCTTTGGTGGGCTAATATTAATTTCATTACACTCTGAATTTACAGTTTCCAATCAATCTACATATGCCTTCCACAAAACGACTGCTGTCACAACACTTTCTAAGATTAAAAGTAGCCTTCATAACAACTATCTCTTGTTCAAATAAGCCTTTATAAATGTTCATGGTTTGTCAAGAAAGGCTTATGTAGAAATCATTCAGGAGTATGAATGATGTCCTTGAGAAAAGTATTTGCATTTTCCTTTTAAAATGACGGAGAAGACCTTCAAGAATAAAAACAAGCTCTCAGTAGCTCTAACAGCACTGAGAGTGCAAGCCGTTCTATGCTCTGGGGACTATACAAGGTGGCAGTGCAGCCGTGTGAAGGCAAGAGCATTCTGCAACATTAGGCACTGCTTACAAACAAAACAAAAACAAACCAACTGTTCAAAAATAAGAACATGATACAAAAATAAAAACAGCTTATTAAGATCTCATAATAATAAGGGTCATCTCAAGGGTGACAAGGGTGATAATTACACCAGCATGCATTCAATAGATTTGGATTTATGCATAATTAATCTGTGCTTAAAAGAGGCAGACATAGCAGCACAGCAGTCATCCTTACAAGGAAGGAGACTGAGACTTAATCAGTCTACCTCTTTCTCTCACACACGCAAAATCACCCACCACTGAGTACGTTGCCAATCAGTCAGCGGACTCTGCACAGGAGCGTGAGAATGTGTGAGGAAGTGTGAGTGTGCGTGTTTGTGTGTGTGTTAAGACATGACTTTGTGTGTGCGTACAAAAACGCATAGACGTGTGTGAGTGGGTTTCGTCGTGCCGTTGTGAATAGCCCCAGATGTTGTCCTCTTTTAATCTGTGGTAGAAAGGCCCAGCTGGGGCAAAAAGCACTAGGGGAGAGCTGGAGGATTGGAGGCAGGGCCCCAGATGAAGGAGCTCCAGCAGGAGAAGGGTCACTTGCTGCCTTTCGCAAGCGGCTTGCTCCAGGAGGAGGTCTTTAGGGTGAAGCCTAGTGGAAGGAAAAGCACAGGCCTGCCCCGCAGCAAAGCCTGCTGGGCCCAATCAAGACTCCATCTGCCACCTGACCAGGCCTTCTCTTCCTTTACCTCTTTCTCTCCACTTTCCTTTCCTTTCCTTTCCTTCATTTTACTTAACATAGAGCGACTAGTAAAAGAAGGCATTCAAAAATTATGAAATTTTGGTACTACTATCTTAAGGTAACTGCAATAAATATAACTTCGACCACACTTTTTAGACTGCTTCTAAGCAAGAATATGGCTAATGGCAAAACTCATGTTCCACCTTACCAAGATCCATCTCCTTACATTTGGAGTAGGATTTAAAACTCCAAATGTGAGGAAAAAGAAATTTATGAAAAATCCAGAACCCAATCACCCTCCTCCACCCTTGCTGGAATGAAGACATTCTCAGCAGTGGACTGAATGAGAACTAGGAGTCTAACTGACCCTTTATTGGGGCAGATTAGTGCAGATTGCCCTGTTTGGGCCTCAGAGAACAAACACAACTGCTTTTGTCAAAGGGCCCAATAAGGAAGCAGAGAGAAGAGAGGATGGGGGATGGGTGGACTCTCTCATTAAGAAATCATCCGTTTTGGGTGTGAAAATGCTTCCGATCTCCACATTTTCAATCGGGTCAGTGCCTCTGTGTCAGAGTACGAGTGCAAGGATGTGTGTGCTTGTGCGTGCTTTACCTGGCTTTGTTAGCTTCCTTACTGACATCCCAGGCCCATGTGATGAAGTTCTGGCTGAGATATGAAACTATGGACTCTGCGCACATCATCTGGGAGCAGAAGACGTTGCTGAGAACACTATCGTCGTTATGGAGGTAGATGGCCAGCAGCTTTCTCTGAGGAAAAGAAAGGATAAAAAATAAATAAAAAAAACAGCAAAAATTCATTCCTTCCTATTTAGAACAGGCAAGGGGATAAAGTTTAATTTCAACAAAATTTTCCAAACAGTGCTATCCAACATCTCAATGGGCCTATGAAGACAGCACTTCCTCTAAGCCTGGCTCTGTGCTTCTCTCTTATTGCATGGCAGGGTTTAAACAACACTACTCTGAACATGCAGCACAAGCGTCCGTGCACAGAACCCTCCGCACCTGCCGAGGCCAAACCAAGAGCCAAGCTAATACTCATATCAAATCAAATCAACGCGGGGTAAATAAAACTTTCTTTGAAGCGGCCGGCGACATAACAAGAAGCGAACAAATCACTTTATTTGTTTTACATCAAATGCCGATGCCCTTCTCTGTGGTGCAGGTTAGCATAGAGCGGTGTGCATAATATTGACGGATGGCGGGATTCGCAGATGTTTACACCGTCATGCAAGAGCGGCTAGTTGTTCGCAAGGTGGAACAACTAATTAAAAAACAAACACCGCCACAAACATGAAAGGTTTCTCAGGACGAGGCAGGGGAATAACCCCCCCCACCCAAATTACAAAACAAGTCTTGGGCTGGTTTTCTCTCAGTGACCCCCTGGCGTCTCACAGGACTGGCCAGGAGATGAGGGAGAGAGAGGTGAGAGTGAGAAAAGAGGAGAGAAAGTTTGGGCTATACAGTGATGTGTATGGAGCCGGGGCTAGAGAAGTGCTGCTGTGTTTGCACAGCGATTAGAGCTTTAGAATAAGCAGCACGGCTCCTAGCGGGAGAGAACTCGGGCCTCTTTCACTTCTCCAATTCAGCACCCCGAAAAGATTAAACACTCATGCTGGGCGAACAAGCAAGTGCGGCTCGGATGGAGGGAAAGTTTTTGCGAAAGGTAAAAGAAAGAAAATGAAAAGCTGTCTGTGACATGACAGACACACACACACACTGACTCCTGTTTCACACTTGCAGACTGTCCCCTTCTAACATCTTGCTCCAAAGCCACAAAGTAGTACACACACACACACACACACACACACACACACACACACACACACACACACACACACACACACACACACACACACAGACTCCTGTTTCACACTTGCAGACTGTCCCCTTCTAACATCTTGCTCCAAAGCCACAAAGAAGTAGGTACGGAGTGTGAGAGAATGTGTTCACCTCAAGCTGTGAAGACGTTTTGACCTATTGAGACTTCTAAGATTTCCTCAGAGGAACGAGAGAAAGTATTCTCGCTAATAACAGTCTTTAGCCAGTTCCCTTAGTTTCACGCCCCTCTATTAGGACAAGCCCCTCCTCGCCACTTTCATCACATTGTTGTCCCACGCTCTCCCAGCTCATCTTTTGTGGGGATTTTCGTAGCCTGCAGAAATCAGGGCTCCGTCCAAATTACTGGGTCTGTTCAGGGCTAGAAACTGACCCAAAAGCTCTCGTCCAGATCCCGGCTTCTCCCCACCTGCTCAGGACATAGCAGGGTCGAATGGGATAAAGAATGGAAGAAGGGGAGGGGAAAAAAGGAGGAGAGGAACGGACAGAAGAAAGCCGATCCGTCCTGTGAGCTAGAGAGCACTGGTTTTCACACAGACGCCGTCTGACAGCATTCAGCAAACTTCTCAGGTCCCTTAACGGCCACTGTGAAAGTGCCAGGCCGGTCTGAGGATTAAAGTCCAAAACAAAAACTCGCTGCGGGCCAATTCACACCGCAAATGCAGCTTATCATTATTTGCAACATGAGTGTGAGTTGTGTCATAATAAAGCTCAGACCAGACACACTGACAAACTGACAGCTCATTTTTATAGCAAGAAAAACAGCTGAACTGCAAAGAAAATCAGTGAATGCATCCGGGGGGAGATCATTTTTGTGCCCATTTATCGACGAATTAGAACTCTAAATTTAGCCTTAAACATGACCAGGAATACTACAATGAAGATAAATGCCAAATAACCAACAAAGAAGGACTTGCTTACTCTCTTACGCACACACACTCACGCAGAAATCCATGTTTCCTTTGACAGGCATCTGTCTCTGCATAGCACACTGAATAGATGTTTGAATTGTAGGACATTTTTAATTACAGTCAACATGGAGCAGAAAGAGAGAGAGAGCGAAAGTGATCGGCCTCTGCAGCCCGGAGAAAAGCAAACAGTGGGAAATGAAGAGTTCATATTACTGCTCTCTCATGACCTCCGGCCTGGGAGTATATGCATTCTGATCAATCGCTTTAACAGATGGCATAAGGCACAGCTAGAACATAAAGGGATGATCAGAAGACTGACACTGTTTAGCAGTTTATATGTAGTGTTCGAGCAGAAGAAAGTAACTGCATGCCAAAAAGTATGCAAACATATTTCAATGAAGAAAAGGCAATTGATCAATTCCAAGCAAAAATAACCTAAAAGAAAGACCGTTTACCCATTGCACTTGCCAGCATCCGTTAAACAAGTGAGAAAACTCTTCTGGAGGAATCTTGCTCTTCTTCTTTATCTGACTTCATCACTTTGCTACGGCAAAATCATCTCCTTGCTCATGCATAACAGATATGCTGGAGGAGCAATGAATTTTGATGCATGTCTTTGTGTGTGAGCGAGAGTGGGGTTACTGTGATTAGCTGGACGTTGAGGGGATTTGGGCACAGGCCTGGCTGCTGATGGGTGGCCTGACAGCAGAGTCTTACCACTGATCCCTGTGGCTGAGCTCAAGGGTCTTCAGCGTTTTCATTAAGGACGGATTGGGAGCATCTCTGTCTCTCTAGAAACACTTCATCAAATGTAGTGTTTTACTTAGTGATTAGCCTCACAGGCCTTTGAGTGCAAGGCCAGAACACACACACACACCCCAATAATATCCGTTTAATGAGCAATTGGAGGAGATGACATGTACTTAGACTTTGAACAGAGTCTTTTACGGAGGAGGGTCTGTGGTGAAATATATTACTTTTTGGGAGAAAGGGAGAGACAAGAGAGGAATGAGAAAGAAGAAACACTCGAGGATGAAAGAGTGATAAGTAAGTGGGAGAAGTCAAAAGAGAAAAAGCCTCTCATATATATTTAAGGGGGGAAAAACCCTTTGGCTCTTGCATAAAACTCCTAATACCTAAATCTTACATTTTAAGTCAAAAAAGCTGAAGATTATTTTTTTAACCTAAACCAAGGAAGTGAAAAAAAAAAAAAACTCCTTAGTCTTAGGTGTATCAGTTAAGACTCCTTAGTTTTGACTGATACAGCGAGTCAGCTGTCGGCAGTCTTAGTTTGTCAGACTATGCTTTAGCAGTGGTGGCCAACATTTGCTGGGATTTTGTGTATTTCACTGTGGGTTATATTCAAATATTGCCAAGGCTGTTCCACCATGAGAGACTTAATGCATAAGGACAGAATATAAAGAGAGCAACCCAAGCAAACAGCACTCTCAAGTGGGAGAAAAGTCTTCAATGGAAAAGTTTTATCACAATTTTTAAATTTCATATTTATTTTATTTGAATTTCCAAATTTGTAAACAATTTTTTAAAACCAAAAATTATATATATTTTGTCATGAATAAGCATGGATACATGAGGGCTTGGAATGTGCACCGATACACTTTCATACAATAATGCATGGGACATTTCACTTATTTTTTACTTTGTCAATTGATCATATGACCACCATATATAGATTTCAATACTTGATGCACAAATATTTCCTTTTAAACACCTTTCCATCTACTAAGACCCAAGTCAACACAGACAACGTTTAAACAGAGACCGTTTAATTTTGTAATATATTTAAACGATATATTCTTTACTCTGTGGGGTACAGTTTTACAGACACTTGCTGCAGTTTTTCCTGTGTGTTCACAAGAGACATGAAGCAATGATGAGCTAATGGGAAGGCTGTAGTTAATTTTTCCTCATCAATTTGTTGTGTCTTGGACCTTACATGCTACATTTTGAGACACTTTAAAACATAATTTCAAGGATTTTTTTTTCCATTCTCGATTCGAGAATTTCCTTGAAAGGGTTTTATGCAGTTCACTTAAAGAGATGTGTGGTGAAAAATTGGCTAAAATCTATTTAAAAAGGTTTTAAGTGGCCTAACCAAATTAAAGTAGCCAACTGAAGCACAGGGAAATGAGACAGTAGAGGAAGGAGAAAACATGGTGGGTCAGTGCACTTTTTTCCCTGCAGGGTTTATTTTCAGTGACACTGTGTACAGTTTCCTCACGGAGAGTGGTGG
>JBBJLS010000016.1:11468926-11479607 GCA_037577275.1 Bryconaethiops microstoma | reverse complement strand
ACTACTGTCCAGTAGTAAACAGGTTTTAAGTATAATTTTCCCAGGTGCCTAAGACTTTTGCACAGTACTGTATATATGGAAATTTATGGGCACTGTAAATGCTACATCGATAGAAATGGATAAAACTCCTTAAAATGCAATTTATTTGACTAGGTAAGGGGTCTGGATGGCTAGGGAGGAAGTGTATTCAAATTAAAAAGTAACTATTCAAATGTTGTTTTCATTGATTAGCCCATCGCCTCAAACTGACTTCCGGCTGTGCTTTTTCTGCCAATAAATTTCTGTAACATGCTTTTAATGTTTCTCAGGAATTTCTCAAGTCAAAATTTAAATGTACCCGTTTTACTTATTTCATTTGTCTAGTTATACTAAGCATGATTCATCCTACAAAACCATACCAACACAAAGTTCTTGTTCTTCCATAATCTTTGAGCTGTGTTATGACTTTTGCTTCATTGATTTGATTACAATGCGGCAGTAGTGGTATTTAAAAAGTATTATAACAAATTAACATTTTTGCCTTCCTCCTGCACTACTCCCCATGTAATGAGAAATCTATCCATCTATCTATTCATCCAGACATCTGTCCAAATTATATCTATTATAAACACCAAAAGGTAACTGCATGCATTACTGATTTTTGCTTTTATATCAAATTTATTCTAATCATATTCATGATTCACTACAGCCTTCAGTTATTTTAGAATCTTCTAAAGCTCCATTCTCCAGTTCTTCATTCTAACTTCCTTTTGTACTACTAGTTATCTGAAACCTGTGTTGTGTATTGAAATTAAATTATGCATTTGCAATTAGAATGGATTTACATTTCTGAAAACATTAACTACCAAACATTTGAACAGTGACTCCAAACTTTTGTTTTGTCTGTCTAACCATCTGTCCGTCCCTGGAAATACAGTTCCGGAAAAAATAAGAGACCACTACAATTAAATCAGCATCTCTATGAGTACGACAACCATTCCATGTCATTGTCTGTTAAATTCCTACACAAGAACACCTCATTCTGCTTTATGAGGTACTGATCAAGTGATCACCTGAATCAAATCTTATTTAATGAAAAGTATATAAAAAAAAAAAACCTCAGCTGTGATCAACACTCAGTTTGATGGAAAAGGTAATTATTGCCATTTTGCTTAAGAGTGAATAAGACACAACCATTCAATTTGAATTATTCAAGCTTTGTAAACACCCCACAATTTATCTTATTTAGATGTATTGTTATTTCCTTTAAAAATAGGAAATGGGCCCTGTGCTCCTGGCTGCCCGCTGCTTCACTTGGTGGGTGAATGGGTTAAATGCAGAGAATAATTTTGTGCTGTTCACACTGTGTGTTGTGGTTTATGTATGCCAGAATGGTCACTTCACTTTACTATAAAAGACAAAAACCTGAGAAACTAAACATTTTTGCAGTGGTCTCTTATTTTTTCCTGGAACTGTAGGTTTGACACACACAATATACAAAGGAAACCCTTGCTCTATATGTCATTATTTTACAACTGTTTTGTTTTATGTTATTTTTTTTTACCTATAACAAAGGGTATTGCTGAGCATGCATTTGTGAGAATGTGTGTGTGCAGCGTGTAACTGAGTGTTAATCGCACTGTACCTCCTCGGTCGGGTCCAGAGTGGTGGCTGGAGAGGATCTTCTGCATACACTCAGGTGATGGCATGGGTAGCTAATCCCAGAGGAGGCGAGCGTCATCTACACACAAACAACATCATCACAGTTATTAGCTACACAGCAACACCAAGACACATGCATAACCAATCACATACAAACCTAACTAAGCCCTTGGAGGCTGAAAAGACTGGGAGAGCAATCAATGCACTAGATAACAGGTAGTTTGTCAGCTGGCTGCCTGGGTCATGCAATCAACACCACAAAAGACCCTGAAGTTAACCCCTCTTAATTCTAGTCTTATTATTTAGCTATTACCTTTTAGACATACTCCATAGTAACTACTATGCCTCATGTGGTAATAAGTGAGTTATGTTGTCAGTTAAGGCCCCATCAGCAAGTCCTTAGACTGCTTGAGATATTTTTTGCTTCTAAGGGAAATTCACCTTGTCACTACTACCACAAACCAATTTGTAGTATAAACTTAACCTACATATTTTTAAAAATCACCTAATGAGTAAACAGCTAAATAAATATGCACGGCTGTGGTTTGTGGTCTTCTAAAGATTCTGCCCGAACTTTTCCTGATTGAGAGTTGGGTTCAAAGCAACTTTCTTGTTCCATTTTATAATTGTCTCCTCAAACTCCTCCCAGGGTGAACCCTTAGTGAGCTTCATAAATTTTCTTAAAAGATTGGCATAAAGCTAGGTTTATAACAACATACCTTTTTTTCAAGCTGGTTGTACACAATAATCTTCATGTGACTAAGAAATACAGACACCCCTTTGATGGACCTAAACCTAAATGATAGGTTTATTTAAAAAGCAATATCAGTAAGTGTGCTTGCAGCACTGTAGGGTTGGAAGATGGTGGGGTGGGGTGCAGGTCTAGAGTTCTCATTAACTCCCCATCTGCAGTGGAAATGTCAGCAGGCCTGCGCACTACAGGGACTCATTAAGGCCTGCCTGCCCCTCACCTCCACAACACCACAGAGCAGAACACTCCATCCTCTCTGCTCATCAGCTTTATTAACACTTACCTGTCACTTATCGACTTTACCCACACATGCCTGCCGTTGCCATCAACTTACGTTTACAGTGATTCGAAGTTCAGCTCTTTCTCTGGAGTTATGATGCAGCTCACTCTGCCAGTTGGTTGGTACTCAGTTACCTGCCCACTCTAGAGACCTACACCATCCTCACGTGTTAAAAAAAAAAAAAAAAAAAGTATAAAACTGCTCCCTGATCAGTGTTCAGAGGTTCTGATGGCATGAAAGCTGGTTTCTGGGATGATTGTTCGCCAAAGGTAGAGGTCAAACTTGTTGGTGTAAATGAGAAAGGAAGGGCTGGACAACACACAGCATGTGGCTGTAATCTGCCCTGCTGTCAGGTCCTTCAACCAGCTGGGTACTGTGAATCAGGAGGTAATTACAGCAACAACAATGAAGTTTCAAATACAGAAAGATCACTGGGTTTAGGATCAAATTTTCCTGTAATAAAATATTTTATTTGACTGGCTATGTAGTTACCAGAAAGTTGTAATGAACCAGACATAAGAATTCATTTTTATCAGTCTCACTGCATAGACCATTATCATAAAGCAGCAATGACTGATTAAAGAACTGCAGAGAAAAGCAATGTCACAGAAACCTGAACAGCCCTTGTAACATGTCTCTCTGCCCACACAGAAGGAGATGACAGATAGTGTTTCTTGTCTTTCTGGACTAACAAACAATTTTACTGTACTCAGAGGCCCTGTAAAGTGCAAGGGTCTAGGTGGGGAAAGTGCACTGGAACACCTGGGCAGAAAACACTTAGCTGGATTGCCTTATTGTCTAAACACCTGAGGGATTTTATTTTTTTTTAAGGGATGTCACTGATCGGGGCAATTTAGGATTACATTTCGCACTGTCTATACTAAAGACTTGAAAAGAAAACTTCAGATAAGTAATACTAAAAATTGGTGGTATGGGATACACTAAAATATCTTAATAGGTATGTCACAGTGCAAGGATTTAAGGTAGGTTGAGACTAGAGATTAATTTAAGGATAAGTGCAAATGGTCAGTGTTTTAAAACAATGGTTTAGTTAAAAACAATGTAGTCCATCTACCAAGACATGTCAGAAGTGAAAACTTAAGATTCTTTTAGCTTTACACTGGAGCAGCAGGTCCAGGTATGATTAGCATGGTGTAAGCCTTCATGCACTTGTCTCAAAGTATGTAAAGCTTTTAAGTAATCCGAAAAAACGTGCTTATGTGGTTTCTGTTACGCATACAAATACATAAAAAAAAAAATAAATATCTTCTGCTATCCTTTTTAGCTATGTGACATACTTCAGTCCATTTTGAGATAACAGTATGCCACATCCTTTAACTACTACACTTGGAGCAAAGAGAAAATTGTGTAGACTTGATTTTTGGCTGAGCCATTGCTTTAGGAGAGAACACTGCAGGGCTGCAAACAGATGTCTGGCTCGATCACTTCTCTCTTCTCTCGAGTAATCAACCAAAAGAATACTGGTTCAGGCTTCTCAACAGCAGGACTTCCCTCCTGCCCTCACAAGAGGTTAAAATGGAGTTTCATCACTTAACCATACAGTTGCGCTTTGGAGGAGGAGTTGAAGAAACTAAAGACAGTGAAAACAGAATATATGAAGTAGAGCCCCGTTCCATACTTCTTGCCCCTTTCTAGCAGTGTGCTTAAGAGCCGCAGGCTACAGGGGAGAGGTCAAATCTTACCCCCTACCCCCCAAACACCCTTTCCACAAACCCCCGCTTCTGCAGAGCACAATGAACTAACTCTCCTCCTTTTAGATTCTTTTAATTACAACTTACATCAAAAGCCCTTGCACCAGGGAGACATGCAGAAGATTTTTCTTTCTTTCTCTTTGCAAACTACCTAATTCTAACTTTTTTTTAAATTTCCATTCTTCTCTCTGCCAGTGAGGGTGAGATAATTGCAGCAGACAACTGCAATGTCTGCTCCCAACACCTC
Organism: Bryconaethiops microstoma; assembly: GCA_037577275.1. Taxonomy (NCBI): domain Eukaryota; kingdom Metazoa; phylum Chordata; class Actinopteri; order Characiformes; family Alestidae; genus Bryconaethiops; species Bryconaethiops microstoma. The sequence continues at coordinate 11,474,976 of JBBJLS010000016.1, read as the reverse complement.
GCCTCTGTGTCCTTAAAGGGGGAAAAAAGGACAGAGAAACAGAAGAAAAGAAAAGAAAAAAAAACGGACAAAACCCCACCCTAAACACCTGTTGGATCCTTTCAGGTTGCAAGTTGCAGAAGTGTCAGTCTTTGATATAGCTGCAGGGTAGTCAACCTACACTAAGCCATGAATGGAGTCTTTTTTCTCTAAATTGGCATGATTACAAGTTAATCACTTTAATTCTTATACTTCACATGATTTCGTGGATGACTTCTCTTTCGGACTTAGGTATACAATCTAAATTCTGATTTGATTTTAGCACAAGCGCCATACAGACAGGTAATCCACCTCTGAAACTAGTAATCAATACAAATCTGGCCCTCAGAGTGCAAATCACCTGAACACTGAGCTAATAATGGCTGAAAAGCAAAGCAGCTGTGGCAGCTCTGTAAACTCCAGCTCGAAGCCTGCCCTGAAGCACTAACACACTGGGCTGGACAAGTAATGCATGCTTAAAGTCAGACTCCAGCAGCAAGTCAGTGGTTTGGTAGTGTGAGGAGGTGTGCATATCTCCCCTCAGACAGCAATCTCACCAAGGGCTCTGGCAGCTTAGCACTGAGCCCTGTCGCTACGGCAACCAGCAGGCCCAATAAACCTCCTCTTCGAGTCCATGAGGTGAGAAGCCCATAAGAGGCGCAGGGCATGCAGCTCCTCAGAGAGCAGCCGCAGTAATACATTAGCAAACACCATGAAACACTGGATAAATGTCAGCAATTATGGGGGAAAGGACTCTAATAAGGATGTTTCAGAGGCTGTCAATCATTCCCACAGGTGTTTCATAAGGCTGTCGGTCGGAAGTGATGAGTGATCAGGGACAAACGGGACAGTGTGTGTGTGTGTGTGTGTAAGTAGGGAGAGAGTGACCATGAGACAGAGAGACAGAGAGAGAGACAGAGACAGAGAGGGGGGAAAAAAAGAGAAAGAGAGAGGGTGGAGATATCCTAGATGGAATGACTGAAAAAAATGTATACAATTTTAAACCAAAAAGCAAAACTGCAAACTGACCCAAACCAGTTTCTTTTACTTACTGATTCTTGTGCATCTTCAATTCACCTAATGCATATGTCTTTGGAATGTGGGAGGAAAATAAACCACCTGACAAAAACCTACACAGGCATGAGGAGAACATGCAAACTGCACACAGAGGACCCATGGCTGCCCCAGCCAGGAACTGAATCCAGTAATTTCACAGTTTTTTTTTCTCCATTGATTTTCACCCCTGCTGAAGCCTCCAAGTCCGTGCTTTTTCCTGCAGGTCCTTGATAGTGATATAGGGGTTCGACTTTGCATACATAAACAGTCTATGAGCAGTTTTTTTATTCATGTGTCAAATAGGTTCTTAGACCTTAGCACTAGTGACTACCTAAAACGTTTCCAATCCTCACTCTGCCAGTGAGGGTGAGATAATTGCTGCAGACAGCTGCAGTGTCTGTTACATTTACATTTACGCCATTTATCAGACGCTTTTTATCCAAAGCGACTTCCATTCTCTAACTACAGGGGACAGTCTCCCTGGACTGGGGTTAAGGGTCTTGCTCAGGAACCCAGTGGTGGTGTGCTGGAGGTAGGATTCGAACCCATGATCTCTTAGTCCAGAGGCAAGTATCCTACCACTAGGCCACCACCCCTTACCCAACACCTTCCCAACACCTTACCTCTGCGCCCATAGAGGGCGGACAGAGAGACAGAAGGAAAAAAAAAATACATCAATTCCTGAGAGCTCTGTAACGGTTTTATGAACACTGCTATTTATTCTTAAAACTGTAATACTGCACTGGCTATAGCAGTGCAGCAAGCTTCCTGCAGACTGCAGAACAGAAAATAATAGATCATCAAACCACACCTTCAATAATGGCAGTATTATGAGTACAGAAAACAGCTGCATGAGAGACAGCTGCAGTGACGACTCATCGTGCTCAGGGTGAGGCTGAGGGAATTCAGAACATGAGCACCCATGGCCAACCGTCACAGTTGCAACATTTAACAGAGGTTAATGATACTGTGGCACTCCCAAAACAGGCAAGTTTGTACTGCCATTCCACTGTCATGTTCACAGAAGTAAAGATCTACCATTTCTTCAAGGGGAAAAAATATTTCAAAAGGGTAATGCAAGCTTCATGAATAAGTTTTAAATCAACAGACTGACACATTGCATTGCAACAGGGGAAACAGGGAACTGCTCTGTATCATGTTCCAGTCAGCAGCCTTACGCCATTATATACTGAGAATGTCTGTAAAAATAGTTGTAAATTGTTTTGTAAAAATCATAGATATGTACTGGGCTCAAAAAATATGGAGGCAAAAAATTGCTTCCCACTAGTACAATTAAGTTTACTACTTCTAGTATGCAAATGTGTCACGAAGATCAACAGTCACTTAATATATTGTGAACAGATTGCTCTACTTCCCACCATCTTGCTTCAATTCAGCTGACTTGGTCAGAATAAAATGCAATGAACGCATGAACAAATATGAAAGAACTAAGGAACACGTAAAATGTGCCTTAACACTAGTTTGGTAATAATCAAAAGCAAACTCAGCCACTGAAATGTAAACTGATAAGTTTTTCCATTTATCTCCCATCTGATGGAGAATAAAAAGTAGAGAGACAGCATGAGTTAGAATAAGGGGTAATGATGGCAAGGCCCAGCAGCCATTGATTCAGACTCCTAGTAATTGTATTTCTAAGCCCTGGCTGTCCTGTGTATTGGTACAAATCCTGGGAGATGAGACGGGTTAATGAGATATGCATAGAAACAGCCTGTCTGCCATGCAGGGGCTTTTCACTCTAATACATGGCCAGCTCTTTCAATAAGTGCCTGGTACATTATTAGAGGCCAATGTTTTTAATATCTCCTCCTACTGAGCTTGAGCAAGGTGAGTCAGCTGTGTGGCCAAACACGAGCCTGTCACACATAGTCACTCTCCAAAAAAAGAGCAGGCATTTATGGTTTAATGTGGCCTAAAGAGTATTCATGAGTGGCAGGCCTCTCTACTCAAACCAAGCTTGTGGTTTCAGGTCTTAAGTGAGCACACTTCAACCCCTTAAGTAGTCAGGTTGAAGTGGGCAGCGTCTGTGGTAAGAGGGTATACTGAATGGCTCAATGGCCCAGTTCCTGTTGTGCTTTTGCTAAGAGACGGCCTCTCCGCTTAGCCATCGACAATACAACTGTTAACATACAAAGGTAATGCATACTAGATGAAAGAAAAATTTAAATACAAACAAACCATTCATTGTCAAGGTGGTCAGTATCAAAACAAACTAGTTAAATTAATATGTTCTGTCACAGCACTCTCAACTGGAGCATGAAGTTTCAGTGTTATTTACCTACATAGTCAAAGGAGTGTACATAGTTTCAGTTAAAATAATTGTAGGTCTAACAACATTTCTATGATTTCACAAAAAGAATTCAGGTATGGGGGGGGGGGTTGGGGTGGAACACTCAAATCTAGATGACATTTGAAATAAACTATCCAGCAAAACAGGTTTGATGTTTCTTTTGAAAACTAAACTGTTGTGGCAGGCTAAACACACAAAGAAGCCAGTGAAAAAGCTGCAGTGAGTTTATGGTCTAAAACCATTTCAAAGTAGGGATATTCTTTGAGCTATTTTACATAATTACTGGGTAAAATGTTCCCATGGTGTTATATGGCTGATTGTCCTTAAAGGGCAGGGAAGGTTTGTGAGTTCCTCAAGGTTCAGTGTTGGGGCCTCTTCTGATCAGTGTGACTGCATAGAAGTGAAAGGCAGGGAGCAGTGCCTGGGGTGGGAAAGGTCATTGACACTCCACTACATGAGCTTAAAGGTCTACAGCTAAAGGACAACAGAGGGGAGCAGATCTGTGACATCTTAATTAGTCTCAACATCTTCAATGGGGAGAAGCTCGAAGTCCAACAAACAGCAAAAAAATACCAAAGCAAACATATTTATCCATTTATATCTATTAGACAATACATTGTTTTCCATACATGAACCGTACCATTACAACATATGTGAATAACAGATATTTTCATAAAGTCTTGACGTGTATGCTTGAAAAAGAAAATTACTCACCGAGTCATCCGAGGCTGAAGCTGGCCAGCCATCCCACTGTTGATGTCGCACTGGGATGTTTGTCAAGTCTGAGATGTTCCTCTTCACCTGAGAAAACAGACAAAGAAAATAGTGAGTAACCACGCCATATCTGTGGATGATTCTGCATTCTTTAAATCGCTAACTGACACGTAGTTTCTTAATAAAGTATCTTTCAATAACATAGGCAACTAAAAGACCATTAGCCTGGATTTCTCAATTCACTAAGCAAAGTCATACACAAGCATCAAGAGAGTTTATGTGTCTGCATCACAAAGAGAAGAATGGCTTGAAAAAGGGGTAGTAAAGGGAGGGAGACATTCCGTGGATACTTCGCTTAATGCGCAACGCCAACAGGCCAGTGGACAGTATTTCTCTTCGGCCTTTCAGCTGCCGTGTATCTGCACTTAATAACATGCTTTTAAACAGTTCACGCCCATCCTCACCCAAACACTACTGTTGGTTTAAAACCCAATGCCAGGCTGATGAGCGGAGGGCGACGGTGATCAAAGTGGGTGTCGCTCGGAGCTGGACAGGCGCAGATTCTAGCGCATTACCCCTGCAGAATGTGCTACCCTGCGGCGCTAGATACAGAAGCAGAGCAAACTGGCCATTGTGCTGAAAAGCCTTCCCCGCACACAGCCAAATCCCACAGCAGGCACACCGAGTGGACATGGACCCTCAGCCAGACCAAGGACTTGTGCCCATAGAGGCAGAAACTATGGCCACATGAAGGCTAGAAAAACAAAGGATATGAACCAGAAGCTGAGGTGCTGGTGCCGAGAGGAAAACAGTAGATCCCTCTATAAACATTTACATACCCGAGATTAACCCAAAAATATGTTTTTAGCAGCATAACACTGTAATGTACGAAAAGCTGTAGCTCAGTGTTATACGGGGATAAAAGACCGGATTCACTAGAACAAGAGACGATGGAAAAGGGAATGGCCTTTCATTCTGCATAATGCAAAGTGTGTATGCCCACAGGCACTGTCCTGAGTTCTTTGGTCAGATACATACACAAGGAGGGTGAGGAGGGCTCTAATATTCAGTGCTGCATCTCAGTCAAAAGATTGCCCCACTGCACACACTCAAACATCCACCAGCCCACACACTAGGCTGTGTGCTACGCTTTATGAAGTAAGCAGAGGTCAGCCGGGTTGGCCAGTGTTATTACAGAGTGTAATATCTGTGTTTGACCAGAGGGCTACAGGGATTTGGCTGCCCAGGCCTGACCGGCAGGCAGTCGTAAACACCCACGCTCGTCTGTAATGAAGCGTTCGGGGTCAGGGGGCACCGCAGCCCAGGAGAAAGAAGAAACTAATGCCAACGTGAAGGTCCTGGCAGCAGCGTTTATCCATCCAAGCACACAAGTCCTCGGTGGGACTCTGGCATTTTACTCCTCACTTCCCTAGGCCTCTTGTTATGAGAACTATCCCACTGTCAATATTGCCAAACTCTATCTAACCCAGGCTGAGGGCTTCCTATAACAATAAAGATCCAAAGAAAAGTTGATTTTCAGGATTTCAGCATGGACGCAGGTATAGCAGGCTTCTGAGACATACTGCAAAACAGAAATCAAGTAAAAATGAACTAAATAAAACTACTAAGGCAGAGTAGGAGATTTGATAGCATATTGCATGACAGAGAGAGCTGGAAAAGTGAGGACATAAAGCTCTCAAAGGCCAGTGTGAAATTTAATTCATTTGAAGTGAAAGCTGTTTGCCCACTGGTGCTGATATATTCACAAATTGTCATGCATTAGCTATTCATGAGCAAGAATTAAGTTTTTTGGTAAACATGAGCCTTTAAATTAAAGCACACCATTATATATATATATATATATATATATACACACACACACACAAACACACACACACACACACACACACACACACACACAAAAAAAAAAGAGAGAGAAAGAGCACACGCATAA
>JBBJLS010000016.1:11456685-11468826 GCA_037577275.1 Bryconaethiops microstoma | reverse complement strand
ATATATATATATATATATATATACACACACACACACACACACACACACACACACACACACACACACACACACACAAAACAGAGGATAAAAAAAACCTTCACATATATATGTGTGTGTGTGGGGGGGTGGGTGTGTGTGTGGGTAAACAAATTCTCTGAAGAATCTTTTTGTATTTCTGATTCCTGAACAAAAAAGTTCTGAGATATTCTGAGCAGCTGACATTTGTATCGTGTCATAAATCGTGTCATTTGTAGGGCACAATGAAGTTTGATTAAACCAGAACAGAAAAGACTCAGCCCGATTAAATTCCACTTCCGATGACATTTCATTTTAAATGTCACAATAGACTCTTCAGTAATGGAGGGAAAACTGCCTTGTGCTGGGAGGAAAAACTGAACCCCCCCCCCCCCCCAATCATCAAAAAGGATGACATTATCTCATAAAATACTGTGTGATCTCCTGGATAAAGACATTTCAGCTGTCAACAAGAAATTCCCTCTTCACACTGCATGTAACACCAGGGATTTGTGCTCTGTGTTAACATTTATACATCAGGTTTTTTTTTTTTAATAAAATCTCAAGAGAGTGGAAAATTCCAGGAAACACAGACCTGCACAGTCAATCAGCAGCTGACTTATCAATACAAAAGTTACATATACAATACTTAGGAATTCTGTCATTGCCTTTTCACAGAAATCTGAGACAATAAAACCTGAAAAGAAAGACACAAACACATTCTACTCAAAGCCTACTGTCTTTTGCTGCCCCCTTACTGACAGAAACAAAACTGCACTGTTTGGCTAATCTTAAATAGGCAGATCAGTTTATTCTCTTTCTTTTGCGGAGAAAATGAAGTATCGCAAGCCATTAGAATCCTCCATAAGTACAGAATTTTTCTGCATACATACACGGAATTTAAAAAAAAAAAAAAAAAAGACAAAGATAAACCTTCAAAAATGGAAAATAAAAATATGAACAAGACTGTGAACATTAAAAATCATAAGAAATCTAAAAAACAGTACTACATCATGACTGCAATGAACATTTCACAGATTTGAATTTTTTTTTTGGAGCTAGTGTACATTACTCTGACGCAAGCAATTAATACAAACATAACACTGGCACAGACATGCACACGCAAACACACACACACACATTAATGATCCAATCTCTCTAAATGCCAAGTACTGGTAATCCCTGGCTGGAGAGGAATCAAAGAGAAGAAAAGGTTGCCGTTAAACAGTCACAAGCTCTTCAGCACCAGATGCCTTTCATTCACACTCTTTTACTCTCCATCTTTCTTTTCTTCCTCTCCGCTCGTCTCTCCAGCTGCGGGGAGAAAAACAGCACTGACGGAAAAATCCCTGGGACAGCTCGTCTGGTCACGGACGGCGGAGCCCTATCGGCCGGCCCTATTCTAGCCGCCACTTTCCTGGCAAACATTTGCTCTGAGGCTTAGCTCGGGCCGGCACTTAGGGTTTGGGAATGCCAATCAGAGGGAGAGACTGGGGCCCGGGGCCCAGTGGAGGCAGGGAAAGGGTGCGTTCCCTGGGAGCCACAAGGCAAAGCAAGAGCCTTTGGCAAAGGCAAACAACAGGACACTCAGAGTCTCTCTCTCTCTCTCCCTCTATTGATATGCACAAGTAGAAAAAGCATCGGCTGGTCTTCAGCAAAGACAAAAGACAACAGCGAGAGAAAAGATGGCTCGCGGTAGCCTCCATATGTGGCTGTGTGGGGGTGAATAGGCAAGAGGGCAGAGCTGGGATTGGGAGAGCTCCGTGTTGCTGTTTTGTTGCTTTTTCACACAGGCCTTTTTAGGCACTTTTTTAGGCCATGACTGTACAGGGGGAAAAAATCCACATCCCCCTCTCGTTAGTAACTTTTTAACATCTACGAAACATTTGAGAGGAACATTGTGTTCCCTGCTGAGCTTTTCTTTGCCAGTCTTTCATTTATTTTGTCCTTCTTCAGGCAAAAAAAAGCTGAGACCCTTAGTGATTAAAAAGAAGCAAAAGCATACATTCTCAAGTTCTGAATACCACAAACTACCATCAAATTAACTACTTAACCACTTACTAACCTGTTCGCATTACAAAGCAATGCATACCTTCCAAAGAAGCAAAGGTGGTACGATGTTTGTATAAGTTTCAGTTACACTACAGGTATAGGTAAATTCTGCACATATTTCTCTCTCGTTTAATTCTCAATATTTTACTTTCTTTTTGGGCGAAAAAAAAAAAATCTGGAATGCCTGAGGACTTTCGAGCATGAGCGGCCTGTTTGATTCGGCTTTGTCCACTTGCTGGCTCCCCTACCAAGCCAGCGGGGCCCGGTTCTCTTCTCCTTTTTCCCCCTCTCCCCCTGCTCCTCCCGGCAGGCTGTCCTCCCCAGTTGTTGTAATCCCGGCAGAAACACTTAAGGTTCACAGTGGGTGCTCATCAAAACCATCTGCTGGGGGAAGGGGAGTGCTCGTCGCTCACGCTTTAATCTCTTCAATTAGCACCATTACAAACCTGTCAAGTAGTCTGATTACTGTAATGGTGACCAGCGCCATCGAGGCGGCAGCGCTCCGAGCAAGAGACACTGGGAGCAGTGAGAGCGAGGCTGGCTGCTCGAGTGTCTTTACTGCAACCACAGCAGATGTTGGAAAAGGCCTCAATTATAAAAATAACTAACCAGCACAGAAAACAGGGCTAAGAAAGGCTGCTTCATCTCAAAGCAGGTGAACATATTGTTGTCACTGGAGCTTTGTCTTTTACTTCATAATATTTGAGTCTTCATATAGTTTAATTAAGAGAGACCATTACAATACTAACAAAGGGGAGATGTATTTAGGCAATGTTGTTTATCCAATTAAAATGTTCATATTACTTTACCAGAAAAGTATGAAATAAAATCTAATAAAAAAAAAAAATCTGATATAAAAATAGATTCATTCTCCACAGAGTCAACGCACTATGGAGCTGCACTTGAGTACTTGCCTATAGAAAAGTTTTCTACTTCAGTGGTGAAAACAGGGGAAAAGAAAAAGGAGTATTGGTTGTGTGAATGGTGGACTGACAGCTACATTAGCCTAACATTAAATCACCATTTTAATAGATTTCTTCTCAGCACCAGCTATCAATTCACATTGCAGACAAAATGGAATGGCAATCCACCAAATTATCAAATAAATAATAAAATCTGGCCTAATAGCAGCATCTTCTAAATGTTTCTTTTAAAAATGTAACTTTAGTCTGACACTGGAACATAAAAGTAAATCCCAAATCCATCTCAAATTATGTTTAAGAAAACAAATGAACATCACAGATGTGTGTTTTTTGCAACAGGACTATGTAGGCCCAACGTGACTCCCCCTGCACAGGAGGGGGCTGAAGCAGGCCCGCCAATCTGTAGGGAGCTTGTTACACTTGACGTAGAGCGTGCTACCTGCTGTGAATAATTAATGGAGGCACTGGCTGAGCGCTGTGTGCAGGTTACTGGGGCAGGCCAGGGAGAATGCAAGGGAGCCGAGGGTGGGGCTGTGTATTTTGAACAGAGGCACTTGGGTTTTGTGCTCCTTACACACCAACTTTAAATACTACACTGCAGTCTGTTAAATGAAGAGCTATAAAAGAATGGTGTGCATACAGCTCCAATGTGAGAGGGAAGGGAGTTGATTAGCTGGGGAAGGGGAGGGGGGTGGTTAGTGGTGGTAAACCTCCTCCTCTAAAGTAGCAGGGTCTGGCAGTAGTAGCCACAGTGATAACTGAAAGGCAAACACAGAACTAGAGCACTCCAACATATCAATGAATATTTCATCTGCTTCCAAATCCACTGTTTAATTTTGCACCAAGAAATTAAGCGTCTCTCTCACAGGCCCACTCCACAAACACATTTCCCCAAATGTCCCCTGCACACGCCAATTTGCCCTGTGATCAAACAGCTTTGGGCCGTTTAGACAGACCGTGGCTGTGTGGACAGCTAAAAACAGACTGGAGAAAAGGGCTGAACAGGAAATGAATTTGTTCAGTCTTGACCATATGGTAAGCAGACTTACTGTTCCCAAATGTTCCTCAAGACGACTGAATTTCAGTACTGTACAGATAAATATATTATCCAATAGAAATTCTCATTCATCCAAGTTTTCATTTATTAACATGCCACCACATCCCTATGAAATGAACACTTAAATATCAACATACAGTATCAGACACTTCTTCTCATGTGCAAAAGTCGAACTGGTATGAAAATGTAACTTATACGAACAGTGATTTTAGGAAGGTAAAAACGATCATTTAAATTTCTGTAGCTTCTCCAGTGGTAGAAACTCAGTTCTAACAATATCATCATCATCATCATCATAATAATAAATGAATAAATTAATAAAGTAGCATGAGTGTTTTTTCACAAATTCTTTGCATTTTTTGGGCTTCTAATTAATTAGCTCTTATTTTCATCAGTTCTCTTTGATTTATTTTATATTAGGTTAGATTGTGTTGTCATGTTTTTCTTGTTCTTTCCATGGTGGCATTCTTTTGCGTTCCAATTTACCAGCTAAGCTAGAATTGTGCTAGAAGTAGGAAAGCGGTCTGTGGGATCTTGATATCGGCCAAATAATATATGGTTGGGCCCTATTAAAGACCTGTTTATTTAAAACAAGCATTTGTTTATTTAAAATGGCCAAATGTAGACCTTACACATATGTAGAAAAGACAGAAAGACGGATGTGTGTTCCTGTCTCACCTCCTGGATGGTTCTAGTGGCAGGAAAGTTGAGGCTGTACTCTCTCTGCGCCTCCCGGTGGCTGATGATCAGCAGGTAGTTCTGATTTAACGACTCCTGCTGGCTGCTGCTGAACAGAGGGAACAATATGAGGAAAAAAAATATGAGTGGGTTAGAGTCAAGCTGAGGACGAGTCAGGGCTCGTACACACTCCTCTCTCCTACCGTGAAGAGAGCTTCTCCCCAGAGCTCCGAGGCTCAGACAAGCCTCAGCTACCCCATGGCTCTCCCTCCCAACCTCTCCACCACAACTACAGATGCCTGCTGCCTGCCAATCCCAGCCCAGCAGGGGTGGAGGGGCAGGAGCCACAACATGCCTCCAACACACCTCCACCCCAGGGCCATCTGGAGATCTACACTATCTTATCAAACTAAGGGGCCTAAAGCCCTCTCAAAAGTGTCAGAGGGCCCGTGGCTCGGCAGCACGTCACTAGCAAGCTGACCAAGATTGCACAAGGGACCATAAGTGAGCTCCAGTGGAGGCTGCAGGAGAACGTAACGCATGGCTAATGACAACCGGTGGAGGTTAAGTAGCGTTTTGAGCAAATGCGCTGTCTGTGCACATGAATATGAATCAACAGCTTAGAGACGGGCCTGCCAGCTAATCATGGTTCAAACGAAAGCGACTAGGAAGAGGAGAGTCGGGAATTAATGCGCAGTACACACATTAATTATGCAACCGCTGCCTTAATCTGAGGAGCTTTGGACAAGCTTATGTTAACAGAAGCCCACATTTACTGTAATGACAGCATATTTACATTGACTAAAACTGCGGAATCAATATGTAAATGTAATGTTTGTTGTAGCCAGCGGGGAAGATTGGAAATCGGAGCAGTCGGAAAAGCGAATGCATATATGATGATGCAGCGGCTGTGAAAAGACGGCCAGGCCGAAATGTAGTGTGTTTTCAAGCGAGGGCGCTGGGGTTTTGTATGCAGGCCAAAGAGGAAAATAAATAAATAAATAAATGTGAAGGAGGACTTAAAAAGGTTTCATTTACATGCAGATTTTTAATGATAAATTATAGAAGGTTGTAAAATAAACACCAAACACAACTAAATGTTTTGCATACTATAGTCAATTAAATGTAAATTATTTTAGTGACCTTTTTTGTAAGATACAGATTAACATTTGTATTTAAATTTTATTAGTACTATATTAATTTTTGTTTATCTAATTGAGTTGCGTGAATAGGTTTCATGCGCTACCTAATGGCAACCATTTATGTGAAATGATTAAAGAATAAGTCACATCTTAAGCAAACTGACTGAGTTTTACATAGCTATTATTTTTCAAAAATATTTCTCATGAACAGAACCAAAACAGCTTTAGCGTTAGTAAAGAAGCAGTAATAATAATGAGCTTATTAATCTTAATGAACACATTCCAACAAATCATTTACAATACGAATCAATTGTCCTCAGGGAGTAGTTTGGTTTGTCAGACCAGAAGCTACTGTTTACAGACCATTCTGCCGCTTCAAAGTTTCTTTTCAGCTGGTTGAAGGGGAACGCTGAGCGTCCATAGGAAGCCAAGTTAAGATTTATAGTATGTGACTTAACCTCCTAAGTAAGTCCTCATAGATTTAATTTCTTTTTAAACATTCAGCCATAAATGTTTGTTTTACTAACTTTTTCCACCTGATTATATAGGTACAATCCCACAGGTAATCGGTTACCCTCTTCAGGTATATTCATAAACTCACTGCAATGCCTTTAAACATGTCAATGAAAGATCAATAACAGAAAGGCATAATTTTTTTTAAATAGTATTTTCAATCTATTTTTTTTTTTCTTCACATTATCAAAAGATGGTCATATAACTTTCAACCGTAAACTCGTACTATTGCAGACATGCCTCTCAAGAAATAAAACGTCATTGGTTGTTAGAGACAGAAAACAAATCATGGTGTAAATGAGGAGCAGTCTCAACAGATTGGTTTCATTCAGAGATAAGCCTAGAGCTTTCCTTTGTATCCCTAAGCGTAGTACAGAAACAGACTTTAAGAAAGTCCCCGTGTCTCTCGTTTCCTCTCTATAACACACACAGTGCTCAACTCCAGCCACAATTACATAAAAACACAAACATACATCGCAGCTAATTTCCTGCTTTGGTTATTTTTTTGTCCACCTCCACACTCCTTGTTACTTGAAATGGGTTTTAACAAAGCGTTTTGATAAGATAACTTATCGCGCTAACTGCTGTCGGTTTAAAGTGTTTTTTTTCTATTTTTGTGCCAGAACGCCAGATTCCTCAGGCCTCTGTATCTCAGAGGACATTCGAGTGAGAAGATGAGATAAATACCAAATGTGCAATGACTCATTTGTATTTGAAAAATCTGGAGTTCAAATTAAAATAACCTTAAACACACACATCTTCTGGAAGCAACAGAAAAAGATGATTTGTTTTAAATTATTATTCAGGGTTATTATTTATGCTGGAGATTAACAGCCTAGATAACCCTCCACGATAATATGAAAGAGACTGAGTACAAGTTAGTGTGTGTATGCAGGGGTGTGTGTGTGTGTATTATCCTTGGCTCATCACTGGATTTCTGTAACTACCTTGGACAGAGTCTCTCCTGAAAGCTCCACAGCCGGCACTTTATTTGCATTCAAACAGAGGAGAGAAATGAGCAGGCTCAGAGATGTGAGGATATGTTTGATTAATCTGTTTGGTGACTGCGGGCTGAGGTGTGCTTTGCGGTAATTGCCTACAGTGGCTTTTATTTGTTAAGTAATGTCCCATTTTCACAGCCTGCTCCCAATTATAACAGTGAGACCTCAGTTGTGATTATAAACTAAAAACAAGGAGCTGAAAGAGTAACGGCTACTCTCACGCCCTCTTCTTCCGCAGACGCAATGTAAGAACACTTACTGCTACACAAAACACATGTGGGTGGAAAGAATGATCATATTAGCAAACAAATTCTAACCTATTATAAAATGCTTTTCGGGCTGTGGTTTTCATGAAATTCCTGAGTTTCTATCCAAGGATGTAGCATGGCTGGGTAGTGCAATGGAGAAGCAACTGGATTTCAGATTCAAGCCTCAAATGCAGTCAATGTCATTTATTCAATCATTCCAGGAATGGCAAGATAGATATTAAAGGTATTTAACTCGTTTACATTCTCATTTAATATACTTCAGATTAAAGTACTGGAAAACTAAGCAAAATCATCAGATGAAGCTTGTGTTTACCACCTTTTTCATAAATTTAAAAAAAAACTATATATTTTACACGACAATTATCAGAATTCTCCTAATCTGAATCAGTGCATATGATTATATATGAGGAAAAATTAAAGAAAAAGTTATTTAAATAATAAGCGATTCTCTTTGATATTAGAGGTGTGGCTAGTATTATAACAAGTGTTATAACAAGTGTTTTCACCGATACCCTGATATAGCCTTAAAGGGGACATATTATGCAAAAATCACTTTAAAAAAAAATTTAAAAAAAAAGTTATAATAATAGGTCTATGGGCTATACAAAACATGTTCATGAAGTTATTCACACAAAATGACTCCCACTTAAAGAGATCTCACCAGCTTTATTCTTGACAGTTTCAGTCCCTTTCAAAATGAGCCGTTTGGATTGCTCCATTATTCTGATGTCATAATAGGGGAAATTTGCATAGAACCGCCCCTCACCTGTCAAGCCCCCACCCACTAGATTAGTTGAAGATCTGCCATTTTTGTCTGCTGGTTTTACGAGCAGGCATAAGACGCTGAGCCCTACAGGCAAAGGCAAGTGTTGTGTTCATCTTATTCTGGGTCCAACTCGGGGTCGAACATATAAGGCTGGATAGCGCATCTGTTTTCTGTCTTTCACGTGTGTTAAGTGTCCCAATACTTTTGTCCATCTAGTGTATCTCTCACTCTTTCTTTCTCCCTCCCTTCAGCCTGGTCACCATACAGGCTAGAACCACTGTCACAGATTGAAGGGATAGAAGGAAAGAAAGAAAGAAAGAAAGAAATAAAGACTTTCACAAGAATAAAGTTGGTAAGATCTCTTTGTGAGAGTCATTTTGTGCAAAGAACTTCATGAACATGTTTTATATAGCCCATAGACCTATTATAACTAAAGTGAGCTTTGCATAATATGTCACCTTTAACATTAAACACTTCTGTCAGAAATATAATTTGAGTCTTAATTGTATTACCTTAATTATATTGTGAGATTACATCAAACTTTCATCCTGGAGCTACCTTCAAATGCCCTCATGAAGAAAAATGCCCTCACGAAGAACTGGTGCCCTCATAAAGAATTGGCTTGCTTGACAACTAATCACTAATGTGAGGAAATAGGTCACGTCATAATATGCTGTTCTGAGCCTTCTGTTTGTATTGGCTTCTTAAATTGTACTGACCAAAGGTATGGTTCTTTACAAAGATGCCATTATTAGGAATGTTCAATTGGATATAGTGGTGTGTGTGAACTGAATAAAATGACAGTAAATTCTCTCTTTTTTTTTTCTTTTTTAGTATTTTTAAAATACAACACTTCTGGCTCTTATTTTGTCTGTTCCCACTTAACAAATCACAGAAATAAATAAACATTAGATCAGCAGCGATCACCTAAAATTCTATTGAATATTGTCTAAAATCTATAAAAATAAGAAAAGTTCAAGATGTGTTTCAAAAAATGCTAATAGATGGAGTTCCTACTCACTCTGGCAACTCGGGTCAGGTTGCTGGGACCGTTTCAATGTGTGAGTGACTAGCAGTGCAGAAGAACAGAGCAAATACAGACTAAACACAACTTTCTGGTCAATTGTCCATTGAGTGAGGAGGGGAATATTGTTTGGTCTGTTTGATCAAGTTTTATTTAGCCTCTCAGAAATGTTTAATACCCAAGCAAGCAATAAAATCTGCATCTATCTTAACACCCACTGCAGTCCGCATCCCTTTCTTTCTGTTCTTGAACAGACAGCTCACTAGCCAGCAGTCTCTCATTTACAATACGGAAATAAATTATAGCGTGCTAGCTAGCACTCAAGAGCAGTAGGTAAAAGCATTTGGATTTAACTGAATGATTAAGTCAAACAATATTAAATTTCTGCTGTAATACAGACTGGAATAGTGTCAACAACCCAACCTCCGACTACTACTGAGATGTGGTTTTGGCAGGAATACACCATTTGAATGAAAAAAAAAAAAAAAAAAGCAAACCATAAACTGCTGTTTTTGTGATGTATTTATCCAATTATTATTGTTGCTAGCATTCAGCTTGATGAACAAGTTTGCCCCTTAATATGTGCGAGGTTTCATAAAATCAAAATTATTCAAAATGTGACATCCTTTTTAAAAAAGGTAAGTAGCTAAAATAACGGAATTGTAATAAAACAATGAGCAAAAAGCTTAAAAGAGACAGGGAAAAAGGCTAAAATAGTTTGATCTTTCCTCAGTAGAGGCACAGCCTTGCCTGTATGCGCAGAACATTACATTTCAGGCAATTTTTTTCGTCCATCAGACATACCAGATGCTCCAGTGATGTCCAGTTTGCACCCACAGCTGCAGGTGCTGTTCCTATATGGCAGCAGGAACAAGAACTCTTTCACAGCTCTGGAGGAACAGCTCTCTGTCTCTCTATCTGGGTGTGACAGTTATTTATAATGGCAGCTAACAGCTTGCCTGCTTACTCTGCTTGAAGTCTCCTCCTTGGTGCACTGTGAGGCAACACTGTTATTGGTGACAATGGGGTCACTGAACACCCAACTCCCTCACACACTCACTCTCGCTTCATGTCTGAGCAACCAACCTTCACTCCACAAAAACAGCACCTAGGAGATAATGAAGCTTTAACACGAAAGACCTACGAGGCTGTGGTCACTGGAAAGTGCGCCATTTAAAGTGAGACTACTAAGTGATCCCAGAGTTATGTTCCAAAACATCTGCTCATGTATTAAACAGTGAAGGACAACTACCTTCAACTATGCAAAATTACTAACATTCATCCAACCTACAATAAAAACAAAAAAACATTCAAATTTGAGGAATAGTTTGCTAGAAAAAAATGTGTTTCTTTTCTACAGACCCCAGATGCAGCCTATCAGCCAAGACAAATTTGCTTGTTTACTGCAGGTTAACATTGCTAACAAACATTATATGTCAATACTCACCACAAATCCATATCCAAAACCAGATCCAGCTCTACATTAAAGTGGCACAGACTCAATGCACAGATGTGCTTTAAAGTTTGTGTACCCTTTAAAATGTTCTATAATTTTACATAAATACTACATACAACACCATCAGATTTTGTCCCCCCTGAACCATACCAAATTACAGGTGGGTTTTTTGGAGTGCAGTGGGTTTCTCTCAGAGTTCTTCTGATGGTGGACTCAAACGTCTTACGCTGTTTAGGTAACCCTGGGTTCCTTTGTAATTTTGTAGACCATTACACACCTTGCTTTTGGAGTGATCTTTGCTGACGGACCATTCACATAAACTGCTAATCTTAGAGCGTCTATTTTTGTCTCATTTACGTAACTGATTTTGCTTTATCCACCTATAGGACTTGTACAAATATCTGTTGACATTTTAAATCATATTTAAGCAGAAATACAGAAAACTCTATAAGGTGAACAAACTTTCAAACACCACTGTAGATTAGGAAATGGTATGACATACTGTGAGCTATAAAATTGAAAAACTAAATTTCATGTACACAAGTATCATGGGCAGTCCTTTTAGACAACAAGGTCTCTTCACAAAACACCTCAGGACTAGGAGTGCTGATATATAATAAGATTTTGTGACTATGAATACATGTGAATATGCAGTCCTCTTGATGACTGCTTTGTAAACAGGAGTCCTGGTGACGTCTGAAATGGCTGCAGGTTGTGTTGAAGTTTTGTCCTTTTTCATAGCTCACAGTAAGTCAGGCTGAAAGACATTTTGAGGATATATTTAAGGAAATTTGGATGACAACCAACTTCATGTTTGTTAACATGAGCCTCATAGCTTCAGTGTTAACATGTCTTAACAGATCCAGTACATCTACAACAAAAGTGCATAAATTAGATAAACTAAACTATTTCTTTAGGGTTTGAATGAAATGCATAAAGCCTGACAAGGGAGAAAATGTAAACTGCAAACCGTTTTGACATGTTTTCAACAGAGAGTGATTATCACAACACTATGGCTACAGCCCATTATTAACTTGTCTTCTAGTGTCTGTTCACACGTCACAGTACAGTGTCCACACAAGTTGACAGAGACGCCAGTTTATACACAGCCATGAAGCTACATCACCATTTCCTTCTGCTGGGACTAACAGCAGCCCCAATCAACACATAATTACACACACACACACACACACACACACACACACACACACACACACACACACACACACACACACACACACACAC
>JBBJLS010000016.1:11441861-11449361 GCA_037577275.1 Bryconaethiops microstoma | reverse complement strand
CACATACTCCTTCATGGCAAAAGCATTCCCTAAGTGGCCTCTCTAAGCACGATAATACACTGCCACACTACTAAAATTGTTCAGGAAGGTGGTAAAGCAGAACGTTTCACTAACGCTTTCATTTTTACAGTAGGTAGTAAAAAAACACCACAGTGCTTCTAGTGGTATGTTGTTCATGGCAAGTGGCAAAAAAACAGCCACATGCTCATATTTTACAAGGATATGGTTTAACTGTTTTTGAACTATAATTGGTTAACAGCCAAAACACTGATGCTGCAGATATAAGGTTTCATTTTCCATTTTAAAATAGTTGCACACTGCAGTCAATCAGAGCTCTTGTTAACTTCTGAAAAATTGCCTCATTGTAGCTGGTTGTAGATAACATCTCTTTCAGTCACTCAGAGCAATGCAGGAATAGCTGCAAATATAAAATGTTCCTGTTTTTTTTCCATGCTGATTACATGACTATTGACACCTCATTCCACATTACAACAAATACAGAAACTCCACAGAAACAGCTGCCTTCATTATTCACATTATTAATATTATTTACATTATTGAAGTAATTCTTTTTTTTCAGCAGTATAATTTTAAGGAACACATTTTACTGCTTTCCACAATTTAATACAATGCCTTGTGCTCTTAGAAAGAGAATTGTGAATAATAGAATTGTGAAAAATAAATTAACAGTGTGCGTATTAATTTTGTTATGTCATTTATTACTTGAATAACAGGTCAGTCTCTGGATGACGATTCTGTATATGAATTATCAATGGTCTTCCTGATCATCTCAGTAAAGGGGCCCCAAACTCTATAAAACATGTATGATGCTCTAAGCTGCTTAAAGCCATGTACTGTTACAAAATCAAAAAAGGGAAATAAGCCAAAAAAAAAACCAAAAAACAGATTTCTCATTTCACAGTTTATGACAAGCGATGTACATGTGAAAATGCTGTTTTGTTTACTGGGCCTATTTTAACAAACAACTATTAGGCTAACAGCAAGTCCTCCTCTGCTTGCAATCAAAGAGGAATAAGGAGTCAGCGTTGACTTATTACCACCTACAGTATAATATCATTACCGCACCAAATGCAGGTATGCATGCATCTGTCATGTACTCACCAACTGTGCTAGCCTCCTCCAGCACCACTTCGACTGAGCGTGTGCGGTACTCTATGCGGAAGTTAAGCATGCGCGGCTGACGCTCCACAATGTGTCGGGAGGGCAGAACGGGGCAAAAGGCTGAGGAGGAAGAGGACGGAGGTGAAGAGGATGCTGCTCTAGGAGGGGGAGCTGTGGGAGCTGTGGGAGCTGTGGCTGCTGCTTGGTTGTCTTCTCCAAACGGGCCGGTCTGAGAGCCCTCGTTGGTGTAATTGCTGCACAGGACACAAAGAGCAACAGATCACATAACCACACTCAATTTAATTCAGGACTTGAGGTGGTGATGAGAATACATATACTGCAGACATTAAGTGTTTTGAATTGGGACGGTTTTCACAATCCTGGTCTGGTTGCAAATACTTTCCTTGTAAATGCTTCAAGTAAATATATTTCCTAGCTCCCCTGTGTTTAGACTTAAACGTCCTCTAAAATAGACCCTTCCGCTTCGCCCTGCCACCTACACTGCAGTTCCTGTGACTCTGCTTCCTCAGGCTTTGGGCCTCTTCCATCTGCATCTCTGTTTCCTCAAAACACTCTGAGCTTTTGCTCTGCAGCACTTGATAATCCAGTGTCTGTTTAAGAATACAAGCGCTTTAACTACCAGCATGATTACTAACAAATACATGATTAATTGTTCACCTTGCATTTTGGCATTTTCCAATGTGGTCACATATCATAATTCCAATTACACCCGAACTTGCATCAAACGTTTTACCAACTGGACGTCTATAACAGGAAGGCCATCAAAAAGAAAAATATCAAGAAACATTTATTTTCCTTGCCTAATTTTATATTAGGAAGTGTTACTTCCAGTCACAGTCATCTAAAGGGAAAACTGAATAAAAGGTTAGTTCAGTTAATTGCCTCCCTGCTGTTTTATATTGCATCACTCTGCCTCAAACCAAAAACTATACTTGTGATTTTAAAATATATTTCTAAAAATATATGAAAGACAAGAGCAAACAGTACTACAGAAATCTTTATAGTGAACCTATTACGTGGTTTGTCACTAATGGGTAACAATTCTAACGGATAATCAGAAAACGGCAAAAGAAAAAGCCGTGCTCCTCCTCTCCCCCACTCTGCGTGATCCACAATGGCAGCAGCGCGGCAATCCAAACAGTATCCGAGTCAATGTAAACAACCTTTACTGCAGGGATAATATGCGCCAGGCCCAACAGACGCTCAATTGTCTAGCATAGAGGAAATCTCTCCCGCTCTCCTTTTTTTTTTTTTAACTCCTTTCTTTTCATACTGCTATGGCTAGGGACACAAAACAGCTTTTTTTTCAGGCTCCTTCTTGCTCTCTCGGCGACTGATGGTCGAATTCCCCCGAGCCCCCATCCCCCTGTGGCAGTAAATAATGTCTTTTCTGTGGCAGCGGCAGGGACAAAAGCTCCTCTCTTCTCCTCCAGGGTCAGCACATATCGCACTGAGAGAGGGAGCAGGGTGCCAGGGCCCGAGCACAAAGCATGGATTTATTCCATCTTATTACAATACCAAAAGGTTAAAGACGTTAGGGTCCCAGGGCAGGCAGGACACAAAAATGTACACCCACTTTGTGGAAAAATGAGATACACCACTGAAATCACAGATTGTACAGTATAAGAATTTCACTTTACACTAGGGAAGAACAGTCATCATCTTGATTTTCTTCACAATAATAAAAAAATTTGAAAATTAGAATTTTCTAAAAGTATTTTCACAAAACACTTGTGAAATGCCATGAATGCATTATCACTGAGCACTAGCTCCAATAAACATGAGTGCAGCTTAAATTTAAACTTTAAATGACAGACACTAATTTACCATCAACCCTGATGCAAATTAATGCAGGGCCTTGAGCCACAGCCTGTTTCTAGCAGCTATCAAATACAGTCTGAGAAGGAAAACACCACAGGAGAAAGGGCAAGTCCTCCCTCTAGTGCTCACCCATACCAGCTGTATGCA
This sequence comes from Bryconaethiops microstoma, assembly GCA_037577275.1. NCBI lineage: Eukaryota > Metazoa > Chordata > Actinopteri > Characiformes > Alestidae > Bryconaethiops > Bryconaethiops microstoma. Next base: position 11,446,250 of record JBBJLS010000016.1, on the reverse strand, counting down.
TATGCAGATTCAATTTATTTACAAAACATACCACCCAAAAATTTCTCAAAATAATAGAATGCATGGATGTACAAGTAAAGCTTTTTGAACTCACTGCAAATAAAGTCTGCAGTTGAAATAGGCAAATAAGCATGAAACCTTTTTGTTTTAGGGTTATACATTCTGACCCTCATGTCACAAAATATTAAATAAAGAGAGAAACATAAATGCTCAATATGAAAACAGCCTTCTTGTTACAAACCTCAGAGACATTAGATTCTTTGTGGGCACACAAAGAGCTGGTTGTTCAGTCATCAAAGCAGTTGGAGATTTGGTTCATGCAACACCTAACTACCTTACACCACACTACGTGATACTTTTATACTGTATTTTAGACATATATGATAGGGATACAACTATAATTTATTTTACAGTTACAAATTCTCCTGGCAATAACGAAATCACATCCCAAGGTTCTTTTTTTTTTTTTTTTTTTTTTTTTGCTCTATCAATACACAACTCTGTGATATGTAAACGATCTCCAACTGCTTCTGGTTCAAACTGTTGGCTTATCAAAGATTCTATTTAAACTTTCCTCCCCCCACTCTTTTGCTCCCTTTATAAAAAGAATTCAGAAACGGTTGTTCCATTGTGTGCACCTAGATGGCAGCCTCCACCCACCCAAACCTTGGCAATGGGAAGCGTAGGCCTCAGAGCTCGGAGTGCGGAGCCAGCTGGCTGCGGGCAGCTCAATGGGGGCACTTCAGCGAGCCGTGCCACCCTCCAGCCTGCTGCACTGTGCCAGCCTCTAGCGAAAGGAGATGGCTGGACGTCGTGCTGCCAGACTCCATTCATAATTACAGGCCTTAAAGAAAAACATGTTCCCGTGCCCAAAGCCTTTGCACTCACAGTCGCGCGCACACCCATGCACGCACACACACACTAAATAAACCGTCAGACAGTGCGTGCAGTGCTTGAATATATCTGTTCTTAAGACGCCGGCATTCATGAGCACTGACCGTTGGAGGGAGACACGGACTGAGGACATAATGCCCTCACAGCCTCACACAGGCTGCTTTTGTAGCCAACAGTTTCAATTCCTGTTATTTGTTTCTGCTGTTGTCCATTTCTCTCTCAAAACAAAACTGTAGGGGAATGCGCATACAAGCTAATACTAAATGCAAAGCAAACTGTTTGGGTGTGAAGCAGTTTGTTACTTTTCTAATTTCAGGCGTCAACGTTTTTTTTGTTGCCCAATATAAACTGTCCGTCCCCAAGACTTCGGAGCTGGGGAAAAGTGTACAGAAGTCTACGCAAATCAAGCCGAGAGGTGTCAATTGCTTGACGAAGCTTCAAAAAGCTTGTGGTTCAACCTCAACAGTCATCATGAAAAAGGAGAAATGAGTGGGGAAGGAATCCATATTGAACCGTGAATGCTTTATGAGCTCCTTATGTAAGGCATGGCGAAGCATTACAATGTGGCCTTCTTCGCTGAATCCTTGCTTGGCTACATCTGTTCAAATACTATAAAAGGCTCCTCGCTTTGTTGGTCGTTTCCCTCCATTAACAAGGTTATCAGCGAACCGCCACACAGAGCATAAACGCCCACAGCAAATCTGGCTGTTACATTCCCTCGACTTTACTACTGAGATGTTAAAGACAAAAAAAAAGAAAAGAAAATGAAGGGAAATTAATCGACACCAGGCTTCCGAAAAGGAATGGCTTGACAAATTCTGCGGCTCGTACGTCACACGCGGGTTTCCTCTCCACTTGAGCAATGAAACCCTCACTCGCCGCTCCCACAAACTCCCCTTCACCTCTCTACCAAATCACTAGAACCACACTTATTTATTTCAAATTTCTGCCACCCTCTTGCACCACTACATGTGATTCAACCGCGCAAAGATCCAAGACAGAAACGAATGTGGAGTGCTAACTGTCCCCACCCACAGCAGAGGCTTGAGAATGCGTAATGAAAGCAAACGCTTTTTTGAGACAGGGCCAATTTCATTTCACAGGGCATGGAAACAGTTACCGCCTCTTCTGGCAGAGAGCCTTCCTGTTTAGTGAAGTCTTAAATCAAACATGTTATTTCTGGGGTATAGTAGTAGTACACACTACTAGATGTCAGGCCATTGCTTTCAGTATCTTACTGTATCAAAGCAAATACTACACAAAGCAGGAATAGGGTCAGAAGTCCTGCCAACCCACACACTGCATCACTCGCCTCTAGGTTGAAAAAAATAACGTCTGTTTGAGAATACCTCTGCAAGATGCCATTTTCTTGGGGAATCACACCATTGATGGCTGCCTGTAAAATAAAAAAAGAAAATAATACATTTAAGCAAGTACAGCACAACAATTGAATTTTCTACAAGCTCATAAACTTAATACAGATCCTAACCAAGCTTACAAATATGTAAATGAGAAACATTTGAGCACATGATTCCACAAAAAACAGTCAAGCAAAATTCAGCATTGCCTCACTACAGAACAAGCCTGCTGTTATTTTGAGATGATGTTTGCTTAATTAAATGTTTTTTTATTTTAGAATCAAATAACTACACTGGTATGACATGACTGCACTAACTATGAACCAAGAATGCAACAATTTCAATACAGTTTTTAAAAAATTAATTTGAAACTGAAAATGAAATGCATCAAATTTGAATTCACCGATGCACCAATCAGTTCCTTATGAACATCTTGCATTTACCCTCTTCTGTTGAGACCACTGTCATTGCTCAAAACATGGCATCTGGGTGCATCCTATCAAGAGTAAAGTACACAAGGAATCGGTGAAGCTTATTATATGTAAACACACACATCATTGTGCAGGGTCTCATTTCTGTAGGGGTTGTGACTTTTGGGGGTTATTTTGTTAGTGGGGTGCACATGCAATTGACAAAGTTCTCTGTGAGATATTTTATTTATCTGAGCCAAACCAAGTGTGGTATATAATCAGAGCGTTGCAAAATTTAGACTTTTCCATTTATAGCATTTAACAGCACTCTTACCTAAAGAGACTTGAAAAAGTGCTTTGTTGTCTACTCAGAAAACATATCCATAATTTGTACAATTTGTCCATTATACCCTTGAGCTAAGATACTGTTAGAAATAAGTCTGTATCGAGAAAAACAGACATACACAACACAACAATAAATTACATTTAAACAAGAGAAACATTTTGGGGGACAATTTTCACTTGCATGAAAAAAAGCAGTTGTCTTCTAGAGACTAACCGATGTGAATTATGGGGGCGGCAGCAAACAAAGGATGTGGCTGATAGAGACTGAATTAATGAACGACAAATATCAGATATTCAGTCAAACATCCATTCAGCACGTAGATTATATATGAGGAACGTGGTGATGTGGGCTGTGTGTTCCTTCCTAATTGTATTCCTTCCCTTTCTGAACTGAAATGCACTGTGAAACACTTGGAGTATCTGAGTGCATGTGGGTTTTAGGAGTCAGACCGTGATAAGAAGACTGACTGAGTGGATAAAGATCTAAACAAAGCAGATCTTGAACAAGTTACAATCTGAGCAATCTCATACTATCCAAAAACCAGGGCCCACAAAAGTAATATTTAAAAAATCTTATTGCTGGTTAACATTATTTTTCCCAGTCCACAGGTGGCCAGTGGTGTAAACAGATCAGAATACCGTTTAGAGCAGGCAAGTCACCACGCTTAGATCAAAGATTACAGAAAGACAAGAATGTAGTCTTTCAACAAGGACCAGGGGTAGTTACATCAAACAGACTTGTCTTGGTGGTTTCTGTCAGTGTAGGACAATGTTATCTACAAAAACAGACAAAGCTACACATATAACTCAGGCAAGGATAATACAATTTTTGTCAATACCACATTGAAACAAAAGACATTCTCAAAAATCACATAAATGAATATATGAGAGATATAATACAGTTTGAGGGACATGTGATGTGGGCCTAGTTTTCCTGATGCTAACTGGTGTTGTACAGGCCTCTTTTGCTTGTTAACTAATTTAGCTTTAGTGTAGAACTAAAAAAGAATTATCACACATCAAACATGTTGGGTGATTTACTACATTTTCAGCAAGACAAAAAGAATATAAACGAATTTGTCCAGCCAACATGCTCTTTAAATACATACAGCGTGGTATGGTATATTTACTCCCATAAAGCGCAATACATATATGGTGCAACAATGCACTGGACCATTGAAAAACAGCCTACATGCACAACAGTGCATACAGTTTGACTTAAAACACATATCATCTGACTTCAGGTAATATAACCATCTTAGAGCTAATGAAAGATTTGTCCAGGTGCTGAACATATTTTATACGTACACGTGTGTGTGTGTGTGTGTGTGTGTGTGTGTGTGTGTGTGTGTGTGTGTGTGTGTGTGTGTGTGTGTGTGTGT
>JBBJLS010000016.1:11427666-11440372 GCA_037577275.1 Bryconaethiops microstoma | reverse complement strand
TGTGTGTGTGTGTGTGTGTGTGTGTGTGTGTGTGTGTGTGTGTGTGTGTGTGTGTGTGTGTGTGTGTGTTTTCCTTTCCTGCTTGTCCAATTCCTACACACAGGGGCTCTTTTGTAGATCCCTTCAACCTTCCAGTTCCATGCACAAGAACAGCAAGTCATCACATTTACAGGTGCATTTAACCACCTCAGGGGTATGGCCCTGCTTGCTTTGAACAGCTGCCACCATACTCGCAGCTAAATATAGAAAACAACCCAACCCCCCCCCCCCCCGCCTTTCACAGTAAAGAGCTTTCTTGTGGGGGGAAACCACCATTTCTTGACTCTCTTTGAAACTGTCACTTTAGATCTGCACTGAGACTGCACATTCTTTAGTGTCTATAAATATGAGTGGAGTGGAACAGCATACAGTAGTGGCCTTTCAGGTTGAATGCAGGCTAGTAGAGGATATTCTAGGCACTAGGGTAAACACTGTTCCTTATTAGGGTGCACTGATCATATCTGTCAACTCCAGTCACAACAAAATACACTAGAAATGGGTCTGTGGCAAAATACATCAATTCTAGCATAATTGCAGTATAAGACATTGTATGGCAGAGGTGCAATGCCAGACAGAAGATTAGATTGCTGATTAGATGAAAACAACAGTTCAGGGGGGTATTTCACAAAGCAAGGTTTCTCAGTTAGCCAGGTAACTTAAGAATAAAGTCAAACTTGTAAACTAGGAAAGTCAAGCTTGTAAACTTGGGACAATCTTTAACTTTAGGCTTAATTTATCTGGCTGACTCAGAAATCAGTGAAATACTTATTTTACAGTCTCAATGGCAAAAAGCAAAATATGACCTTTTCTCCAATCAGATTTTAGGTGGTTTCAAATTTGATTCAAATCAACTCTTTAGACACGTGACATGATATTTGACCAGTCAGAAGAATTTCATGTGGTTTTTCTGTCCTAGTTACGTTTCATGTGTTTTTATGTGTCCTAGTTAAGTTACAGGTGTTTTTTTTCTATCTTTGCAATATTCGTTATGTGTCACAAAGTGCAATTCTGTTGTGAAATACAGCACAACTATTCTGTTAGCTAATTATAGTTGTTAAGGTAAAGTCCACATTAAGATCTAAGCTCTACGTTTTGCCCATCCTTACTCAGTATGCTTGTGCACTCGCTGATACTACGGCACCCAGGGTGGACATATCAACAAATGTGACTGCACTCTGGCCATACAAATCAGATTTGGTCACATGTAACTTGAAATCTGAACACTCAAGCCTAGAAATCAGGTTTAAGAAACAAATCTGATTTGCTCTGCAGTGTGTCCAGAGTCTTAGTCAACTGTTGGCAGTGAAAAGACACACTTATGGGTCTGTAGTATGTGCTGTTACCACACTATTGAACGTGTAAAACTGTTTTGACCTATAATAAATGTTTTAAGGCCTTTATGAATCTCTTTTATTGTAAATAGGACACTACAATATTGTAAATGAGGACTATGTATGTGAAAACTCCCTCCATTAACTGTAAGGCTACTGACTTAGCACAGTTGTTGTGAGAAAACCTCATCATCCACAGTAACTTTCCAAAAGTGGGGAAAATGTTTTTGGCAGCTTATTGTAAATTACATGAAAACCTAGTGTGCATCAGTTCCGTGATAAAATTAGGTAATCAGAGTGGCTACATATTTACTGCAAGCACTCATTGTAACAGTTGTGAGAATAGGCTCGTTAACAGAAAACTAAGAAGGAATTACATTGCACGATGATGTTTCAGCATTAAGGAACATATCAAAATTGGACAGAGAACAACATTTTAGTGTCTGTAGATGCCAATTGTGGTGCCAGTACAGATATTTCTAGTTTATTCCATATAAAAACAAAAGGATTAAAAAAATATTTTCCGCTGTTTCGATATTAGGCCTTTTATGTACATAATGATCAGCAAGTCTCAATATCAAATATGATGTGTTGTTTTTACTGTATTGTGTGGAGCATTTCTAGTCAATTTAGGTCAAGTAACAAAAACATAAATTTCTGCTCATTTCTCTGGGCTGACTTCAGTAACAACAATTTTATAAGTTTGGGAAAGGCTGACTGCAGACAGAGGACATAATGTACATTTAGATCATTTTAAAAAGTACAAAAAATAAACCCTAGGAAAATATGACCATGATAATGAAACAAACCAGCTCTTGATATTTGCCACAGTTTGTGAAGCAGTGCTCTAGAGGCCACACATGTCAACACAGGACCTGGAGAACTGTGCTAGAATGTTCTGTGTTCTAACTCACAATAGGCCCCTGAGATAATGTGTTCTACACAATAAACACTGTGGCTTTGTGTGGGCTCCACTATCAGGCATTGAAAAATGCAGCACACTGACTGCTGTTTAAAACTAATATAATTGTTTTTGCAATCCATTACAATACGGGGGCAAAACTTACCACTAGGTCCCAGTTGTTCAGTTCTAGGAGCGTGATTGCCTCTGCAATGTTGTCAATCCCTGTGCAGGCCTGAAACAAAAGAGCACAGCTGATTTCACAAAAATAAAGCAGTGCTTGCTCAGGAGTTTTAAAAAGATCATCACCGTCCAACAGTTACGAAGATCTGCATGATATAAAGTAGCAAAGTTGATCAGAAATCATATTTGTGATGTAACTTAGATGTACACTAAGACTCCTCCTTATGTCACTGTCTGTTGAATAGAATAGAATAGAAAGCCTTTATTGTCAATGAGACCTTAAACAATCACAGAAATCTGTCAAGTCGAAGTTGGGCTGTTTAGAAGTGTTACAACAGAACTGAAAAAATATGGTCCACTCAAAGTTCAGATATAAAAGCTGTTGTAAGTTATTAACTATGACAGAATTGTTTATTTAGTCATGTGACTATAACTTTCAATACCCTAACACATTTTCAAATGAGCATTTATGTGATTCGAGACTTAGTTCATGATTGAGACCTTTTGAAAACAACTACAGTTTTTGTCATTTGATCCAAAGAGCAAATTATTTTACTCTTTATCTATCGCCTCTAAATACTGAACTGAATGTCACAGAAAATCCTTTCTACCTGTGGCAATATGACTGCGTAACTTCTCCCCGTTCTGTAAGTGAGTTTTCAAGTCATTCTGCTCTGAATCAGTTCCATGCAATATAACTCAACTGCTTTAATCTGTGAACTGACTGAATTTTAATCTCGTCCCCTCATCATCTGCTGCTATAACACTAAGTCCCTTTCACAAACCATTCTACACTACTGACCTGCTGGTACAGCACACTAAATCTTTATACACACCAGTGTCAGTGATACACTGCTATTGTCTTTTTTTTTAAATATACTTTCTTGTTGCACTGAACATGATAAAGACAGAATAATTTCCTTATTCTTTTTCTTATAACATGGTTACCTGGACTAGTAAACAAACCACCAGGACCAGTCCTGACTAGCAGCAGCCATGCTAACTAAAACGTCCAGTCATAGGCTGTGTCCCAAACACCACACTTTCCTACTTTACACCCTACACCACTGCATGCACTTCTAAATGCGGTGTACCATGTATTTTTACTCACTATTTGGTGTTAGTATGCAGTTTGGGACACAGCCATAGTCTTGTCTATATGTTTTACTAGTTAGCTTTCTAGCTAACACATTTCGCTCTGTCATATGAGACACTAACTACACCTTTGTGGTATTGTAAGCACTCAGCAGAAAGAATAGTACACAGTGGCATCATTTTCTATGAAATATTTCAAGAAAGAGTGATATTCGGGCTTAAAGCAGAATAGGTGGTTAGCATTGTAGCTAGCTCGCCGGCTGCTGTCAAAGTGCAACAATGAAAGCCCAAGTTAGCTGCTAAGCTACTGGATAACAAACTCATCCAGAAAAAGCCGCCAAAGCGAATTAATCCTCCAGCAGCAGACACAGTTTGAGCTGCCTCGACTACATAACGAAATATATTAGTGACAACCCAAGAAACATTAGTGTAGAGGCTTGTTGAGCCATTAACTGTCAGAGACTTAGCAGGCTAATGGTAGCCTGACCAGCGATAGTGTAGGATCAGGGGTAGCATCATATATTTGGTAGGTTTTATGGAGTTTCTGGGGGCAAAATAAACAACAGAAGAGGAGAGTGACGTACCTGAAAGTCAGCCAGGATCATTTCTCGGTCCATGTTGCTGCCAGAGTCGGAGGCCATGGCTGTAGAGGCTGGGAGAGAGCCTGAGAGCCTGCCCTACCTGACTGTTAGGCTGCTGCTCCAGCTGTGCTGCTCTGACTCACCACTCAGTCCGCACACACACTCACATACACCCAAAACACACACACACACACGTGCAGTCCGACTGCAGACTTCTTTCTCGAGCCCTGAAGCAGACCGTGGCCTGTCCACTACCACAACAGACTAATCCCGAGGAGCAAAACGACTCGCTTCTTGCTCCTCTCCTCGGCCCGGAGCTGATTTCTTGTGCTCAAGGCGGAATTTCTGTCACAGTCACCTTTTTTCTCCATCAAAAAAAACAAAAACATCATACGGCAGTCGCGACGAAGTGTCGTAAACCGAACCCAACACGGAGATGCGCTGGATTAACGCAGACACTGCGTAAAGTCGGCGCATCCAAAAGGCAAAACACACACCCTGACCGGACGCTGCAGATGTGTTGAGTGTGTGGATCTATAAAGAGGAGTCAAAACAGATGTAAAGGAGGTCAAAAAGATCTAAAGTGGTCAATAAAGATCTAAAGGGGGTCAAAAAGATCTAAAGGGGCTCAAAACCATGTAAAGGGGATCAAAAAAGATCTAGAGGGTCAACGAAGATCTAAAGGGGGTCAGTAAATATCAAAAGGGAGTCAAAGAAGATATAAAGGGGGTAAAAAAGGATATAAAGTGGGTCAAAAAAAGATCTATATGGAGTCAAAAAAGACTTAAAGGGGTCATTTCAAAACCACTTTTTAGACACTCTGAGGTTTCTGTTGGACATAAATCATAAATGAAAGGGTCAAAAAAGATCATACGGTGGTCAATAATGATCTAAAGGGGGTCCAAAAAATCTAAAGAGGGTCAATAAAGATCTAATGGGGGTCAAAAATATTTAAATGGGTCGTTTCATGGTTATAGCCACTTTTCAGACACTTTGGGGTCTCTTTCAGACCTAAATCCTGAAAAACGTGGGTCAAAAAAGATCTGAAAGGGTCAAAAAGATCTAAAGGTGGTCAGTAAAGATCTAAAGGTGTTCAAAATAAAAAAGATGTAAAGGAGGTCAAAAAGATGTAAAGGGGGTCAAAAAAATCTAAAGGAGGTCAATAAAGATCTAAAGAGGTCGTTTCATGGCCATAGCCACTTTTTAGACACTCTGGAGTCTCTGTTGGACCTAAATCTTAAATAAAGGGGGTTCGAAAAGATGTAAACAGGGTCAAAAACTCTAAAAGGGGTCCATAAAAATCTAAACGAGGTCAGAAAATATCTAAAGGGTTTCAAAAAACATCTAAAGGGGTAAAAGAAAATCTAAAGGGGATCAAAAAAGATCTAAGGGGGATCAAAAAACATGTAAAGGGGTCACAAAATCTAAAGGGGGTCAATAAAAATCTAATGGGGGTTAAAACGATCTAAAGGGGCCTAATAAAGATATAAAGTCATCTAAAGGGGTCCAAAATGATCTTAGGTCTAAAAGGGGTCAGTAAAGATCTAATGAGGGTAAAAAAAAATCTAAAGGGGGTCACAAACATCTAAAGGGTGTCAGTAAAGATAAAAAAAGGGGGTCCAAATGATCTAAAGGGTTTCAAAAAAGATCTGAAGTGGGCCAAAAAAGGTCTAAGGGGGTGATAGCCATTTTTAGACACCCTGAGCCCTAAATGATCCTGTTTCCAACATTCAGTGCTATGTGGCCCACGTTGAAGTAAAAACATGAATGAATTCATTACTGACAGTTATTTTAGCTTAGTTTTGGTATTTTTTTTCATCATTCTTAAACAATAACTTGCAGGGCAATGTTATTATCTCATCTATTATATATGAGCATAGTGCATAATTTTTGGCCTGCTGGTCATGCATCTTTAGCTGTTCTAATATACTTTTAAGGGTTTCACCACGTTTTTGTTTGTTTGTTTGTTTTGTTTGTTGTCATTTTTAAACAATAACTTGCAATGTTCTTATCTCACCTATTATATAATTGTATTGTGCATAATCGTTGTTAATTGCCTGTTCTGAGCCTTGAAGAACTCCAAGCATCTTAGCTTCATTAAATATCTTTTTAGGGTTTTACCTTGTTTTTTTTTTTGTTTAGTCATATTTTTAAACAAGAACTCGCAGAGCACTGATCTTACTTCACCCATTATATAACTGTATTGTGCATAATTGTTGTTAACTCTTAATTGCCTGCTCTGAATTATTGCCAGACTGCACTCAGATCAGACCTGTTCGTGCAGTTGTTTGAATTCTCAGTCCCACCTTAAATGGAGCAGAGGGAACGCGACGGCTGCGGTATTTAAGGTGGAACGGGAGGAAATACGAATACGAAGCTCAAACTCAGGCTGGGCGTCTAGAGCGGGACTTTTACCCTTTTACTTTCTGGTTTGTCTTGTCGCCCCCCTCCCCTTATTATAATTATTTATAATAAGGGGGGTGACTCGCTGTCTTAACAAACGAGCTTTAGGCGAGTTCTCTGCTGAGCTGAGTGTGTGTGAGAGAGAAAGTGTGTATGTGTGTGTGTGACTCTCCTCTCCTTGACGTTACCGTTGAGTCCCGCCTCTCGCTTCGTCTGTTAGTACAAGTGGGCGGAAGTCTCGGTCCTTTATTTCAAAAAATGAGTGATGTCAAACAACAGACTGTTCTCTCTCTCTCTGTGTCTGTCTCTCTCTCTCTCTCTCTCAACGTCAGCTGTCTCTGAGTGCAGATGAAGAAAACGTTCTGGATGCGTCTGGTAGCCCGGGCACCTCTGCTTTTCAACCCTCTCTGACCTCTCCTGCTGCGGTTATTTTGTTTTCTTCTGGTTCTTCTGGTTGTTGACGATCTCCAGACCCCAGCGAGAGAGGAGCCGAGCCACCAAGAGAGCGAACTTTTCGCAAATTCGCGCCGCGACTCGGTGACCGTAACGCAGCGAGCAGGGACCGGTCTGTCTGTTCGTGCGTTTTAACGCGTGTCTGTCCGTTGGTGTGAGTTTGAACGGGGGCGTCTGCTCCCCCCGTGATTCCCAGAGCCCGGAGACCCTCTCAACAGCTGCGGCGAAACGAAGAAAAGACGCAAAGACCTGGAACCCGCAACCAGCAACACTCAACGTCTCCGTTTGAAATGGGCGGGAAGAGACTCACACGAAAACTTTAGAGAGAGAGAATAAAAAAGAGGCAGACAGAGAGAACAGGCAGAATACAGAGAGAGAGAAAGCACATCCTTCTTAAAGTCACTGAAGGGCAGATGTGACGTTTCGTGCTATTTTTTCCTCAGACGTGTTTTTTTGTTTATTTTTCTTTCACACAGAAGCACCTGTCTGCTTATTAGTATTATTATTAATATTATTTTAAAGATCCTGTACCTGCGTGTCAGTGTCAAAGGACGATTTAATTTTTTTTGAGTGTGTGTTTTTTTACACCAACCGTTTCAGCTTTCATCTTCTTCTGCTTGTTGTTTGTTTGTTTGTTTGGCAAAGACTCCCCAATGCGCGCGTGGGGAGAGTGGTAGGGAGAGAGGAGGAGTGAAAAGAAGAGAGGAGAGGAGAGGAGAGAAGAGGAGCCACAGGACAGGGTACGAGACTATTTTAGTCCACTCCACGGCACGCGCCCATGGACCGCGTGCACGGCGCGATTTCCACGCAGGTGGGGACTGAAGCCTGGCGCTCGGAGGAAGATGGCGTGAAATCCTGACTTTCTTATTAAAACTGGAGTGGTGGGGGGAGAGGAGAGGAGGGGGGGCGGACTTTGGCATCACACCAACTTTTTGGGGGGGGTGGGAGGGAGGGAGGGAGGGAGGTAGGGGGGCTGGAAGAAGAGACTATTTACTACAGTTTCGTGTTGCCTCGCGTCACACTCGGGATTTGTCATCTACAGCCACATCAGGAGGCTCGGAGGCAGGGAGCCCGTTATATTATTTTTTTCGCTCGTCGAGATCATGGCTGAAGCTCCAGATGCCAACAGGTTGTGCACCGCGGCTGCTTTGGGACACCTGAGTGAAACCCAGCTGATCCTGCAGAGCAACATTGACGTGAATGAGAAGAACCGATTCGGCAGGACTGCACTGCAGGTTGGCGAGACGATAAGAAGCTTTTAGACCATGCCTTTTTACACACTGAAGAGTCTTAACCCACACAAACAACCAGCTTCGACTGCTAGAAAACAATTCAGATAAACACTGATATAATAAAAGCAGGCTTAACAAATGAGGCACATTACACACCCATCTAATCCTCTGCATTATTTTTTATTACTGCCTGCATCATGGGTGTTTTTTTTTAATTTTGTTTTATTACATTTTACTACATTACATTTTACTAGAGTGTATTATTTGACTCTGCTTGCTTGTCATGTTTTATATACATTATAAAAGCTGCCCAGCAAATTCTAAAGACACACGTGGCGTTATATGAACACACTTATTCAGCCGAAGCTGTTTGTTTATGTCCATAACCCTCTCATATTTTAATGATCCTAAATCAGCTATAAAAGCTGCATGGCAATTCATTACCATGTTATTATAATGTGATCCAGCTTTTTTGCGTGACCCTGCAAATGCTGTAGAACAGAAAACTCCCATTATTTATGGTTCCGGCCTGGTGGACATTGTAAATTCTGCACATATATTAGTGTATAGGGCCTAATTGTTTAGGAAAACTTGAATAACTGAAAACAAATTAAAAACAAAAAGGAAAAAACAGCTTTGAAGCCGTGCGGATATTTCTCCATCAATACATGTCTGTCAGTGTCAGTTAGCCTTGTTTTGTTTTTTATTACCCTGCTTTGGTGCTAGTTTGCTGGTGCTTTTGTGTTAGTTTGCTGAAAAATTATATTGATTGAACACCATGTGTCCCAGCATCATAAAACTAATGCTTTATTTTATTTTATTTTATTTTATTTTGTAAGGGAAAACAAGCTGACACTAAAAACAGGAAGAGTGCCACATGCTCTGCAGCCATAGTCTGTTAATAAACATTGGTCATGGTAAAATACAGCAGGTGATTACTCATAGTTATATACTGTATTTACACAAGCATCTTGTTTCAGCTTCAAAATTACTACATATGTGGGATACGACAAATTTAGGGGAATCCCAGATGTCGAGTCAACGAATATGCAGTAGATGTAGGCTAGGCTAGTCTGTTTCTAATGGCCTGCATTAGAATGTACATATTTCGGCAGTGCTGTTACTTATTTGTTGCTTGGACCATGAGGTTTATATATATATACATTATATATATAAACACATTTCTCATAGGACTGTATGTTTTTTATTACTGGTGCTTTCTGACTAATCCGGCTAAATGAGGCAGACCACCATTTGAGCAAAACAGACCATTTCTGATAAAAACACAATACAGGCTGAACACTGTGATGCTGATCTTAATTGTACCAGTAATTGTTTGGAAACAGAATTTTTGCCGGGTCTGAAATTTAAAAATACATGTATTTTTAGGATCCCCCACTGACTGTGTGTGAGGCTAAGAGTGAGGTTAAGCTAAATGTCTGTAGGCCTCTTACCAGCATGTCCAGTCAAGGACTTCAGAAATCAGGTCACAGTTAAGAGATACAGCAAAACAACTGAAGAATCTGTTTTTTTTTTTCTTTAAAAATATATACATATATATGTATGCTTTGAATCAATCTGTTCAATCGGTATAGCCTTTTTTTCTGTTTTACATGGGCCAAAAGCAAACTAACAACAATGAATGAAATGGGAAAAAAATGTTTTTCATTTCTGAAATTAATTCTTGTTATGGAATTAATTTAAAATGTGAAACTTTAAGTACGGACCTGCTTATTTCCTGCTTAGGTCTATTGTAGCTGACCCGTGACATCTAAAAAGCAGATCTTTAGGCTGTAAAATTGTGTTTGGAGGGTAACAGCTTTGGCCAAAAAATGAATGTAATAAATGTAAACGTGTTTAGTTGAAAAACGGGTTTGCTTTCTTTCTAAAAATACAGGGAATTTATGTAATTATAAATATTTCCATCTTAAGTGCCAGTTCTGCACAATATGCAGTTTGTTAATCCTATCATCCAAGAGGCTTGAGTATGCAAATGAGCTCCCTGAGAAATCACTAAAATATAGAGATCTAAAAAAAATTGCATGAACAAGTATAGACTTATTCGTTTTTTATCTGTTTATTTATGTATTTATTTATTTACTATGCAGTGTTGTGAGCAACTTGGTTAAATCTCTTTCCAGACAACTGTTTCTGGAGAGAGTATAATAGAGGCATTCATGTGATCCAGGGAATTTAATTAATAATTAAAATTACGCAGGCCAGTCATTAACCAGGTTACATCAAGGGTTCACTATAACAGAATTGGAATAGGGTGAACTGACAGCCAAAGTGAGACGTTTTTTTAAGAGATGCTCAGAACATGATCACACCCATAGTGATGCTGCCAGGCCAATAAATGAAGTACAATAAATAAATTAATTAATTAATGGCGCAGGTCCTAGCTGAACCTACAGCCAGACTCTTTATTCTATAGGCCCACCTGCTTTGGCCACTATTTGTAGCCCACCTGTTTAACGACCTGTACCAAGAGATCAGATTATGACCACGCCCACAGTGATGCTGCCGGGCCTATAAATAAAGACCAATAAATAAATAGATAGATAGTTAAACAAAAGCGCACGTGCCAGCTGAACCTACAGCCAGGCTCTTTACAATAGGCCCACCTTCTTTGGTCTCTATTTGTAGCCCACCTGTTATGACCACGCCCATAATGATGCTGCCAGGCCAATAAAAGGGAAATAAATAAATAGATAGATAAACAAACAAGGCGCACGTGCTAGTTGAACCCACAACCAGGCTCTTTACACTATAGTCCCACCAGCTTTGGTCGCTGTATTTGCAGCCCACCTGTTTAACGACCTGTGCCCTCCTGTCTCAGGTGGTGAAGCTGGGGTGCCCCAGGGTGGTGGAGGTCCTGCTGCAGGCCAATGCTGATCCGAACGCGCGCGACCCGGTCAAGTCGCTAACGGTGGCTCACGACGCGGCGCGCGAGGGCCACGTGGACACGCTGGAGGTTCTCGCGAGGTACGGCGCCGACTTCAACCTGCAGGACAGCGACGGCAACCTGCCCCTGCACCTGGCCTCGCGCGAGGGACACCTGGACGCAGTGCGGTTCCTCGCGCCGCGCACCTCGCAGCCCTTCGCGCGCAACCGCGAGCACTTAACGCCGCTGGAGCTGGCGGTGGCACACCGCAGGCCGGACACCGCGAGGTGGCTACGGACGCACGAGCCCCCGCGAGGCTTAGACTAGTGATCAGGGTCAGGAGTTCTGCTGTGTGTGTGATCAGAGGTAGGCGTATTGCCAACATGCTGAATGGCGCGTTTTTTAAGTATTAGCAGAAAAATATTCAGCCAACTACCTCTTTTCTTGCGTTGTGAAATTGAAATCTCGGGAGCTCGAGGGAAGCTCGTTTTTAAAGCACTCGCAGGGCCAAACGTCCACTTTTAAGCTGCATCTTGCATTGCAATGCTATTCTAATTTTCCCTGTAGCATTATAGAGGTGAGACTGTCTTAATCATTAGTCGTGTCTGCTTTATTTTTTTGTGACACTCCCTATTTTGTGAAAATCATCCCTGGTTTGGTCTGAAATTACATTTTTTTCTCAACAGCCTACACTCTGTACACTCTGTACAAAAATGTGCTGTTTTCTTAACCCATTTAGATATATGTATGGTACAATAAGGCTAGAGTCCTGCACCAGTGGAGGGATCAGTGGAGGTTTGTTAAAATCTAGACGACCATTCATGTTTAAATCAAATGGCGAAAAAAAAAACTGTATCCAGAAAAAAATTATAATGAAATAATTGCAATGGCTCTCATGAAATTGTGGCCCTTTGTTTCAGTTTGCCAATTAACTTGCACTTTTGCTTGTACATAATGCATTTTATTACCTGTAAGATTTGTTTTTTTAACTGTGAACGAATGTCTTTTTTCATGCAACAAGACATTATTTGCAAAAATAACCAAAGACTGAACGGTTTCCAAAACAAGGCATCCTTCACGCAGGCTATGGAGGCTGAAGGGCTTTTTATCTCGCGCTATTTAAAAAAGAAGGGTTACCAGGCCCACTTGGCCTTAAAGAGGACTGAGTCAGATTAAACTGGATTTAGCCTGCCGCAAAACTGATGGATACTAACTGATGGTTGAACGATTTAAAATATGAAACAATAAAAACGTGCTGCCACTAAAATACTGCTGTTGGTGTGTTGATTTTATTTGCATGTCGAGTGTATTTCTGTTCCAGCTGCAGCTAACACTGCACTAGCACATCATACAGAACTTAGTTTTATACGTATAGTTTAGCATTGGAGTGGATGAACAGGCCCTAAGCCTTCATATCACATTAACAGGACGAATATTGATCATTTTGTTCTTGTCTGTTTTGTTACATCATACAGAACTTAGTTTTATACGTATAGTTTAGCATTGGCGTGGATGAACAGGCCCTAAGCCTTCATATCACATTAACAGGAGGAATATTGATCATTTTGTTCTTTAATCATTTTGTTCTTGTCTGTATATATATA
>JBBJLS010000016.1:11399479-11416990 GCA_037577275.1 Bryconaethiops microstoma | reverse complement strand
CACACACACACACACACACACACACACACACACACACACACACACACACACACACACACACACACACACACCACAAAATGACTGAGCTGAAGATTTCAGTTTCACATTGTCCATCGTGGGGGTGGGTGGTAAACATTTTTGGTAGGTTTTTTCTGTGGCAACACAGTTAACATACACCAATGTCAAACAATTAATGTATGTCTTATGTATAATTAGTCATAAAAACTGCTAAAAAATAACTTTAAGCATTAATACAAAATTGGGTGGACAAATTTTTATACATTATACGCATTTTATTGAGCTGTTTTGAACATGGCACAGCTAATAGGATTTCAGAACACAAACTAGCAGCCAGGAATGTGGACTGCTTTGTGCCACAAGTAGAAAAGGATGGCTGTGATGACTTTAAATAATATAATACCCAAAGCAAAACATAACTACTGCTATAAAGCATCACCTATTAAGTCTTATTACCTTATTAATTCACTTAGCTAGAAACTGAAATCATAAATTCATAGCTTTTAATAACTTATTTCTGCATCTCCGGAATCATAAAGCACAAAGGAACACCAACTCCAGTGCCTTGAACTGCTTTCATAAATCACTGGTCTTTCTTCACGCTGTACAAGGGGCTTGTTAACAACCTCTACCCCAGAATGTATCTTCTTTTGATACTTCACGGTTCCCTGTAGACGTGTATGTGCACATGTGTGTGTGTGGAGACAGAATGAGTAGAGAAAACAGTGCACAGACAGAGACAGAAGGTAAAGAGCAGGAGAAGGGAAGATAAACAAGGATGTTAAGTGGGGAGCTGCTTGTATCCAGGGTGCTACACTTGAGCTGAGCTGTCTCTCACACACCCACAGCGTGTGCTCTCTGCAAGAGAGAGAAAAGGGCGAGAGAGGAACAGGCCGCAGCACAGCCGTAAAACAAACCCACAGCCGGAGAACGGGCCGCCAGCCAGCGTGAATGGAACCGATATGGGAGAGACGAGGGGGAAACCGTCTGAAAGGCTACAGGGAACTTCCATCATTTCTAACAAAGCCTTAGACACGCACATACATGAGTCTGCTCAGTCTTTTTCTCTTTCTCTCTCTTTCTCACACACACACACACACACTTATCTTCCCATTCCCAGCTTGCAGAAATGAGTCAGCAACTCTGCTCTTCAAACCCACCACTCACCCCCTCAACCAAAGACACACAAAGTAAAAACCTCCACCACCTATAAAACACTTGATTGTCCTGGGCTGACCAACATGGGCAAAAATCTAATTACAGCGAATATCACTGCACAAAAATGAAAACTATCATATGCATATGGAAGCGAAGACATAATATAAAAGGACCAGTCATTACAAAAACACAATAAAACCACTATTCATTTTAATGTAGCTAATTACAGTGTCGTAACAGTACAATCAGATCATGCTGTCATTGAATCTACATTACTGTTCTTGAATATCATTCGATATACACATTTTTCAAACGTAACTAACATTTATATAACCAACTGAAAACTGAAATATTGGCCGATGTATCTGGATGGCTGGGTGAAAGAGGTTTTAGTCACTGTTTAAAATCGATTCCTGCTGTGTAGTCGGTCACAGCCTGAGGATTTCCAGTTGGTTTTAAGGAAGCAGACACAAGTAATATGAAAGGAATGGTGGATGTCTTGAATAGATTTTAGCCTAGCATGGTCACCAGAACGCACCACTGTTTCTTCCCGCACAGATTGCAGTGCCATCTTCCTTATTTGGCCGCATCAGATGACACTGTGGTCTTTGGGTCTGATCTTCGCAAAGAAGTAATGATAGCATAAACGATATGTAACACTTAGCAAAGTACAGCAGCATGTGTGGGTCCTAGACACAAGCAGGGGCTTATGGGACGCATGGAGGATGAATTAACAACAATGAAATTCTTAGGCTCTTGTGCAGGCATTTATCTTAACAGTATGGTACTTTCTGCCAGCAAACAAACAAATTAATATTAGAATAAATGCAAACAATCATGAAAGCCTTAAATAATTTTAAGATTTGTTTTGTTTGTAAAAAGTACAAAGGTTCAGTTCAAGATTTCACCTCGAAGCTTCCAGCCTTTGCACGGATTTGTGAAACTCCTTATTTAATATAATGAAGCATCAATGGAGCAGAACCAGGTATTTGAGGCATTGGATGAGAACAACAATGAAACACTGGGCTTCCATGAATAGAGTACTGGGAATGATTAAGAAAACACAGACATATGTAAAATGACAATCCACTGTATTATTTTTGTATATATTCTAATATCTTTTAGAAATTACACTGCACAGCTAAATATATATTATTTTCTCATGTGTTTAAGACTTTTACATAGTTCTGTAGATTAATATAAATATACATATTTCAAGGTCAATACAGAGCCTGTTGGAAGTGAGGAACAGAACAGTACAACCATTTTATCGATAATATACGCACATCGATATTAAAAAGCATTCGTACTAGTTCAAAATACGAAGATAACGATCTCACAGCATGAGCTCTGTCTCATCATCTATCTAAAGCTTCTGCAGGGGGCTGGTGTTAAGCCAGTGTACTGTGCACTGAGCTTATTACACCACTGTTCACACTGCAAACAACAGCTACATGATTCAGGAAGCATAAGAGCTCTGATAAGACATCCACCACAAACACAGGCTCCTTCCTGTCCTGCTGTTGCAGTCTTTCTTGGGACACGCACCCATGCCTGAGGCTAAGAAAGAGCCTGGGGGTCTCCAGCGAGGGCCTCCCTCCTCCACTTCCAAACATGCACCGGGACGTCCCACTCCAACTGGCATCACACTGGCTGTCAGTGCAGTGCATGTGGGCAAGTGCATGGGTCCGAAACCAATAATAGACTTGGATTTCACTGCTGAGGGCTTAGGCTTTATATAGTAATACTAGATTTACGAAGCAAATGTGCTTGCCATTCAACTAAGCAATTAATTTAAAAAAATGTAAGGAAATCTAAGTAAACTGCACGCATATAAAAGATTTATTGTAAAATGAATGTTGAATATACATAATATATAAAAACTGGAATATATGCATAATATTTTATAAAAGGCACAAAAAGCCATGTTAAAATGAACTAATTCATTTTTTTGTTATTATAAAATCATCACAAAAAACACTATTCCATCAAAGAAATAACTTAAAAGTAAGCATTAATAAAGAATTTAATGGTGTGTGGGCACATTTTACACATAATATACATTTTATGGAGCTTGCCATGGCCTACAGAGCAGCCGTTTTCAATCAAGCAAATCTAAACTGCAATGCAATTTTGAAACTGCCCAGTGGCTTCTATTAAAGTGCGCTTTAAGATGATGAGTTCACTTCTTTTCAAAGGGAATTATGTCAGCACTGTCTGTGGTAAATAACCGTGCATTACAGATGCAGCAGAGATCAGCTTGAGAAAAAAAAAAAAAAACGCTTGAAAAAGTTCTTTGGAACACTGTAGGAAAGCTCTAGATTACTACAGAAGTAGCTGAGAATGCTGTGCCCATCTACAGATCATCTCTTTCCAGACAAGGGAGGGAAAAAAAAAAAAACAAGTCGAGCATTCTTGGCAGGAGGCACAGGAATGCGCTGAGATTGAAAATAATTTGGGCTCTAAAGTTGGCCCAGGCCTCCTCTTTGTCTGCTCTAAACACAGTCCAAACTCACCTCCAAACGGCCAGCCAACAATAGCAGCTGCACAGAGCTGTCAGAATACTGCATGAGACAGGAGCCCTGCTCTGAGAGTCTGGCCCAAAATAAGAGGCCTCTACACTGTCTAGTTCTCTGTTTTCACACCCCTGTCTGATCTTGCACCCCAGAGACTAAAGAACTCCATAGCAATACAGAGCAGCTGAGGGGAATTCTGCTTGGGCTAAGAAGAAAAGTGCCAAGCACAGAAAAACACCCACCCAGAGAGAAATAAAGAGTGTGACAGAGAGAAGGAGAGAGAGCCTAGTTATTAACTATGCACTTTCTCAAATGTATGACACAGTAAACCGAATGTAGGGACTGTCAGAGAGAATCTGTATCTCCTGTACTTAGGACATGAGCACCAAAATGTCTGCAAATCTGGAGGCAGAAATGCTTCTACACCACAGGGCTCAAATTGAACTCTGATGCAGTTTCTACTATTCATATTGGCCTCCTTAAAGTAAATCTTTCACAAAAACCTAGGAAAAATAAATCAGGCCGGCCCTTAAAGTAAATTGCATTTTAATGGTAAAACCATGCAGTCATTGTAGTCCAAGGCAGTACTCAACTCATGTCCACAAAAGAAGCACTTTTTATCATTGGGTGCAAACTACTATGCTGGAGTATCAATTGAAGTGTCATAAGCCGTAAGGTTCATTTGTTGTATACTGGTTACCTAAGAGGTCAGTTCCTGTTGTGATCTGGTGATAAGCCATGTGTCCCAGCTATAGCACATGGTCAGAAATGAGAAGATAACATGACTCAAATTACTTGTAGATTTTTCTGTTTTATGAGACACAATATCACAACAGGCAATATTATCCGATGCATTTGCTTGTAGTTAGTTAACAATGTAGGCCATAAGGTTAAACCTCCATGCAGTTACTCGCTGGACTGTTATTATTTCAGATAATAATATACATTACATAATAAACTTTGCTATTATTTTTCAATAATAACAAATCATTGTTTTTTCAGTAACAAATTCTCACACTGATGGGTTATTCACATGCTCATTGCCAAGTAACCAAGTCTTTCAAATTAAAATTCTCAAACAATGTAACAATGTTCTGTAAAGGGGGAGTCTGTAAAGAACTGGCAACACAGTGCTTCTAACTACTTCAAAATAGATGCAAAACACAACTTCCTGCATCTGAAAATAAAAATATAAAACATTTCCAAACATCTACCCAGGCACTCTCAGCGTACTCTGCAGGTCCTTTTTTCCACAGAGAAGTGTTAATCATGAATGAAATACAGCTAGGGTCTATGCCAAAGTGGCTTTATTGTAAGAGTTGTGCAGAAACCCCTCACACTCCAAACACACCATAAAACCTCCCAAAGAAATAAAAAGGCATAAAAGGCTGCGGAATAATGAGGCTTTTTTTTATTCCTTCACACCTTAAATGCTGCAGCAATGGTTGTACATACTGTGTTTCCTGCACCTTTTTAAGGCAGGAAAGAAAATTCAGAGCGAACTTGGTGAATTAACCAAGAAATCGACCAGGAAACCTGCTAACATGGTGAAACAGCTTTGACACCCTGCTTGTAAACTGTTATGTCAGGTTTAAGACCTCGCCTGGCCAGTAAAAACACCAGACAAAGAGGATTTGGTGAGCTGGGCTTTATGGGCTGCCACACAATACGAGCAGGGAGTTCAGTACAGGCTGATATGGACAACACAGAGAGCCCACGTTTAATGTATGTAACTAAAATGTTTCACTGTAGTATCCCTATGAAGATGCGTGATGTTGAAGCCCATGTTTACACACAAAAGGCAGATAAGGTTCCTCTTGGTGAGATTGCTACATGTCTTTTCTTTGTGGCTCCTTTCGGAACAAAGAGGTGCAAGTCAGTTTAACTGTGTGTGCACGTTTGTATACGATATTGTACATTTGTATACAATATTATACAATATGGGCAAACGTATTGGGACGCCCAACGATTACACCAACAGGGACATTGTATTCAAATACATAGACTTCAATACGGAGTTGCCCCCCCCCACTTTGCAGCTTCCACTATTCTTAGAAGGATAAAGTGTTTGACTGTGGCATCCATAAGATGTGGTGTTTAAAGTTCATGTTTACACACAAAAGGCAGACTAAGGCTCCTCTTGGTGAGGTTGCTACATGTTGTTACTTTGTAGATCAGGAACAAAGAAGTGCACCGAGTAGCACACGCAGCAGCGTTTTATGTAAATCCTTCTATTTTCTGGTGATAGAAGCCTCTTACCTGGTAAGGAGGTGGAGGTTCCTGCTCTGGATCTGTGCCATCGCCAAAACTAGCTCTGTCCGACTGAGACTCATGGAGCAAAGAGATGTCGTCTGAAGTAGGAGACTTCAGGCAGTTCCCCATCTCCTCTCTCCCCAAAACACTTAACTAATGACGCCTTAACTCTCCTGTCACGCAGATTTGTGTTTTTTGGGGGCACTAAAGATAATTACGCATCTATTCAAAGGGTCCCAGCCAGAGCCAGAGGAGAGGAGAGAGATGACTTAAAAAAAAAAAAAACCATGTCGACACAAAGAAAGAGCTGGAAAAAAGTCTCAAAAAGGCTGCCTTTCAACCCAGGCCTGTCTAACTCCTCCGAGCAGAGGAATGAGTCTCTCCTCCTGTGTCTGTCCGTGTGGTAAACCTTGTGTTTCCCCCCGCTTCTGTGGACAAATTCCACAATATCTAATGTTTTCTCTCTCAATGGCGACTCATAGGAGACCTTCTCAGACACTGGCAGTAAGACCCGCCCCCACTCCGTTAGCCAATCAAAATGGTTCTTCTTCAGTCACATAAGTTAATCGTAGGGACACCTCCACCAATGAGATCGTCCACCAGCAGGCTTTAAAGCCTTAAGACTTTAACAAGGCAGGCCAGTTTAACTGTGTGTGCACGTTTGTATACAATAGTGTGAGTAGTGTAAATATATACAGTATGGACAAAAGTATGGGGACTCCTGACCATTACGCCAACCGGGACTTTAATGACACTCCATTCAAATACATAGACTTTAGTATGGAGCTGGTCCCCCTTTTGCAGCTATAAGTGCTTCTACTCTTCCCAGAAGGGTTTCCACAAGTTTCACGAGGTCAGGCAGTGATGCTTGCAATCTCCGTTCTAGTTCATCTCAAAGATGTTGGACTGGGTTGAGGTCAGGGCTCTGTGCAGGCCACTCAACTTCTTCCACACCGAACTCATCCAACCATATATATATATATATATATATATACACAGTATATAAAAAATATACAGTATTTTTTATATATCACTAAAGATTTCCACCGATTTTTTGAGACACAATGTAAACAGTCATTGAGAGTGTATCAACTCAGGTATCTTTTAGAGGCATTAAACTCCTGGTATGTCTGGTTCCCATTACCAGCACTGTGATCAATTTTGAATCTAAAAGTTCTTCTAAAATGGAGCAAATCACAACTTTTTGGGGGTATTTCATTTACATATTAATGGTTGAATTATACAGACATGATGAGAAGTCACTGGAATACCCTTTTTCGAAATAAAACAACTGACGTCAGTCCTACTTTGAATAGGCTACTTTGTCTGAATTTATATCTTAGACACTTGGCCCACTATACCAGCACACAGTAGGCTGCTCATGCACAGGCTTTCTGTTGACAGCAAGGACAAAGAGATATGGGGGAAGGTAATGATGTCATTTAATCTTAAATTACAAAACAAACACTCTGAGTTCCCCGGAACATTGATCTGTACAGTAACCACACACCACAGAAGGGTTATTGGGCTTGGTAGCCGATTTTAGACGGGGGAGAAATAGACATAATTATTCTACTTCATTAACTTTTTAATCATTTTTCACAAGTATGTGCTCCACCACCTTTGAGAAAATATGAATTTCAGCAGTTTGAATGTACAGCCATTGAAGTCCTTCATATCAAAACTAAATATTGTGTCCTAAAGCTAAACCACAACCATCATGTGCTAAAACACTTGATTGTAATTTTGGCTCAGCTTTGACTTTGGTGGAACTGTAAAAGATACAGCAGGCCATAAAATGCTAGCATTGCTCTAGAACGTAAAGCACTCATAGGAAGAGCGATCAGTAATGCACTAATGTAAACACAAAGTTTGAGACAAGCCTTTTCTCTGGTGAGAGTTAATATGAGTTCTATCTGCTTGTAAATTAAACCACATAGAGACTGCATTTCATATGGTTATATTCATATGGTGATATTCCCACAGTGGTCATTTGCCATGATCAATGCTCTTAAAGGCCTACAAGGTAACATTCATCAATATGAATTAAAAAAAAAAAAAAAACAGGTCTTTTTTCACCTCTCTTTATTTTAGTATGAGGCTATAGTGGTTCTCAAAGCATCTTTCACCACGGCTGGAGCAGACAGACATGGCTGCCCCGCTCTGATCTGAAAGACTTGTTTGTTTGAGCTCAAGTACTGTCTGGATCAAGTCCACATGAAGGAGACTGCCTTTCTAAAAGACACATTCAGCTGTCCACTTAAAATGGGACAATTTCACAAAGCCGGCATCACAGACAATAAATACTAGAAAGGAGAAATGACTAAATGAACCCCCAAAGTCCCAGCATTACATTTACATAGTTAATAAGGTTGTATTAGGTTTGTGCAGCCTACGCAGAGAGGAGAGAGGTGAGACTGCCGCTGGGCCTGCTCTGATTCCAGAGAAGTGGAAGATTTTTCAAGTGTTAAATAAAAGAAAATATGTCTACACACATTCTATTGGGGAATCAATATTACATCATTTAACAAATTTAGCATATTGCTTATGCATTTTTATTGCCTGACCTCTGACACATAACTTTGCTTTTGACCTGGTTCACTTTCCCTCCAAAAAGAATACGTCACCCGATGGTTTGTGCATAACGGTTAAAATGATTTCAAAACAAAAGATTGTTTTTCGAAGAGCACGGCCAGTGTTCAAGTTGGCCACAGTGTAGAAGGTCAGAGGGCATAACCGACACAAAAAAACTCAAAGCTGCTACCCCTGTGCAACGTTATTCAAGGCTTAGAGCGCGTGTGTGTCCGCATCAGAAGGATGTATTGGGTCGTACTGGGCCGGAGATGAGCTGTGGTCTCCTCCTTACATCTGTGCATGCACCTGTGGTGTGGGTGAGCGTGTGTCTGATGAAACGAGGGCTCGCTTTGATCTCTCATCGGAAGCTCGGTCCAGCTCCTCTGACAGTTTCGGTGGTGTTTTGTTCTCTGCCCTCTTGAGAGCCCTCCTCGATCTGAAGGCCCGAGCAAGGCACGCGTCGACCCTGTGACCTCTCTGAGCCCTGCTGGGACCCTGGTTGCTAGGGGCTGGAGGGTGAGCAGTTCACTCCGTTCTGCTCTGTGGCTCGTGCTTTATGCAGCGCTGCCTGGATCCGAAAATGTGTCCTTGACTCCATGGAGTAGTTCTTATAGTTCTGCCTGCAGGGCAGAGGAACAGAGTGGTGTTTTCAGTACATGGTGTGTGGGTTGCACATCCCATATACTCTAAATAAGCTACATAAGTTGTATAATAGTTCTCAGACACACAATGTTAAGGAGCAACCAAACGCTTCACTCTATAACAGGTCTGACAAACATTAATACTGTTTTTATGAATTGCAGATGTATGGAGTGTTATGTGGAAGCACAGTCATATGGAAAAGTTTGCTTTTCCAGGACAATTGACATGTTTATTGATTAAAAAATGTAGATGTGAAAATAAGGACATATCCTCACACACTTTTAATACACAAAGTCTGTTTGTTTGCTGAACGTATCACATAGATCAAAAATATGGCCTGTGAAAAAGTCATGGCATTTTAAAATATTAAATATTAGAATTGTATAATATTTATAATCATATAAAATACACAGAAAAGTTGTTCGCTGTAAACATCTATCTTCACTCGGAAAAACAACAAAACATTTTGTCTGGGGTTTTTAAAGATTCTGCATACAGCTGTGTGGACGTTTGTAAATCTGTTGGATTAACGCTGACTTTTACAGTAAATTATGTACATCTGTCTGCAGTGATGTAACCCTTTTCAGTACAATATCAAAAGAACAATAATGTATGAATATTTAAACAGGTTCACTGATATGCTGCATGCCCAGCATGTCTCTTTTGCCATCTTTAGTGAAGCCAAACTGTAGTGGTTTATTGCACCTCCTTTGATGCTCAGAACAACTTGAATGTGCTGTGTATGGATTCTTTAAGACGCTGGAATTTTGAAGAAAAAAAAAAAAAGTCTTGCGGCAAAAGACTTCTGTCCACCTCCTAGTTTCATGCTTTATAACTGCATTATTGTTTCAACTGTTCACCACTTTAAATGCATATTGCTATAACAGTGGGATGATTCTGTGCCCCAAAGTGGCCTGTTATTATTTTTATGAAATAAAAAATTGACTCAACATAATTGTCCCATGTTTCAAACACACTTACGTTAGACACAATTGGTTACATATGAACAGTCTGACTGGTCACTGTTCAGCTCATTCGCATACAGCTCATTTGCATATTGGTCATATATGTATACTGTCGTCTGTCATCATATTATTATGCATTCTATTTGAAGTAAATTAAATTAAAATGTAATAAAAATGCAGCTTTCATAGCTGTGGCCTTTTGAAGAAACAGACAGATAAGTGGTGCATTCAGAGATGAAATTTTAGACTTTGCCTGGTTATGGTGTGTCTGATTCTGGTCATTTTCTGATTCTGGTCAAGATCTCTCTAATCCTAATCCTGTTTTTGTACACAGGATTCAGGATCACTGGTCCTGTTTTGGTTTTTGCAGCGTTTTCAGCAAGCCCTTGAAACAGGAGAAGGTAGAACCAGCATGCCTTGCATGAGCTGTCATGCCAAGTTCAAAGCCACTAAGGTCTCATGTCCTTTAACTGAACACTAACTGATACTAGCAGCACTGCCTTGTTTCTACCACACATCAGGATCTACTTAATAAACTGGCAACTCAGTATATACTGCCAGGGATTTGTTATGGAAGTCATCTGTTATGGAATAAAGTCTTACTTTGCCATCTCCAGTAACTTGATGGCCTCCTCTCTCCTGCCCTCCTCCAGACACAGCAGGCCATGCTCCAGCAGAGCATTAGGCACAAGGTAGTGGTCAAATTTAATCTGCGTTTCACTGCGACAAAGGACAGGTGTAAAAACAGAGAGAGAAAGAGAGAGAAAGAGAGAGAGAGGGAAAGAAAGAACAAAATGTTCACATCACAATAACGGTTTCCTAGTAAAGCAAACTGGGTCATCTCCAGCATTCTCCAACATGCACATCATTCTTTGCCTGAATCAAATTATGTAGAAAAGCAGGGGAATTCCACCCATTGTTCCTTGCATAACCTGCCTTTATATAAAAGAAAAACATACTTCCTTGTCCTTAAACATCAAAAAGTCATTTCGCTATTGAGCCCTAATAGGACTTTCCCAAAAAATATCTTTCCCAAAAACACATTTCCTGATGACACAAACAAAGAAAACCATCCTAGACGGCTGGAAATTTCCCATTAACCCTTAGAAGCGGGAATTTTATGCTGGCGTTACTGTTATTTTATTATGTGCATAGTTAGACATGACCCTATTTATATTTAAATAATAGGATTATAAGAAAAAAATTACATTCTGTAGAGTTTGCATTTCTGTGTTTCAGTTAAGACTGCACTTCCGTTTATTCCAACATCAAGAAATCACTGCAAAACAAGACTGAACAGAATGACTCACTTGCAGAGGACAAGAGTGAAGTAGTGTTCAGCCTCCTCCTTGTGGCCCAGGTGTTTGAGACACAGTCCCTTCAGCAGACTCACCACACACTGGTCATCTATAGAGAACTCTGTTCCTACAGGAGAACCCAGAGAACAGCCTGGTTGGAAAAGTGCATACAATACGCAGGATATGTCCTAAGTTTTAGACAGGTGCCCATTCAACATTTCTTTCTGAATCAGAGGTAATTAATAGTTTGTCCCCTTTTGCTGCTATAACAGCCCCTAATCAGTCTCACAGCCTGCATTGCTCCAATTAAAAGTAAACAACTGGTTGTGACCAGCCTCTAAAACAGCTTCTGATTTGTTGGAATAAAATCAATAGAATTACTG
The DNA here is from genome assembly GCA_037577275.1 of Bryconaethiops microstoma. NCBI lineage: Eukaryota > Metazoa > Chordata > Actinopteri > Characiformes > Alestidae > Bryconaethiops > Bryconaethiops microstoma. The sequence goes on along the minus strand of JBBJLS010000016.1, from coordinate 11,405,183 downwards.
GACATGAGTGATTTTGGTTATTTTGAAGCCAAATGTTCATTACTTCAGGTGCGATTAATTGGAGTTAATGAATTAACTGGAGTGACCCTTTAATGAATATTACTACTTGTAGAAATTGACTATTGATCAACAGCTGATCTTATACCAAAACAGCTGTGTCTCCATTTATGACAAGTATCTTTTAAGGCCCTCAGTTGTCTCAGTAATATATAAGTAGTCACTTATGTGACTTAGAGTATTAATTCATTTACAGGTTTAATTACATTGTCTTCATTATATGGCGTGATGTATTACATAAATAAGTGAGTATTGCAAATTAGTATTTTTGCATTCTTACGGATCCTAAAAATGTTTACATTTTTATAAACATGTAAATATAAGGCAAACCAACTGCCCTAATTATTTTGCTCTCTGTTAACTTATGTGGCTGATTTTACTAATCACAGGGTGTGTCTAGACATGTTTGGACATTTAGTGGATTTTGTCGATATAACAATAAAAGAATTCTATTCTATTCTATTCTCTTCATTTGCCTTCTGTTCGATACTATTCTATTCTATTCTTTTCTATGGCATTAACAGCACCAGGCTGCAGAATGTTTAATAAAACTTAGGTATCTGGCCTATAAAGGCCAGTAGTGTATTCTCTTCTGAAAACATATATTGCTGTCCGTAGTGGATCAAATGTGGGAGAACACATTGTTAAATGATGTGGCAACGGCTGAGCTGAGAATTCAAGCCTTGTCTGCTGTGTCAAGTGGTTTGTTAAGCGGCCTTGTGTCGGCTAAAGTGTTTCAGTACTTGGATGCAGTTCAAGTTTCTGCTGAGCCTCGTCCAGCGTCTTCAACATTCCTTCAGTCAAGTCTCTATGCTTCCCGATCACTGTGTAGCCATTCCAGATATACATCATCTCCTGCAGGACAAAGACACAGACTGTGAGTAAAAATACTGTGAAAAGCACAGGTCCTGCTCCACAGCTCTGTTTAATCTGTCAACATTAACATCCACAAGGGACTTCGATCAGGTTATAAACAAACTTACATAGACTAAGAGTGGGGTTTTTACCACAAAGTATTTCTCCAGCATAACTAAGAAAATATGTATAACATTAGTCATTATATTACTCATTATATTATATTTGAGCAGAGGAAGAATATTACTCATTATGTTACTCAATATCTTACGCATTATGTTTATCTAAGTGATATATTACTCATTATGTTTGTTTTATCTACTCATTATATGTGTATATTATGGACAAAACTAATGGGACAACCTGAGACCTAGAGCACTGTGTGGACAAAAGTATTACATCAACAGGGACTTTAAAGACATTGCATTCAGATACATAAACTTTAATATGGAGTTTTCACAACTGCTATAATGGTTCCGCCCCCCATGCTCTGGACTTGTATTTCTATAACAAACTAGATAAAACGTGAATGCTCTGGCAGGGGCAAATAGCTTTGGTTTTATATTTGATTTGATTACATTAACGTTTAAATTAAGATTTACAGAAATATTTGAACTGCAGCTGTGTAACTGTGTTAAAGGGAACACTGCTGTTAAAAAGCTCCTTATTTGTTTGGAGTGTTTGCAAACCAAATGTTATTGCACTTTTGTTCATACAGCAATATTTTAAAAATAAAAGTGCGCAATACACTACTTTTGAATTAATTATTTAATTTTGCGTATAACAATGTGATTAATCACAATTAATGGCATGGATTTAATCATTGCCCAACATTAATATATATATCTGAGAACTGAACTAATAATTTTTAGCTGAAACCCCCTCACTAACATGGAAACTGCAGATATCCTCTGCACTTTTTTGTTCCTAAATTACTAAATTATATTTTTCTTAATAATTTAGCACTAAACTGCATGAAAAATTATATACTGCCACGAAAAAAGCTGTGATGTTCAGGCCCTATCCGCCACACCCCTCGTCCTTGTGCTGGGTTGCTAAGCACCGCGCCCAAACATAAACAACCAGCACGAGGACAGGGGGCGTGGTGGACGAGGCCCGGACATCACAGCTTTTTTCGTGGCAATAAATTTTTGATGCATTTTAGTGCTAAATTATTAAGAAAAATATAATTGACTAATTTTGTAACATAAATATTTGGTACTGTCCAGAGAACATAAAGTGCGTGTTGGGATGGTGAAATACCGCTGTACTCAGAGGCTTTTGTTTCTCCTTGCTGCTGATTGTCTGCTGCACTTTGACGCAGCTGCAGTCCAGAATTTTCCTCATGGAGCGTCTAGAGTGTTCTCGTGTTTTTTGTTTTGTTCGTCTTAAAGCCCTGTATTTTTATTAGTGTAAATTAAATGAATTTATTACTGTATTTACCTGCTTATATCAAAGAAAATGCGTGTGCATGAATTACAGTACAGCCTATACAGGGGTAACACTGGTATTTACATTCTAGCACTGCGGGAGTTCAGTGTAAACTGTACAGTACGAATACAGGTTTATCTTTAAGTTTTCTTTAAGTGTAATCTATTAGGTTTAAAATGAAACTCAAGTGTTTTGGGAGCATATTTGTGGGCATATTTAAGGTTTATACTATAGAAATAGGCATTTTTAGTTTTTTTTTAGCAAATTAAAAAAATTACGGGATATTTCATCACACTGAACATAATGGGTAATATATTGCCCAGATATAACATAATAAGTAATATACTGAGTACCATAATATATATATATATATATTATGGTACTCAGTATATTACTTATTATGTGTATATATATATATATATATATATAAAATACAAGTACAGTTACTGACCAGTGGAGGAGCAGGAAGGGGTATAGGGTGTTCAACATTATAACGTCGAGCCTTGCGGATGGCAAACTTCTCAGTGGGTAGTGACTTCCCAGCAATTTTCTGCTTCAGCCCAGGCACTTGCCTGAAGGAACACAGTAAAGGTCACTAATGTAGTTTGTTGTGAACTACTTACTGGAAGGCTGATAACAGGCTTACATTTCACTTAGGCTATAAACATGAGACACACAGACTCTGAATGACCCATGCTCTTACATTTATGAGTTCTAGTTTGTTTTTAATATTAGGTGCATTTTTGCACATTTATCAAGTACGTAATGTGCTTGCTGGCCTTTTACTTTGTCATTACCTGAACAATGCCACCTCGCTCTCCCCAAATGGCTGGCATTCCTCCCGACTCAGCATGCTGAGGTAGGCAGCTTTCATATATGCGTACGTGGCCTGCGGGGAAAATTGTTTTGTCGGTGGGTTACAAAAGCCACATTTTAAACAAAAGCATACAATGTTAAGAGATGCTCTTTCTCTCATTATGTCTATATCATATAGATTTGACCATTCCAAATATTGGAAAAAACAATATGAAATGTATGTCTGAACAGCATCAATGTGTTTCGGCAAAGATTCTACATGTCTCAGTACAGGAGATGCAGCACATCATTCCTCCAAAAGATATTCCCTCGCTTGGTGTTTTGATGATGGGGGCTACTTTTCATGTCCAAATTCTCCTGTAAGCGTTTAGCTGCTTTAGATTCAGGGAAGGCCAAAGCATATGATTTATACAATTTTCATTCCCATCTAACCATTCTGTAAACCCTGTCATCCTGTATGAGACTTGAACCTGGAGACAAATGTTTCATCACAGGGTGACTCAACAGAGAATAGTCTGCCAATCAAAAATATCCAGTCAGCAGTGCCCTGTGCTCACAAGTTGAGAATGAATAAAACAAACTGTGCAGCACCAGAGGAACTATCATCAATAACTACATTTGCAAGGTGTACCAACAAGGTAGGTGTGACTAATAGAGTGGACAGTAAGTGTTTATTTGGATACACTTAAGTGGATCCACTATTGTTTTTCTGTTTTTGTTTTGTTTATACATTTGAAAGCTACCCTTTACATTGTGTGACTATTTCATGACAGATGCACCGATAAAAATGGACCAAAATCACTTTAAATATAACTTGAAATATTTGTAGAACTCATTTACTTTTATTGCAAATAACAACTGTGCTACTGCCTACTTAGACTAACTATTTACAGCACTATTTAACATCACACTGACACACATTGACCAGGGGCGGTTGGTGGCCTAGCGGTTAGGGAGCTCTGATTGGAAGGTCATGGATTTAAACCCCAGGACTGCTAGTGGCAATACTGAGGTACCCTTGAACAAGGTACTGTCCCCACACACCGCTCGCTGGCGGCCCCTGTTGGTGGTAGCCCACTGCTTCATTTGGTGAATGGGTTAAATGTAGAGAAAGAACTGTGTGCTGTGGTGTGGTGTCTTCATGCGTGAATATAAGGGGCCACTTTACTTTACAAACTACTGTCTGCTCCAAACACCCCATAAATATACTGGTCAGACAATGCAAGACCTTGTTTGAAATGCTACTGGCTGCACGTTTACATCACAAGCCTTGGGCAACAGTCACTGTTGCCCCACTGGGAACATCACTGAGTCAAGAAACTGCCAACTTTCCGTTGCTAGAATCAGTTTTTTTTTCACAATGTTTTCAACTGTTAGTCATATTTCGGAATTCATGGTGAGGTTTCAGATTGGCCACAGAGGCCATATTAGTGCGGAAGACTTATGATGACTGGACCGTTTGTGTGGGAGCCAATGGTGATTGAGCTACAGAGAGAAATATGCAAACCTTGCATAAAATCACCTTCTTAATGGGTGACATAAAATCTCACCTTAGACCAGGCGTTCTCCTTGCTGAGCAGGTCTGCATAGAAGTAGGCCATCTTCCAGTGTCGTTTATAGGTGAAACACCACATCAGCTCCCAGTAACACATGTGATGAAACTGTTTCCAGGCTTGCTGGGCTTCACAGCACTCCTCAAAACGCTTAATAGCCTGAAATATACAGACACAACCACAGATTATATTAGTATTTTTAGCATATTACCGATCTCAAATTGTTTTACATTTTTTATACATATACATATCAAGGAATTATTGATTATTATTTTGATCTCTGTTAAATTATGTGGATGATTCTACTAATTACAAGAAGATGTCTGAACATGTAGGACATGTAGTGTATTTTGTCAGTAGAACAATAAAGGTATTCTATTCTATTCTATTCTATTGGGTTTTATCCTTTAGGCTGCCTGTGTCTAAAGAAACACAGGCACACATCTTCCACTGTGCATGGATTGGACTCGTGGTCACTCACAGCATCCAGGTTGCCTTTGATTTCCTCTATTCGACCAGCGAAGAACAAGAAGATGGACCCCTACAAATAGAACAGGCACATCAGCGTTGATGAAGAACTCTGAATGACAATGAAGTGAAAGCACATCAGCCTCTGATGGCACAGCCTGTAATTTTAGAACAGCACTCTGCTTGGTTTGCTAATTAGTGGGAGGAAAAGTTGGAGGTGTGTCAGTCAACACAGCTCAAGACACAAGAACCAGTACTTCAGTGCTGCTGAATTGCATTACTAAGGATACCATGCCCCGCAGGAAATAGTCAAGACCTAATGTTCAGCATTATATATTGACAGTATGGGGTTTAAAACCACAGCAATAGTCGTCCTCCTGGAGGAAATTTGTCTTATGGGATGTGTGAAACACCAACACAGATGATCACTGTTGATCAAAATTCAATGGCCTATCTATCTCTCTCTCTCTACCTCTCTCTCTCTCTCTCTCTCTCTCTCTCTCTCTCTCGCTCTCTATCTATCT
>JBBJLS010000016.1:11366520-11390534 GCA_037577275.1 Bryconaethiops microstoma | reverse complement strand
CTGTCCTAATTAAATGATACAACTCAATGAATGATGCAAAACTTTATTTTGGTATAATAAGCATAATCTAGAAGGCTATAAGCCATTTCTGATTCCAACTGATTAACTAAAAGTCAAGTTATTATTTGTTGTTCCTACAACTTGGTTAAGTGACAAGACTTTTGTCGGGCACTGTACATGAAATGAGTGTTTATTCATTCTTCTCATTGTGTTTGTAAATGTATATTACAGTTAAATAGAGTTCTGAGATTACATATAATCCTTTTCTAGGCTTATCAAATTCATTTTAATTTCCGTGCATTGGAGTTTCTTTAAGCCTATTCTAGACTGAAACTGCCTCATGCCCGATATCAAGCACATAAACAGGTGATGCCCATTTCTGTACAATGCCATCAAAAAAGATAACTGTTTTTTTTTTCTCTCTTTAAATACAGGGTGCTTTGTGTACCTTATACTCAGGGTTGGTAACCATTGGAGGCTCCCATTCTCCATCCATCTCATCGTCCCAGTCATCAGGTTTCTTGGCATCAGGATCAGGGATGTTCTCAGGTTTGTCCCAATCCTACAAAGAGCCACAGAAACAGGCGACTACAGAGAAGACTCCAGGATTCTACTTAAACAGTACTAGTTTCCAGGATTCTACTTAAACAGTGCTTCAAGCCAATGTAGCCCACTTAAACTGTACAAACAATAAGTGTGTGGAGGTGAAATGTAAACACAATAAAACATGATTTTCAGTCAAGAGGCAAATGACAACTCCACTAAAACTGATTGGTACTGCTGATTAAGTGCTTTTTGTAAGTGTGTTAAACTCATTTATAATTGCTAAGTTTAGGTTCAATTAAATTTTGCTTAATGACCCACTTCAGGTTTCTTGTCATCTGGATCGTCAATTTTCTCCTTCTCGTCCCAGTCTTCAGGCTTCTTGGCCTCAGGATCTTTGATCTTCTTTGGCGGAAGGAAGTCCCAGTCATCCTCCATAGATCCCGACTCCACTTTCTTGTTGTTGATCTTCACCTCGTATGTGTTGTCTGGATTAACAATCAGTGTGTACAAGTGACTGTATTCATCATCCTAAAGAAAAATACATGAGATAAGATTAGAGAAGTAACTTCTGCAACAGCAAGACAAGAATAATGAGAGGACTACGGCCCTGTTCATACCTGGTATTTACATTTGTCTGAAACGATCTCACTATAAGTGGACAGCAAGATGTGCAATTTTTTATACATGGCTCTCGCTGTGTTTGCTGAGGATGCATGAAGACTCTTTAGGGCTTCGATATAAGTGATGCTAAGAACCATATATGTGTATGTACACAAGGACTACGCAAATAGCTTCATTCAAATGCATGTCTGGGTATGTTTAGTATCTGTTTTGTATATCCCCTAGGGGGCATGTCAGAGACACAACATCCTGCCGACATCAGAATGGCTTTCTGGAGTACTCTTTATTTGATCCAACACAAGAAAACAAGCCTTAGTGTTCATACTACAAATGGTATGTGGTTTCTTAGACTCATCAGACCCTGTTCACACGTGTACTTAAAGCTGTCCGCCCAAGGCACATGTTAATACCAAGTGTGAATGGAGCCTATGTGTTTGGTGAATACAACAATACAGGAGTGACTTTACCTTACATCTGATATCTTTGTTAATCAAATGATTCTTGCCCTTGTATTGGAAGATGACATGAACTTTTTTGGTGCCGGGGCCACAGATATCAGGACCTGTGACAGTTACAAATACTTTCATTAACTGTCTCCAATCGCACACCGAACACAAAATACACAACATGCTTATAAATTCCATACAAAAATCCTGAGCTTGTGGTTCTCACCAAACATGATGTTATATACAGAATCTCCATGCATGTCTTCTTGTTTGAGGTCTGCCGGGAAAAGTTTAATGTAACCCCCTCCGCAGTCTATGTTCTGCTCATGCTTGACAGAGAACTGCACAACCAGTGGCTGGTCCTTGTTGCTGAAGTCATCAAAGCGGGTTGAAATGGAGTAGAAATGAGCATCCTGGCTGGTCTGAAGACCTGTGCAAAAACACAATGACATCTGTTCATGAGATGATGGAGTCAGCATGCACAAGAACAACCAAAACAATAAGTCTTGTTCTGTAATGTGCATCCATCTTATATTAAGAACATTTTCAAACCATATGAAAATACAATTATCTGGTGCATCTCATTTAATTAGAGCAAGAACATTAGAATACTCACCTTTGTCCTTCTCCGCATCACCATAAAATTTCCCAGCAAACAGCACAAAATTCCCATAGTCTGATTTGTGTGTTGACTGCACCCATCGATTCTTCCAGGCATCTACAACAGGAAAGAAACAACATCCCAAAAAAGGTTAACTTTAGGACACATTTGCTGGGTGCAGTAGGTGAGTTCAGAGGTGGACAATACGACGTTTATTTGTAAAGGCCATTTGTCATACATGACCTCACAGCAAAGTGTGAACAGCACAAAACTGTTTTCTGCATTTAATCCTTTCACCAAGCGAAGCAGCGAGCAGTCAGGAACACAGTGCCTGGGGAGCAGCATACATTGCTCAAGGTTACCACAGTGGTGCCACTGAACCCACAGCCTTCAGATCTCAGGGGCAACTCTCTAACCATTAGGCCACTAGGTGCCTAGCATTGTATTTACTGTCATTGTCCTAAACTCCATAACCACATGTCTTTCAGAGAATATTGGGGATAAAGCCAGTGATCTCCCACTAAATAGCTCAATATGGGAAACACTGAATGAAAACAAGCATTTTTACAACATTAATAGCTGGTTAGGGCATTGGCTCTGCAATCAGAAGGTTGTGGGTTCGAATCCCAACTGCTGGTGTTACCACTGAGGTACCCTTGAGCAAGTTACCTTCACTTGGTAAATGCAGAGAAAGCATTTCACGTTGTTCACTCTGTGGCGTGTTCACACGTGATTATAAAGGTTAATAAATTTAATTATGAAATAACAGCATTTTTATGAATTTGCCAAGATATAGGCTGGAAATGCTCCAATAAAGAGCACAGCAACAACATGGACATGTACTTTAAGGTTAGGGGGGGGGAAGCTACTTAAAGACCCCCATTGCTGTGCTAAAGAAGTGTCTAAAAGATACCACAATACTATCATAGCATAAACAGATCTTTTTCAACACTGAATGTAAATGATGCAGCTGTTCACTGCTGTTTGGAACAAGACATGCACACTTGCACGTCTGCACCCACACAAAATAATGACAAAACATAAATAAACCAGAGTGCAAGACTTCGCCGAGCTGTTTTTTGTCTGCAGGACAGACCCTGACTGAACTAACTGGCTAGGAGAAATGGCGTTATCTTAGGGACTGGAGTAAAATGATGACAAAAGCTTCACTGTAAGACAGGCGTGAGAACAAGAACCTATCGCAACACTTGGCATGGGCACAAGGACATTTTAGAGCAGTGAAAAGACAATAAACGAGCACATTACCCCCATCTTCAAACTGCTCTCGGAGATACACGATCGGCTCTGCTGTTGCTAAGGCGACCGACATGGACATGACAAGCCAATGCATCCATGTCATTTTTGCAAACAAATTTTCTTATTAAAATACCAGAAGGAAACACTGAAGTATACGAGTGCGATGCTGTAAATAGCAACGCTATAACTCCTCCTAAAACGTATATTTATGCCGGCTGTGTCTCTCTAGCATGCTTTCATAATATCAATAGCCACTTCTATCATTTCTCCTCTCGTCTCGGAACAGATGGCCTGCTCTCATTGGCCGAAGCCCTGAGAACGCGGCGCTGATTGGATGGGGCAAAATGACTGAATCTGACCAATCAGATGATCCAGTTTGAACACAAGGTCGAGCCTCCCTGACCAATGCAGGCTGACCACGCGTTTAACAAGCAGGAGAGGGTGGAAAAGGGAATCCAGACGAAAAATGAGGAATCTCGGTTCTAAACCTAAAGTTGTTTAGTAAGAAGGTATTGAAAGCCCTTCAAGTGTACACACTTCAAATATACACACAATGTCTTCAAATATGTATTCATAATAACAAACAAATATAAATTCACATTGTTGGCAATAACAGCATACAGAAACATCTACAGTAAGAAGTAATTAGCTTTTCCCATTCCTCTTGGTACCTTAAGGTTGCTTAAATCCTTAAGGTTGCTACAGTCCCTCTCATAGACTTGCACTTTCAGAATCTTTGATAAGCCAGAAGACAGCCATTCAAAGACACTTTATGGACACACAAATATTGGAACACAATGATTTTTTTAGGGTTTTGGATACGCCCCTTACTTCCAGTGAAGGGCAATCTTAATGCTTCAGCATACCAAGACATTTTAGACATCGCCACGCTTCCAACTTTGTGGAATTGGTTTGGGGAAGAACCTTTTCTATTCCAGCATGACAGTGCCCCAGTGCATAAAGTGAGCTCCATAAAGACATAGTTGGATGAGTTCAGTGTGGAAGAACTTGACTAGCCCACACAGAGCCCAGACTTCAACCCTATCCAGCACCTTTGGATGAACTGGAACGGAGATTGTGAGCCAGGCCTTCTTGCCCAACACCAGTGTCTGACCTCATAAATGCTCTACAGAATGAATGGGCACAAATTCCCACAGAAACTCCCACAAAAATCTTGTGCAAAGCCTTCCAAGAAGAGTGGAAGCTGTTACAGCTGCAAAGGGGGAAAGAACTCCATATTAAAGTCTATGTATCTGAATGCACTGTCATTCCTGACTGTGTAATGGTCAGGCATACCAATACTTTTGTCCATACAATGTACATTTACAGGGAAAAAGACATCACAAATTTATAAAGATTAGCACATTGTGGTAAAGGCATTGCTGGCAATTACAGCATACAGAAACATCTGCAGTAAGAAGTAATTAGCTTTTACAGCTTTGTGATTCAATTTGGTCCCATTCCTTTTGACATCCTAAGGTTACTTAAAATTCCTTAAGGTTGCTAGTGTCCCTCTGAAGGACTTAAAAATTTTCCATAAGAATCATGCCAGAAGACAGGCCATTCAAGTACCTTCACCTCATATACATATTCTGAATGTATATTTGGGGTCATTGTTTTGTTAAAGCAAGTCATCTTTACCCCTCGAATCAGTTTCCTGGCTGATGAGATTATATTCTTCTTTAACATGTCCTGATACATTGTTCCATTTGTTTTCTATTATTCCGTGCTGTGCCCTTTCACCATCTGCAGAGAAGCAGGCCCGTATCATGATGCCCCCATACCCTAATGGGTATGGTGTTCTTGGGATCATCTGTGCCACCCTACTTTCTGCAAACATGACGAGCTGAATTTTGTTTGACCCCAGCACAACTTTGTGCTTCTTTCTTTAGCAGATGAGTTTTGATGACCGTGGTAGAAATAATTGCTTATTGTTTTCTGTGTAACTGTGTCTTTTTGTCATGCTGCAACTCTTTTCAATTGACTACTGGCTTTTTTTCACCTTCCTTATCATTAGTGAGAGAGTAGATTGTGAAATTTTGCATGGTGCACATGTCTAGGCAAGATTAGTTGAGGTTCCATGAGCTTTCCAAATGCACATTATTGATGTTTAAGGCCTTCACTGTAGCTTTTTTTGTCAATTTGTTATGTGTGAACACACCACAGCACACAGCATGAACAGCACAAAATTGTTCTCGGCATTTAACCCATTTGCCCAAGTGCAGCCAGGAACGCAGTGCGCGGGGTGCAGTGTATTGGGATGGCACTTTGCTCAAAGGTACCTCAATGGTGCCACTAACAGTCCTGAGATTCAAACCCAAAGCCTTCCGAATACAGTGGCAGGTCCCTAACCACTAGGCCACCAGCTGTTGCTTGTTAAAAGAAACCTCCACAAATACCAATGTCTTTTATAATGACACCTGGTGCAATTTGCCCAAAACTATTTTTCTTCAGAAATTTATTTTTGTTACCTTGTTAACCAAAAGTGCAATAAATATCAAAACATGTATCTGAAAACTCTGCCCCTTTCCTATAATGTCAAGGACTTTTTTTTTGGTTAGAGAGAAAAGTCAGTCATTAAACTGGACACAGAACCATTTCAAGTTTCAGAAAAGAGTTACACTATGTGTAACAGTTAAAATTTAATTAATCACAAAAAGTTTAGTACTTTCTGCTGGTGACTTACTTAAAAGAGAAAAATGATACGGACACTAAAGTCTAAAACGTTAACAGAGAAGGTCAAAATATACATAAGAAAAATGATAATGATAGATTATTGTCAACGGCTTCTTGAATGTACAGCTGCACTAACTCAGTATTTTAACAAGACATAATGCAAATTTCAGGTTTTAAATGAATTAATGTTGAACAGGATGCTTGCTGCATGTCATAACTGAAGCTCCTGAATATGCCGATGTACTCTCATGTAGAATATCACATTTCACTCAGTGATGATGATGAAAACACTATCATGCAAATTCACAGCAGCATGAAAACAATGTCAGGACAAAAAACAAAAACAAACACGCAAAATTCAAGGGGAAAAGGCTAATGGTGCAAAGGTTATGACTCCTCCCTCTAGGTCCTGCAATCTCAGTCTGGCTCTGTGTTTCATGCAGGTTCATAGCAAGTTATAGGCTGGGAAAGCTCAAATAAAGAGCACAGCAACAATGTGGACAAATGCAGGCATGCACATTAAGGTTAGTGGGGGGTGGGCAAATTAATTTAGCAAACAATGAAATTCAAAACATTAAGTAATAATAGGACAGGCATTCACTTGACATATATTAAGATGAACATAAATAAATTTGTGGGTGGAAAAAATGTTAGGTAGTTATGTATGAGAAGTTAAGTACATATAAGTTATTTTGGTAACAAAAGTCATTGCTCAGTGTTCAGGGTTCAGTGGTGACGAGCACCAATCTCCTTGTTCTCCCTCAGCATAGGATGAAATAACCTCCTGTTGCATGTACCTGATATAATAAACAAACAGCACTTTTCAGCAGATTAGGATCCTGGTTCTTTCTCAATAAAGCTCGGTATTCAAGTATGTTGTTAGAGTTCATGTGGAATTAGTGGCTGAGTCTGTTAATCCATTAAGGTAAAAAGAAATTGATCCGTTGAGGGATGGATTTGCACCCCTGTGCAGAGAAGAGCTTCTCCTCTTTGGGTACATACAGCATGGCTTTAGCCACTTCATCCAGAGTCGCCTCGTCAGTCTCCACACCACGGGCAGTATACGCGTCCCGAGCACACAGTTTCACATGGCGATACTCCAGCGGCAGGAACGGCACAAAGAAGTCAATCAAGTGCCCTGACATGAGCTCACTCTGGGCAAATCCTCCTGCGGAGAGAGAGACAGAGAGACAGACAGAGAAAGAGACAGAGAGACAGGAAATAAGTGGGCGTCTTTTAATGAAATTTTAATGAAAATTTTGCAACAGAAAAAACCTGAAATGTAAACAAGGTCTCACAACCATGTATTTTTCTCACTTTACACTCAACACAGTTCCCTATAAAGATATTATGCAGTTCACTTGAGAAAATTAAAAACTAAACTAGAGACCAAACTTCACTTTATTATTTATTATGATATATTGTTACATGTTTGTCTATCATCCAGGTAAAAACCATGAAAAATGAAGAATGTGAGAGCTGGTACCATCAGCCTCCATAGACTCTGAGCGCAGTCGATGTTCCAAATCCTCCATACCGATATCCTCCCGGTTCTGTCCTGAGTGCCAGAAGTCCAGTGCCACCTCATTGATAGCAGCACCACCAATATTGCTAAAGAAACAGACTAAATAGATTAAAATAGGTCCTTTACTTGTATGTTTTTTCTTTGCACTGTTCCTCAATTCCCATCCTGGAGGGCTGCCCAGCATCGTTTTGGTGACTTTCATTAACATTATATAAACGACATTTTAAACGGTGACTACTAGTTTCCATTTATTGTTAGTAACATTGGCATGTATGGTTAAACTGTTGCTTTTGAAAAAACACTTGTTTTAAAATCTGCCCTCATGCTTCATTACACTCAGTGAGATACTGAATGAGGTGCTTCAGCAACAACAATCAACAGGGCGAATACAGTCACTGAATTTCTCTACTGTCCTTTCAGTTACATTTGTTAGGAATGTAAGTCCTTTGGACAAACCAACCTGAGAAACAGGAATATGGCTCTCCGGTAACTGACCCCATCCACATTATCATAGTGGTCCATATAGGGCTTGATGGCATCTATTAGACCAGGGTGCAACTTCTCTGCCTCATCAAAGATAAAGAGTGTTTGTGGGCACCGGAGCACCATGTCTCTAATAGCCTCCCTCAGCTGGCCCTACAACACACAGATAAAGGCACACAAGAGTGACCATGAATTTTCATAATGTACGAGCACTGCTCAAAACGTTAACAGGAGTACCAGAACACCACATACACACCAGAACTGCATTACACAGATGCACTCTACGAAACACTGAATACTTCCAGACTGTAAAAAAAAAAATAATTTGTTGGAGGAATCCTGTGCGAACCTTTGTAAGCGAGTGGCTGGAATGATAATGAGAAATTAAACTTTTCCAGCTATAATTCAAAGTATATAAGCTACTAAAGTTGAACTAAATATAAAAATGAAATGAGTGTTTCTAGGGAGCATAGGGTACGTATAACATACATGACTATATTATAGCGGCTTGCATAAGTCACGACATTTTCTTACTTTCAAAACATACATTGTAATATTTTAAACAATGAGAAAAATGTAATAACCACTCACGAACACAAACCTGCATATACGGGACAGTGTCTTTAGGACAAGTATTGACTTTTGCCCTAAAAAAAACAAGTAGGTAACCCTACTTGGCTTTCACATCAGTTGTGTAAGTCTATCAAAGAAGTGGTGCAATCCAGAACTTGGTAAGCACAGATCTGGACTCCTGCCTGCCTACTGACTTACTAGTTTTTTTATTGCCACAGGACTGTTTATTTACTCTATTACCTATCAAATCAGGGACATTATGCTGACTTGGCAAGGACTGATTCAAACAATGCACAACCAATAAAGCAGAACAAAGGTCATATTGGGGAGTACCGGGGTGAATCGTGATCTACTGTCCGTGCCAGATTCTCACCTTGTACACGTCCACCAGCCTTGCATGTGGAAAGTGGAACGGGGCAATGAACAGGCGTACACACTCGCTCTTCACCCCGTCCCGGTACAGGTTGTCCGCGACCATCCGGGCCACAAAGTTTTTTCCTGTGCCCGACCAGCCATGGAAGGAGAGAGTCAGGGGCTTGTTGGATTCGGGGTTGTTGATAAAGCCTTGGATGGCTTTCAGTACCACAGTTTGGGCCAGGTGCTGCCCATGGAGCTTCAGTTGTAGATCTTGCTCTAGACCTGATTGCGCGCACACACACACACACACACACACAGTACATATTTATATGCATCTATTGGGGAAAAAAAAGTCTATTTTCTATGCAGTGTAGTATATACAGCAGGCTCTTTTTCATTCATTACTAAAAGTGAATGTTCGTGATCACTGATTTTAAAAGGAGTGTGTTTACCTGTGAGGTTATTCATGATCCTGCAGTCCCCCGAATCACAGCACTGTCCAAGGCTGCAGTACCAGGCAGTCATCATGCCAACGTAATCTTGAGAAAACCAGGACCAAATGTCTCCAGTAGGCACTGAAAAGATGGTAAGAATATGTGCAATATTATCCAGCCTGCTGAAAAATAAAAACCGTTTATCTATTTCACCTGCACTTTGATGGCCCTTGGCTAGACTTTTGACTTTTACAAGTCCAATATGGTCAAGGCGTCTAAGCCAACATAACTATCAGACTAAAACGAGAATCAATATTTAGTCTGGTCAGATCATTTAACTGGCTTTGACTAGTTTAGTCAGGGTGCATTTATGGTAGGGTTTCATGTAATAATCACACTCCTTAACAGACCTTCAGCTGATTTTTCAATTCTATAACTGCTCTAAGGGGCTTCTACAGCCTACATTCCAAATTCTAACCCAGTGGAAATGGCTGAACTGGGATTCCTATTACGCTCCACCTTAAACGGTGCAATATTAAATAAATGCAATATTAATCTAAAAGTCTTTTCAGGAATTTGATGACATGAAACCCTAACATTAGTCCAAGCCAGTTGTATGACCAGACTAAGTATTGATTTTAATTTTAATCGTAGACTCCCTGACCATCTGGGACTTGCAAAAGGGCCATCGAAGTACAGGGAAAATAAACAAGCTGTTTTTAGCTTCATTTTTCAGCAGATTAGAAAAACAACTGCAGATTTGATCAGTCTACACTCTCCAGGGCGCAAGTGATGCATCATTTTAAGGCGGAGGGGAAATTTCGAGAGAAAAAAAAAAGCCCCAAAAACATCTAGACCCTTCGCCTACCTTGCTGGGTGGCATCGTCCTGGTTGGGTTGGCATTCTCCCTCCCAGACATGGCAGTAGAGGTAATTGAAGTAGTAGGTGGAAGCGTTGGAGATGCTGTCGAAGTGGAAAAACTCCGCTCTAACCGAGACCGCCAGGAACGCGGAGAAGATGAAGTGGACGATCATCAGGACCGGTACACACGGAGCCTGCCTAAATAAACCGAGAGCCCCCCGCCAGAGCCTTCCGAGCCGTCCATCCAGCCCCAGCACTCCCACTGCTGCCTCACCGCCGTGCGTAAAAACGCACCATCAGTGTTTACACCCCGGACTAGAAATCTTGTGACGTCACACCCACGTTCCCAGGAAACCAGCAGTCATGTGACCTCCACGGACCGCGTCACCCATTTCAACACTGAATATTGATTTATTGAGGGGCCATTCAGTCCGTTATCATCAGACAGGTTTGACCATAAACACCATAAAAAAGGAAAGCAAACAAGGTTTATTTTATAAGTTTATTTTTTTTTTACACTTCAAATTCTAGGGGAAATTCCTCTCCCCTACAATTCAAATTCAAGAATGTTCCATACACTCAATCCTGGAGGAAATCCTGTCTTTGCAGTCAAGTATACATAAAAGCATAATTAACCCAAAAAAAACCACCGTACAGGTACATGTAGTGAGATGCGTCCAACTGCATTAGTTTAAATTTAATACAAGGGTAATATAGAATATAATAGCATAAAACAAGACAATTATTTTAGTTCAATACATCTAACTAGGCCATCAATCCACTCTGATGCTTCAACCAGTAGTCCAGCTCTTAGAGATCCATCTTAGATGTGGTCACTGGTGAAAGAAGAAAAACAGTCAAGGCAAGTCTACTTGACCACTAGAATGAATGTTAGCCAACAATAGCAACCTCAGATATAAATGGAACGGTAAGGAGTATAATCAGTAGATTCATTTGGCAGAATCTCTTCATCACAGGTTGCAGGGAACAAGACAGGAGGGGGAAAAGAGAGGAAAACTACATTTTAAAATTTTCACCTTGGCATCTCCAATCCTGACCTCACAGCAGTCCACACCTAAGGACAGACTAGAGTTAGACACAGAAAGCCAGACTGGTTTTAATTACAACTGAAACCTGGTTCATCAGTAAGAGTTTTTCCACATTAGAGTTCAGGTCAGACATTTGTAAAACATCACTGAACCAGTTGTGAGCAGGGTCATGTATTGAACATACAAACCTCAAATCAGTTTACTGCCTTGATCAGTCATTTTGGTTGGAGGTCTCTGGTGGCCTCACCTGTCAATGAGCAGACTCCTGTTAGAACAGAAGACATAAGCCATGATGTCTACGATCATCCAAGACCATGTCAGCCAGAGCTAATATCCGATCTCCATGGGAAAAGGTCAATGGACTTTCAGATCATCATTGTGGTCATTCGCAGAAGATGTACACCAAAAGCATGTAGACACTTACCACACTAAGAAAGCCATGACCCTGCAGAAAAGACAAGTGATTAGAATATAATGTGTCTGATGTGCAGCACTTCTGTATCACAACCCAGATCAGATATCAAGACTTCATATCTTCAACAAGATCAGAGACCTGATTCGCATATCATCCTCTCTAGACTACACCATGAGAACCCAAATTAATCAAAGTTGCTTACCTGCAGAACTTCTATCCAAGACAAGGGCTGAAACTTCTGCCCATTCAAGCCTCTATAAAAGGAAAACTACAATCAGCATCTCCAGGAATCTGTGGTCAACAGTGTGCGGCTTTATTTGATACATCAGCTAGGAGCGAAAGACAATGCTCATTGTTCTACATGGGGTTTCTGCTGAACTATGCAGTCATCATTTGTATCGTTAAAAATACCATGCAACATGACCTTATACACACCTTTGAATTTCAAATATAGATGCAGGCCTGCAATTAAAAAACAGAAAATGTTTAATAGCTTGAAAATAATTAGTTTAATCCCCAAGATAGTCAGATACATCAGCTAGGAGCGAAAGACATTGCTCATTATTCTACATGGGGTTTCTGCTGAACTATGCAGTCATCATTTGTATCATGATTAACTCAATTGTGAATATACAGAGATAGTTACCATTTAACCAGGTTCACCATTCAGCCATGACCCAATGGCTTCACACTCCTGCCACAGGTTCCCTAGAACAAGAGCAGCAAAGTTACTACAGTTACAGGCTAAAAAGATGTAGTATAATGGAACCCTACTGTTTCAGTACAAAGTTCCTCTTTCAGTTTAAATTCAGAGAGATTCCCATTGTGTTAAAAACAATCATCATAAACAGCAGTTGGATGTCTGAAAAGTATAGTGCAAGTTATTCATAGCTCACCTAATTTGACAGAACTACCATCCTGGGGGAGGAGGAATAAAATAACATTACTTCAAGAAGTTCAATGGCTGACTCAAGACATGAGAATAATGTGCCTCAGATTAAATACTTGGTGGGTGCTGTTTCATCAGCCTTACGTCAAGAGTAGCAAATAAATGTCATCACAGGACACAAGCGAACCTTCAATAATATTTTTACATACAAATCATACCTGAACGGACACTTCACTTGGAGTCTCATTCCTGGTGGTGCTGAAACAAGGGGGGAAAAAAAAGAAAAGAAAAAAAAAGAAAAAAGAAAGTGACTCTCCATTCAACACTCCATTTTGGTACAATTCCAGAAGCTCTAAAAGCCTCAGAAAAAAGTTCTCAGAAACAACTCCTGTCCACTACTCTTATTCATTTTTCTTCATCACAGGCTTTAGAGAAGGGTGGGGAGGATAGTGTACATACCTCAAGGTCCATCCAGCATGCGCCATCAGACAGGACACTGGAAGAAAAAGGGGAATAAAAAGGTATTAACACTGCTTACCACCAAGGTGAATTATTAAACCTCTACATAAAGCCTCAGAAATAAGGTTTTCAGAAATCACTTCTGTCCACTACTCTTACACATTGTTCATCATTGGCTTTGAAGAAGGAAAAGCAATTTGCTTAGATTTTGCAGCATTTCCAACCTTAATTTTAAATCAGTGGTAGGGTTGGGAACTGAACATAGGCTCTAAATTAAAGCAACTAAAAAGACTTGGTACTGCAATACCTTATTTTTTAACTTCCAGATTTTGGACTGCTGCAAAGACATTGTGAATGCTCAGACAAAAGGTACTCCGTGTTATCTAAACATTTTTCACCTCCACGGAACCGATGAACACCACAGGATCAGAACTTAATTCTAACGTCACCCAACCCGAACCAGTGATTATAATGCGATCTAGATAGTATGCTGCCACAAAGTTAAAAACTACTTACTATTCGGAGGATCCAGCAAAACTGGGATTCAGGACACCAATCTGCTAAAAATGAAGACAAAAACACATTAGCCACATGGGCCAAACCTAGAAAAGCTGAATAAATGAACTCCCCATGCAGATCAGAAACGTTGGCATTCATCACCCTTTCTCAGATGTCCCTACCAACATTGCTTTCCTCATTTGTGCAAGGAGGGGAGACATTTCTAAACCCAATCTGACCAGGCAGAGCAAGATTTCATCGTTCACGCAAACTACTCCATTTACGTTTCATAGGAAATCCCCATTTTGT
Organism: Bryconaethiops microstoma; assembly: GCA_037577275.1. Taxonomy (NCBI): domain Eukaryota; kingdom Metazoa; phylum Chordata; class Actinopteri; order Characiformes; family Alestidae; genus Bryconaethiops; species Bryconaethiops microstoma. The sequence goes on along the minus strand of JBBJLS010000016.1, from coordinate 11,376,535 downwards.
ATACTCTTAATATCTTAGTCTTCGGCAGTTTAGTTTTCATTTTGTACAACGTAGGTAATACTTTCACTGCATAACCTATATACAATACGGACAAAAGTATTGAGGCACCTGACATTACACTAAAGAGGAACTTCAATGACCTTGCGCACAAATACATACTTTAATATGGAGTTGTGCCCCCTTTTGCAGCTCTAACAGCTTACGATCTTCTTGGAAGGCTTTCCACAAGATTTGAGTTTCTGTGGTAATTTGTGCCCATTCATTCTGTAGATTATGTGCCCAGGCATTGACGTTGGGCGGGAAGGCCTGGCTCGCTTTCTCCGTTCCAATTCATCCCAAAGGTGCTGGACGGGGTTGAGGTCAGGGCTCTGTATGGGCCAGTCAAGTTCTTCCACACCGAAATTTTCCATGTCTTTATGGACCTTGCTTTGTGCACTGGGGCACAGTCATGCTGGAATGTCCACAAAGTTGGAAACATGGCGTTTTCTAAAATGTTTTGGTTTGCTAAAGCCTTAAGATTGCCTTTCACTGCAAGTAAATGGGCCACACCAGAATTCAGTGATTAAGAGAAGTGTCCATATACTTTTGTCCATGTAGTATACACGTCAAACAAACTTAAAATTTAGTTGGCACATTACTCCAACCAGCCATACCCATGAAGATACAGTTTCAATAATTAAAAAAAAAACAACCTTAACATACTTACCTAAGCAGCAAACCGAGAAGTTGAAGAGCTAAACTATGCTAAAAGTGGCTTTAAATGAGCAATTTACCCATTGTAAAAATGCAGTTCTACCTTAAATAGTGCTTGAGACACATGCAAGAGAACTGGACTGTTGCAGAATTTAAGGCGAAGAAAAAAATAGGAATAAAAGCAAACGAGGCCTGGAGGTGAAGACACGTGGTTGGACCGTAAAGCTCAGAAATACCGCTTTTACCACGAAATTAACTACAACCATTAAAATAGGGAATATAAATGGAATTGAACCCCGATAAAAAAAAATTAATAAGCCAAATAAAGCTGAGATTAAATAAAGGACCTTAAAATGCACAAACACCCACCTCCCACTTCCTCCACAGCTGAATGAGGCAGAAAACAGGGCCGAGACCGCAATTATACCTCCACTCGCAAGGTCTTGTGGGAAAGTTTGGAGCAGTGAGCACTTACTGACACTAGGTGGCGGTGTGCAAGCATTTTGTTCATTCTGGGCTGATAAGCTGTTATTTTTTATTTTTTATTTCATTTCAAATAAATTAAAAAATGATCGTACACAAAAGGTCCTTCAATGTGCTTTGCAGGAATAAACTACAAAATAACACAGAATAGAATAAAACAACAGAAGAAATAAAATAAATAAGAATAAACTCAAAGTGCAGTAGAAGTGCAGATGTTTAAAAGAAGGCGGAGGAAAATATTGCAGTTTTTAGAAGGTTTTTAAAGGTACAGTCGGTGCAGATCTGATACTGTTGGGCAGTTCGTTCCAGTAGCATAGCGACTAAACCTGATTTCTCCATGTTTAGTTTCAGCTCTTTTGACCACTAGCTGACCAGCTCCTGCAGGTAAAGAGCCCTGCCAGGATTATATACTTCAAACATATCAGACATGTATTTAGGACCCAGTCCATTGAGTGATGCTTTGAAATACAGTACAGTGCTGTGCAAAAGTCTTGAGACACTCATTTCTTTATACACTATGTTGACAAATTATCGGGAAACCCTGTTTTTCAGGGTTTGGGCTAGGTGCCTTACTTCCAGTGAAGGGCAATCTTAAGACATCCCAAGACATTTTGGACAACACCATGCTTCCAACTTTGGACACAGTTCTTATTCCAGCATGACTGTGCCCCAATGCACAAAGCAAGGTCCATAAACACATGGTTGGATGAGTTTGGTGTGGAAGAACTTGACTGGCCCTGGAAGCCATAGTCAAGTTCTAGTGCTACTGCATATAAACTAATTTGAATAACTTTTGCAATGGAAATCTGCAGGAATCAGGGATGTTTCCACTCATTTAAAAGAGTCTGATGATTTTCCAGCAGTGTACGAGCTATTAGAGACTCATGTTAGCTGTAGAACCCTCACCGCAGGTTTGTGTGGAAAATAAGGAAAGGTAGCATTGAGTAACATCTAATTTTTGACCTAATTTTTTGTAGCTCACATTAAACTAACAGTGTTCTGCCTACTTAATTTAAACTCAGCAAACTGGTTGGGGCTTTTTACCTTTTTATGTAAACATCATAGTTACACATCATTTATGTAATATTCCAAAGACTCTTTTAACTCAGATTTAATGGATTTATGGATTTTATCAGTAATATTAATTTGTCCATGTAAATTTGAACGTCATTAACCACACCTGATTAAACTCATCAGCAAGTCGGTAAAGACTTTGTGAGCTGAACTTGGATGGGACTCGGATGGTTAAAGGAGAGAAAATGCTGATCTCTGCAGAAGTGTGGTCCTCCAGGGACTTGTCACAGGTTTGGCACCCCTGGATTTGGGCTTAGACGGAACCACGGATTGTTTATGAGAGCCAGAAGGTAATGTGCTTGCAGTCTTCCTGCCTTAAGGGAAGGTTATCACTGGGCCATTGGCTCACTTCTGTGACTTATCTTTGTATTTGTTCATTTCAAACTCAGTCTTCAGGCTGAAATGATTTAGGAATCTGAAAGATACTTATAGAAAAAAGCAACATTGCTTGCCAGACCTCATCTGAAAGTCAAATTTCCAAAAAAAGGCATGCTGGCCTGGGATCATGTAGCTCAGTTGTAAGAACACAACCTCAAAGACTTGGTGGTTGCAGGTTCTAATCAGAATCTTCAGCTTTATGTCTTGAACATCAGATCGCATCTGAAAATCAAATTTCAAAAAAAAAAAAAAAAGGCCTGCTGTCTGTGGGATCTTGTGGCTTGGTGGTGAGAGCACGGCCTCTGCGAGCTGGAGGTTGTGGGTTCTAACCAGAACCTTTAGCTTTATGTCTTGAACATCCGACTGCATCTGAAAGTCAAATTTCCAAAAAAAAAAAAAGGGATGCTCGCTGTGAGATCATATAGCTCAGTGGAAAGAGCACCATCTCCAAGACCTGGTGGTTGCAGGTTCTAATCAGAGCCTTTAGCTTTATGTCTTTCCAAAATTTCCAAAAAACAAGCATGAGAGCTGTGGGGTCCTGTGGTTCAGTGGTAAGAGCAATGCCTCCAAGATTGGGAGGTCTTGGGTCTCCACAAACCCCAATACCCCCCCCACAAGAGACTTGTGGGGGTTTTGCTGTGCGAAACACGGCGTCGAACTTTTGAGAGAGTAGGAACTAACAAACTAGTTGGTCGGGTCCTACTGTTTTAAGTTTGTTAGGTTTAGCCTGTCTTAAAAGTTCATTACTTCCAGCATGTTAGGCAATATTTGAACCTACATCCTCCTGTATTAGAGGCAATGACTCTGCCACTACTCCACCAAGTCTCACACATGCCAAGGTCTTTTTTTGGGGCAGTTTGTCTTGAAGATTGGAAGCAGCAATGGAACGAGCCCATCTTGGGCAAAAACATGCTTTGTTATGAGATCTTTCTTAAATGATCCTGGTTTAAACCAGAGTAAGAGGAACAACAGTAAGTAACTCAGAATCATAATCAGAAGAATCTTTTTAATTCTGGAGGACTGTTGATTTGAACCATTTGCAATTATCATCTGCAAGTGTGGTAGAATTGCGAAACTGCATGTTCGAATCTCACAACAATGTGACCATTGTTTTGAATGTCATTTGATTCATAATTACTAAATGTATTAATTAGCGAAATTAGCATAAGTGATGCGCATATAAAAACATATATGAGACATGTGTTCCATGGCTCATCTTGTACTGCTTGAAGATTTAGCAAACCGTGCGCGGCGCAGGGAGCGAGTATTCAGAGAGCGTGCTGATTTGTTTGCCGAAAGTACAGAATGGCCTATAAGTAGGTACCGCTTTCCAAGACAAATATTGCTTGATTTGTGTCATGATTTGGGACCTATGATACAGCGCAAAACAAAACGCACAAAAGCCATATCTGTTCATATCCAGGTACTGTCCACCCTGGGATTTTTGGCTACCGGCACGTTCCAGCGTGAGGTTGGCGATAGATCCGTCATTTCTCAGCCATGAGCAAGATTCTGCCAGCAGTGCTGGATGCAATAATCTCCCTGGTCCCAAACTACATTCAGTTTCCTTACACAAGTCCGGCACAAGTGGAAGTTAAGCGGGGATTTCATGCCATTGCTGAATTTCCTAATGTTATAGGAGCAGTAGACTGCAGTTGTTTGAGCTGTTGAAGATGGATGGCTTATTGGTGCTGCGTTTAAATACTATTACTGTAGTAAGTTAACATGTCTTGTATCTTCAGCAATTTTAGGTGATCAAGGCTATCCACTGAAACCATGGATCATGACACCATTAACCAACACGAGAACCACGCAGGAACAAAATTAATAGTGCAAGTGGAACGCTCCAGTATCATCCAGAAAAGGTCTGTAACATGGTTATGGTGTGTGGTGTGCTTCATAACCTCGACATCAAAAGAGGCGTCCCCCTGCAGGAACCCCCAAGACCAGAAGACTCCATTCCTGATGCACTGCCTCACGCACTGCCCCGCGCACTGCCCCTTGCTCCTCCTAATGCCATTGCCATTCAGAGATTTTAGGTAAGTCTGCTCATTATCCGACCGTGTGTGTTGACTCAATCATTCACACAATGACCAATAATTATTTAACTTTTATTAACCATTTGGGATGCACATGAAGCTATTTCTTTCAGTAAGTCAATAATTTCTATTAATACAATGGAAATGACTGTTAGTTGGTTTTTGATGTCACTTATTGCCTTGGTCGTATCCTCTTGATTTTTTAAGACCTCATCCGTCAACACCCGTCAAGACCATTCCCCCATGCAGAATTTTTTCTTTTGGTAGTGATACCTACATCCGGTGTACTAAACAAAAGCTTTCGGTTAGCTTCTACTTCTGTAATAAGCACTTCAATCTCCGTCTCGGTCCTGGTCCTTTTAGTGCCTTCCTTTCTTTACCAAAAATCAATTTCAACACAGTATGGTCTTGATAACCAGCTGATTAGTTGGATCAGGTGTGTTGTAAGCAGTGCTTGAAGCCATAGTCAATTGTTATTTAGAGAATCACTTTTGTAAACGAGATGTGTCAGTAAAGTTTGAAGAACCTCCATATAATATAATGGACATAGTAAATTATCTTTATATTACACGATGGCCTTTAAAAGTTTCTTCACACTCATCACATTTACAAGCCTGTTTGATCAGAAAGTGAAATAGTTCTACTGAGTCGTTCCAATAATGTGGGACTTTTTTTTGTCAGTCCTGGTCCTATTAGTTGGATCAAATGTGTTGGAAGCAGTGAAAATGCTCAGATGTGCAGGGCAGGTACTGGAAAACACTGAAGATGTGGAGAAATATCTCATCAAACTATGTACATGTTCACACCTGCTGATGACAAAGTAACCTTGAACTGTTTTAGAGCAGCCTTGGAAGCTCAGCATTCCAGTGGACCACCTGATGCACCTGTCCTAACTCATGTTCTTCTGAAGACCTTGATTGGCTGGATCAGATTCATTTTCGTGTTAGAAAGTGGATCTCCAGGAGGAGGGTTGATGACTGCCAGGTGTTAGAGTAGACCTGCTTCCAACATGTAACTAGTTAACCAGCTATTGAGGGGAAATGGGTTTGTTAGAAGTGTTTTCAAGTCCTGCTCCTGCAGTGTGTTTTCACTGCTTCCGACACACCTGATCCAACTAATCAGCTCCTTAACACACCCTTACTGTGTTAAGTTCATTTCTAAAATAAAGGAAAAGCACTTAAATAAGTAGGACAGTGGCATCCAGGACCAGGCTTAGTCAACCATGTTAGAGAAGGAAATCTGGAGGGCAGTAGTGCTCCAGAAATAACACTGGGAAGTTTAAGATATTCCACTGTTTCCCAACCTTGGTCCTGGATGCTGCCCTGCACGTTAAAGTTCTTTCGCTTCTTTAAGCAACGACTTTAGCACAGAACCGGCTTGTTAATGAGCTGATTAGTTGGATCAGGTGTGGTGGGAGCAGTGAAAACACCTCAATGTGCGAAACTGGAGGCCACCTGGACCAGGGTTGAGACAATTAGACTTCTTTGTAGGCCACTACTACTTCTGTCCAAACACATCTAACAAAATAACTTCTGTGTTAAAGGGAACACGGCTGTTAAAAGGATCCTTATGTTTAAAGTGTTTGCAAACCAAGTGTTGTTAGACTTTTGTGCATAAAGCAGTACAGTAAATCCCCGCTTAATCATGGTTCAGCAGTTGCGGCTTCAGTTTTACGGACTTTTTCTGAGGACCGAACTAATAATGGTTTGCGAAAACCGCAGATATCCTCCGCATTTTTTTGCTTTTGTAACTTCCGGGCCTTGTCTGCCACGCCTCCTCGTCCTCGTACTGGTTGTTGTTGGGCACGGCTCTGAGCAGTGGAGGCTCATTTGGTTCAGGTGTCTGATTGCCTTGCTAAAGCGCTGTGCCCAAACATTAACAACCAGCACGAGGACGAGAAGGCGTCTCTGACAAGGCCTGGAAGTCACAGCTGTTTTCGTGGCAATATATAATTTTTCATGGATTTTAGTGCAAAATTATTAAGAAAAATATAATTTACTAATTTTGTAACAAATATTAACATAAATTCAGCTACATTTCCATATAAACTATAACTATACATTTTAAGGAGCTGTTTAAGATGATTTCTTAAATAAGGGAAAGCACTTAAATAAGTAGGGCAGTGGCATCCAGGAACAGGATTAGGAAACCATGTTAGAGAAGCTAAACACCACAATCTGGAGGGCCTTAGTGCTGAGAAGATTAAGATATTTCCCAACCTTGGTCCTGAAAGCCACACTGTCCTGCACGTTTAAGTTCTTTTGCTTCTTTAAGAAACCACTTCAGTACAGATCGGGCTTGTTAACGAGCTGATTAGTTGGATCAGGTGTGGTGGGAGCAGTGATTACACCTCAAAGCTGGAGGCCACATGGACCAGGGTTGAGACAATTAGATTTCTTTGGACAGAAGTAGTAGAGGCCTACAAACACTTCTAACAAAATAAGGACAGAAGAATCCATTTTAATTACAGCTTTTACTATAGTTTTAATAATATCTATTAGGGCTGGGCACTATACATATTAGGGTTGGGCGCATTATTTACTTAATGCCGACAATTATTTTACTACGCTAAATGCTGTTGTTTTTTTTTAAAAATCCTTTTATTTTGAAAGTCCGTTGCTTTTTTGTGCTCGTGGGTGCGCACAGCACGCAGCTCTACGTCTCAGCTGATCTTCGCGGGGGTCAGGCGTCCCATCCCATTGGGATGCCTGACCATTACACTCACAGGGACTTTAATGACACTGCATTCTGATACATAGACTTTCATATGGAATTGGTTACCTTTGCAGCTGCTATAATGGTTCCACCTCCCATGTTCCAGAACTATTCATCCAACATCAGTATCTACTGTTGTTGCTGAACATGATCAAATCATCACAGCAATGTTCCAACCATAGTGTAAAGTCCTCCCAGAAGAGTACAGCAGCAAAGAGAGGACAGATCCCCCATGATATTCTTGATTTCAGAAAAAAAACTTATGTCTAAAAACTTTATGTCTAAATTCTTATGATGGACCATACAAATTCACACAAGTCAACATAGACAAAAGTGGACAAAAGTAGAGGACAAAATAATGGGACCATTACACCAACAGGGACTTTTAACCTGACCATTACACCAACAGGGACTTTAATGACACTGCATTCAGATACATAGACTTTCATATGGAGTAAGTTCCCCTTTGTAGCTGCTATAATGCTGTGAACTCTGAGGGTAACTTGTTTTTCTGTAATAAACTAGAATGCCCTGCAGTAGCAAATAGCTTTGGTTTTATATTAATTTGATTATAAATTGAGATTTAAAATAAATATTTGAACTGCAACTGTGTCACTATGTTAAATGGAAAACTGCTGTTAAAAAGCTACTTATTTGTTTAAGGTGTTTGCAAATCAAATGTTATTGCACTTTTGTTCATGTAGCAGTATTTTAAAAATACAAGTGCACAATACACTACTTTTGAATTATAAAATTTTGCGTACAATCGCTATTAAAAATGTTAATCATTGCCCAGCATTTATTTATTTATATATATACACACATATATATATACACACACACATTATATATATATATATATATACATATATATATATACACACACATATATATATATACACACACATATATATATATATATATATAAATTAAATCTGACTTTTTTATTTGGCATTCTAATTGTGTTGTACATTAAATTCATTCTTGGCTGTGAACAAAGTCTGAGCAGCAAAACCAAAATTTGTCTTTTTTATCTTTGCCATATAAGCTTAAGAATGAACAGTACTGTGCAAAAAGCAGAGAAAAGTATTGGTTTTGGCAGGAACACACTAACTGACAAAAAAGTATTGTTTAATTTATTTAAATATAATTGTTTTTTACATTTTATTTTACAAATAAAAGCTTACTGTCCAGATAAACAGTTTATAAATAATTTTCCCAGATCCCTAAGACTTTTGCCTAAGACAGTGTAATGAATGGGAATAATAACTAGTAATAGAATCTCAATAGTTTAAACTGTTGAAAGGGATCATTTTAAAATGTCAAATATAAAGCAAAAAATATGCTATGTGATAATTGGAAGAGAAACGACAAAACGCTTTTTAGAAGTCTAATTTCAAATTAATTGTAAATATGTCTTTCCTAAAACAGGTTTAAATACATCTAATGCTGTACACCTAAACAGTTTTGCAGAAGAAACCAATATGTTTGCTCTGGACCAGCTGAACACTCTCTACATGAGCAACAGCTGACGTGTGTAGTGAAGAAGAATAAAAACACCACATTTCAGGATGTTGCTCTTAATTTATTTTTGTTAAAGAAGCTGACTGAGCAATATAGCATGTTTTGTGGACAGAACAGTTGTCAGTATCCTGTTTGGTGGCTTGGGGTGGTCATATTTAAGTTGTTTTATCTAAGAACAACTGGATCTAGTTCTTGTGACGGTGAAACTATTGTAAGCATCTTGTAACAGCAGATCTGTCTTGCTGTTTTAGCACATCCTACAGATGCTTAATTGGATTGCAATTTGGAATCTTGCCTATTGTTTTCTTCCCATGGTGCATCCTGGTGCCATCACCCCAGGTAAATGGCGTACACATACCTGGAATTAAACTCATTGGGGCATATGAGTTGCTTCTATTGTTTGAAAGACCAGTTCCAATGCTTCTGTGCCCACTGTAGCCACTGTTTGACCAGCCTGTGGCTATACAGCTCCACAGTCAGCAGAGTATGATGCATTGTGTATTGTGACACATTCCTCTCGTAACCAATATAAAAAAATCTTCTGTCTTCTGTCTTTTTGGACTAGATGAAATGAGCCTTTGTTGCACTCATCACCCTGTCACCAGTTCATGGTTTCTCCCTCCTCAGACCACTGTCAGGAGGTCATCACCACTTCTGCCTGCCAGCACTCCGCAAGCCTTGCAATTTTAGAAATTCTCCATAACAATTTGGCCCTTAGGTCTTAATGCCTGCTCATGTCTGTTGTATCCAATATGTTAAAGACAACGAGAATTGACTGTTAACCAGACATGGAAGATATTAGATGAACAGTTCGTTCTTGGAGTAAAGAACATTACAAGATTAGTTATAATGGGAACTCATTATTAGTTATAATAAGCTCTGTTCTAGGATGCCCTCTGGACCCAGTGGAAGTGGTGAGTGACAGGAGAATGGTGGCTGAGCGGTCATCCCTGTTGGACAACACCTCCCACCCCACACAGGAGACTCTGACAGCACTGAGCAGCTCCTTCAGTGGCAGGCTGCGGCACCCATGATGTGGGACGGAGAGATTCCACAAGTCTTTCCTTCCAACCGCTGTCAGACTGTACAACAAAGACTTTGCTGATGAC
>JBBJLS010000016.1:11306505-11322869 GCA_037577275.1 Bryconaethiops microstoma | reverse complement strand
ATACACACTCATACATACACACACTCAGACACACACACACTCACCTCCACACTCACCTCCACACACACCTGCACACATACACACACACACACAGACACACACACCTCCACACTCACACATATACACACTCATACATACACACACTCACACATATACACACTCATACATACACACACTCAGACACACACACACTCACCTCCACACTCACCTCCACACACACCTGCACACACATACACACACACACACAGACACACACACAGACACACACACCTCCACACTCATACATATACACACTCATACATACACACACTCACACATACACACTCACCTCCACACTCACCTCCACACACACCTCCACACACACTCACATATACACTCGCACACACACACACACACACATATACACACACACATACACACACCTCCACACTCACACGTACACAGACCTCCACACATACTCACACATACACACACTCACACTTATACACACACACACACGCGCACACACATACACACACACACACTCACCTCCACACACTCATACATACACACACTCACACACACACACACACACACACTCACCTCCACACACTCATACATACACACACTTCCACATACACACTCACTTCCACACTCATTTCCACACTCACCTCCACACACTCATACATATACACACTCATACATAGAAACACTCACACATACACACACACACACACACACTCACCTCCACACACTCATATATACACACACTCAGACACAGACGCACACTCATCTCCACACACAGGCAGATACCTGTACCACTCCTCTAAATGTTCTCTGTATCTTCTGTCCTCATTAATGTTTTCGGTCCGGTCTGTTCCTCCAGGGCCCCATCGGCCCCCGTGGCCCCCCCGGACCCTCAGGGAAACCTGGAAGTGATGTAAGTTTGACTTTCTGAAATCCCTCTTCTCATGACTGATGCTGCTGATGTTCTGCATGTTCTGGATGTTCTAACGTCTGATGTTCTCCAGGGAGAGGCTGGAAAACCTGGTAAGCCTGGAGACCGCGGCCCTCCTGGACCTCAGGTAAACATTCAGACTCTCTTCTGACCTACAGCCACCATAACGCCGCTTGAACTTCATGCTCATCAGATTTTCTGCTTGTTCCACAGGGAGCTCGTGGGTTCCCCGGAACTCCTGGACTTCCAGGAATCAAAGGACACAGAGTGAGTACCTGAATTTCACCAGATGTTCTCTGGTCTTCTGGTCTCCTGGAGAGAAGTCCAGTAACACCTGTGTGTGTTTGCAGGGTCACCCAGGTATCGATGGAGCAAAGGGAGAAACTGGAACTGCTGGAGCCAAGGTGAGCTAGAACATCAGAACCCACCTGTCTGGAGAACATGAAACACACCAGGCTCTCCTGACCTCAAACCGAGAACCTCAGACAAACACAGCTTCGCTGTCTGAGACACACACACACGTGCGCACACACACACACACACACACACACACACAATCAATAAACACACAGATACAGAATGAAAGTAAAAAATAGTCTCATTTGTACGACCAGTGAAAGATTTTTCAATTTATGTCCTAAACTACAGATTTGTAGTTTTGTTAAACTCTGAAAAGTTGTTAAGTGAACAACAATAAATGAAAATCTTTCCAATAAGCCAGTTTCCTTTCTAAGATGAGAGAATCTGTAACAGTGCAGGTCTGACTACTATTAACTGGTTGTTGGTGATGCAGAGTCAAATTCTAGACGGTCCTTTAACTTTAAATGCACTCGTTACTGTTTCAGCAGTTAATAGCTCCTTAAATATCTAACACTCGTCTGGTGATTCACTTTATAATTATAATTATATTAGGAGGTGTTTTGTAGGTCAGCAGTATTGAATCATAAAAATATGACATTTTCTATCTAATAAAGGAACTCAAATGGTAAACATGCTGCAATTTTATTTGTTAGCAAACAATATTGAGTGTATTTTTAGTAAATAATAAGTGAGTAACACACAAATGAGTATGTCTCACCTGTCTGTCTCTCTTCTCTTTTTGTTCTCAGGGTGAGGCTGGTGCTCCCGGTGAGAACGGCGCTCCTGGACCGATGGTGAGTCTGAGAGCTGAGATGATGGAGATCCATGACCGTGTCGGATCTGCAGAGGAACTGAATCTTCTGCACATCTGACATACGTCTCATGTCTTTTCTTTTTTTCTTCAGGGCCCTCGCGGTCTTCCTGGTGAGAGGGGACGTCCTGGACCCTCTGGAGCTGCTGTGAGTGATTAGAGACCCCTTATCCTCTCCTTCTGTCTCTGTCTCTCTCTGTGTGTCTCTCTTTCTCTCGCTCTCTCATAAACACACACACACACAGACACACACACACACAGACACACACACACTCTCTCACACACACACACACACACACACACACACACACACACACACACACACACACAGTAAAACGTACTGTGAGAAACCCACAAACACATTTTCTGTTGCTCCTGAGCTGCTCTGCACGTGTAAATAAGTGAAAATAATGCTAAACACTTGGTCATGTGCAAAGGTTTTGGCGCCCACGTTTCACACACATCCTCTACAGATATTTAAATGCACATGTAGTGTTTATTTGCTAAAAACCAGCACATAATATGTATAAATAGCACATTTGATATTTTGCTTAAATGCAGAGCATTAAACTAAATCCTGCACTAAAAAACATCACATTCAGGGACTGTGAATTTATCAGCATCACATTTAAAGTATCAGTCACATTTCAGAATTGATCAGAAAATTGTGAACATGCTGAAATATGAGTTACGTAACTGAAATAGTTTGTGACTTTTTATGTTATTAAATGATAAACTGTGTGATGATATCGTGCTGATTGTTATCTCGTGTCTCTGCAGGGCGCTCGAGGAAACGATGGTCTTCCTGGTCCTGCTGGTCCTCCTGTAAGTACCAGCTCCTCACCTCCTCACCTTCAGCTCGGAGTCGTTCATCCCAATGTCGAGAAGAACAGCAGGATTTTCTGAATGAGGCCTCAGTTACTGACAATCTGTTTTCACAGGGTCCGGTTGGTCCTTCTGGTGCTCCAGGTTTCCCCGGATCTCCTGGTTCGAAGGTGGGTTCTCAGCTCTCTGAGTGAATCTATTTACTGCAACTTCAATCATGTTCTGCACATAAACAGCCCTCCCTTCGTCCTGCAGGGTGAGGCCGGTCCAACTGGAGCTCGTGGAGCTGAGGGAGCACAAGGACCTCGTGGAGAGGCCGGTACACCAGGATCACCTGGACCTGCTGGTGCCTCTGTGAGTAAAAATGCATTTTCACCCACAAAAATAGACAGAGATCACACTTACACTGATACTGAGATCATAAAGTGTTTATTTAATCCTCAGAGGCCTGCTTAGAACCTCAGAGCAGGACTGCTAGAACCTCAGAAAAACTCCAAACTCCAAAAATCCTTCAATGTCATTTTGAACTGCTCCTCATCTCTGCTTACCACTGAAACACCATTCAACAAAAAAACTATGTTACTGACTAGTGGTGGAATCTCCACAGAAACGACGATACGTTACGATGGCGATTTTTGCGCTGATAAAATACTGTTAGTTCTTCTTTTATCAGGTTCCTCTGAAATCTCTAAAGTTTTCTGATTTTGATTTTGATTCTAAAGCAGGGAGAATGTTATCAGAGCTGACGTGTGTACCAGTCTAAAAGTATTTTAAGTACATTTACATAGTCATAAAATCTTATATCTTAAATAAATAAATATTGATACTTGATGCCAATATAACATCAGTATACTATTGTGCCCAAAAGTATTGTGACATCGTATCAATTTTTTCTCCCACCTCTAGTAGTGACACGGGTTTGTTAGGAACTTACTGCATTTAGAAACTCAGCATAACATTCAGATGTCTAAATGTTATACAAATTATGTAGATTTAAACTGTACATAACATTAAGCAAATATATAAACATTCATAATCATTCTCTCAGTGCTGCAAGCAGCTCCACTCACTGTGCTGTTACTGTTTGCAGGGAAATCCCGGGACTGATGGCATTCCTGGAGCCAAAGGATCTGCTGTGAGTATTTTCTGAATCTTCACTGCTTCTGGTCACTATCTGTGTATTTCATCTGGCTCTGATAGAAAAGATGAATCCATTTTCATCTAAAGATGTTCAATGTAATTCACACCATGCAGAGCTACCAGCCAAAAACACACCATAAAAACCAGGTCAGCATTTGTCATATATAATAATCATTTCTTAAGCCTCCACCTCACAGGCTTACTGTCATTTTAGGAAACAAAATTAGAGCTTTTGATTACATTTGTAATAGATTATCATATACGCACAGTCTGTAACAGCTAACATCTCATTTCACTCTGTATTCATGCTGGTTCGGGTCTCCTCTTTTTTAGCTCCCCCTAGTGGATGATGTTCAGACTACTGAACATAGCTTTATAAAGATCCACGTGTTCCCTGTTTATCATTCCGCTTGGCAAGTAATCTAAGCTGTTCAGTGATTTTTTAAAAATTGAATGGTTGTTACATCTAGTAATTTTTCATTGAATAGTTGTGACAGCTGGTGGTTTAGTGGTTAGGCCGCTCCCCCTGCGATCAGGCAGTCGTGTGTTCGATTCCCAAGACTGCTAACCTCACCTCTGAGGTACCCTGAGCAAGATACTGTCCCCACACACTGCTCCCCGCGCGCTGTGTTCCTGGCTGTTCACACTGTGTTGTGTTCATGTATGACAGAATGCTCACTTTTGCTTTCATCTAGGACTGGACCATTTGATGATTTTAATCATTATCATGCTGATTTATGTCATACCTATAGCGCCGACCGACTGTGTGTTATATGACAGAGATGGTGGAATCAGTCCTGTTATACTGGATTTAGTGCAACACAGTGTTTGAAAGGTGGAATATGAACAGTATGCATAATATTAAATAATATTTGATATACGCTGTAGAAATACACACACACACACACACACACACACACACATATATATATATAAATGTGGGATTTATACTGGTTTTGTCCTTTCCAGCTTCAGATGCCACAAAAAATAAATATCATCCAAATGTCTTTAATCACTTGCTTGGAGCTAGTCCAAAATATCAGAGCACTGCTGAGTGTTCACAGAAGAGCCAGAAAAACATTTTAATTGGTGTGTTCCTCTGCAGGGAGCTCCTGGTATTGCCGGTGCCCCTGGTTTCCCAGGACCTCGCGGCCCACCTGGACCACAGGGAGCTACTGGACCTCTCGGGCCTAAAGGACAGAGTGTGAGTGTCACTGAGAGGATTTTGTTTATTGGGTTTTGTTTTATTTTATTTTGATAATTCTCCTTCAGGTTCTGTATTAAAACACTGTTTTTGTATTTTAACAGGGAGACCCTGGTATCCCAGGATTTAAGGGCGAGGCTGGACCCAAAGGAGAGCGAGTGAGTGACACACCATCATCATCATCATCATCATCAGTATCATTTTCACCATCACCATCACCACTATTATCATCGTCATCACCATCATCCTCATCATTATCATTATCACCCTCGTCATCATCACAATCATCACCATCATCATCATCATCACCATCACGATCAACACCATCATCATCATCAATATCATTATCACCATCACCACCATCATCATCGTCATCACCATCATCCTTATCATTATCACCCTCGTCATCATCACAATCATCACCATCACCACCATCATCATCGTCATCACCATCAACACCATCATCATCATCAGTATCATTATCACCCTCACCATCACCACCACCATCATCGTCATCACCATCATCCTCATCATTATCATTATCACCCTCGTCATCATCACAATCATCACCATCATCGTCGTCTTCACCATCACCATCATCATCATCAGTATCATTATCATCATCACCACCATCATCATTGTCATCACCATCATCCTCATCATTATCATTATCGCCCTCCTCATCATCACAATCATCACTATCACCACCATCATTATCGTCATCACCATCATCATCATCATTATCATTATCACCCTCGTCATCATCACCAACACCACCATCATCGTCGTCATCACCATCAACACCATCAGTATCATTATCACCATCACCAACATCATCATCATCCTCAGCCTCATCATTATCATCATTATCACAATCATCATCACAGTCATCACCATCACCACCATCACCACCACCATCATCATCGTCATCATCTCCATCACCACCGTCCTCATCATCAGTATCATTATCACCATCACCATCACCACCATTATCATCGTCATCGTCATCATCATCAACTCCACAGTCATCACCACCATCATCAACATCATCATCACCCTCATTATCATCACCACCATCATCACCATCATCACCATTCATCATCATCAACTCCACAGTCATCACCACCATCATCAACATCATCATCACCCTCATCATCATCACCACCATCATCGTCATCATACCATCTCCATCATCATAAACACCATCATCATCGTCATTAGTTCACTCTAGTCTAATTAGTTATGTTTGTTGCTCTTTGCAGGGTGTAGCAGGACCTCAGGGAGCTCCTGGTCCAGCTGGAGAGGAGGGTAAAAGAGGACCGAGAGGAGAACCAGGTGCTGCCGGCCCCCTTGGACCTCCTGGAGAGAGAGTGAGTGTGGTGTTCTTCTTTAGACAGTTTAAATCTGTACATTTTCATACCAGTAATAACACCTGGTGCCTGTTTGTCTCCAGGGAGCTCCAGGTAACCGTGGATTCCCCGGTCAGGATGGTCTTGCTGGAGCTAAGGTGGGTGAAGTCTGGTGAACTGAAGTTAAATGTCTGATGTTTTCAGCAGCAGGTGATTTTCAGAGTGGATGTTCTCTTTGACAGGGCGCTCCTGGTGATCGTGGTGTTCCTGGGCTTGGTGGACCTAAAGGTGGTACTGGAGATCCAGGCCGTACAGGCGAGCCTGGCCTTCCTGGAGCCAGAGTGAGTAGCTGAATCAGGAACTTCAGACTGTCCAAAATCATTCCTTCTAACCACCTGAGAACATCAGAACATGGTGGAGAACCTTGTCATACAATCCCACGCCACTATGTTGTGAATGGTGTTAATTGGGTTTTATTAACATTTCGTAAGTTTTCAAGGTTCAAGGTTACTTTATTGTCATCAGCAGCTGTGAAACTGTACATAGTGTGATGAGACGTTTCTCCACTGTGCAACATTCAACAGAGTGCAGGTTACAACAGAAACAAAACAAAAAACACAATAACTAGACACAATAACACTGTACAGTAGTGTAATGTAACGGTACAGTGTAGGCAGGTTGTAAACCTGTTGGACCATAATTATTATTACAGGGGACGACGAAAACCATACAATAAATAGACAATACAGCAGTGTAACAGTAATGTGAATGCATATTGTCTCAGATCTTCTCTGCATTCACATTACTAAGGTTTTCTTATTCTAATTTTCTGTTCTACCTTAAATAGTGCTGCCCTCACATTGTATGATGGTAACTGTTGCACCATTTAAGGTGAAACGGACCAAATGTGGATAAGAAGCTGCCAAATAAGAAACACACAGTACAGAATTCACTTCAAACACTTAAAAAAGCTAATGAGAGCAGTTCAGAGGATACAACACCATCAGTCCCGCATTTTTAACATAAACACACTCACACTTATTCACATCTGTGCAAGTGTAGTGTACACACACACACACACAATACAGACATTGCTGATGTATTTTTGACTTTTTCTTATCTTCTGTCTCACAGGGTCTTACTGGTCGCCCTGGAGATGCTGGACCTCAAGGAAAAGTTGGTCCATCTGTGAGTATCGCGGCCTCTTATCAATCAGAGTGAAAGGACCTGCTTCAGTCAGCAGCAGGAGGTCCCCATTCAAATGATTTCTCTGGTGGATTTTCTAAGAGTGAATATGTCACCCGACCTCTACCGAGACATGCTTAAATATGACATTTTTCTGCAAGTTTTAGTGTATTCTAATTACTTATTAAAAGTAACATTTGAAAAACAAACATAAAACATGAAATATAAAACAAAATATAAATTTAAAACACGGTTTATTTTATTCCCAATACATTAAATTCAGATAAACAATAAGTGTGCCTTAACGTGTGCAGGAGTGTGTCTATGTAACTAATTCACACTCAGAAAATCAACTCATGTCATTTGTCCACAAATGACAGTACAGACATATGCAAAAGTTTGTGTACCCCTTTGTAAACCCCTTCAGAGCTGCTCTGGGATGACTGGGGAACACCTCTCTTAGTTCTGAGTACTTAGGTAAATGATTCCAGTACATTACATGGTTTAGTACTATGTTTAGTTTTTAAAAACCTTTTATAGTTTTGTTTGTTTAAAAGCAGCTCACCGGCTTAAAAGAATGAGCTAATGTGTTTATTGATTAATCATGTAATAGAATATGATCAACAGTAACTCCAAATTAAAAAATGTCACTCAGATATAGTCAGTTTACTTACAGAAGTGGTGGAACATCTGGCTCTGCTTCATGTCTGAACCCGTCCTCCCCCTCCCCCCGACAGGGCGCTCCTGGTGAGGATGGTCGTCCTGGTCCCCCCGGACCTCAGGGAGCTCGCGGACAGCCTGGTGTGATGGGATTCCCTGGTCCCAAAGGAGCCAATGTAAGACCAAAATAAATAACTCAAATAACAGTTTTCTTCACTGATCACATCTCATTTCATCTCACCTCATCAAATCTCATCTCATCTCAGCACGTCCCATCTGATCTTGTCTCATCACATCTCAGCATATCTCATCTCATAACATCTCAGTTGGTCTCCTCACATCTCAGCAAATTTTATCACATCTCATCTCATTTCAGCACATCTCATCTCATCTCATCTCATCTATTGTCTCTTTGAAGCAAGGAGCTCCTGTCTCACTGTGTCTGTGTTTATTGCTCGTTTAGGGTGAACCCGGTAAAGCCGGAGAGAAGGGACTCATCGGTGCCCCTGGTCTCAGAGTAAGTTCTCCTCATTGGAACCTTGTTTCAACTGATCCAGACTGGCAAACCGAGACCTAATTGTGTGTGTGTGTGTGTTTTCAGGGTTTGTCTGGTAAGGACGGTGAGACCGGACCCTCTGGTCCTCCTGGCCCTGCTGTAAGTACTTAATTACACAAACTAAGTATTTAATTACACAAACAGGATAAAATCCATATGATCTCACTCTCAGAGGTGTTTACCTCACAACACACACACATCAATACACACTTCCATGAATACATACTTCCATGAATACACACTCCCATCACTACACACTCCCATCACTATACACTTCCATCACTATACACTTCCATCACTACACACTTCCATCACTATACACTTCCATCACTACACACTCCCATCACTACACACTTCCATCACTACACACTCCCATCACTACACACTCCCATCACCACACACTCCTATCACCAGACACTCCCATCACCACATACTCAAATCACTACACACTTCCATCACTACACACTTCCATCACTACACACTCCCATCACCACATACTCCCATCACTACACACTTCCATCACTATACACTTCCATCACTACACACTCCCATCACCACATACTGCCATCACTAGACACTTCCATCACTACACACTTCCATCACTACACATTCCCATCACCACATACTCCCATCACTATACACGTCCCTCACTATACACTCCTATCACTGCACATTCCCATCACTATACACTTCCATCACTACACACTTCCATCACTACACACTACTGAATAGTCAAATAAATGTAAATGCAACATCGTAAATGATAAATATAAATCCATTCACAGTCAAGTTATAGATAATGATTCAGGCAGACCAGCCAATCATAACAACTCGTTTACTCACAGAAACAGTCGTAAAGACACAGCATGTTTCATTCTAGAGAGTCAATAGAGGCTGGAAGATCATGCAGAAATGAATTAGAACTGTTCTTGGTTCAGTGGAGCTAAGGAGGGAAATAGTGTATTTAGCATAGTGTATTTAGTCCTAAACATTTTCTGAGTATTTCTGGAGAGTTTGCATTGCATTTTTTGACTTTGTATTGCATTTTATATTGTTCTTGTCTCTGTGTCTCTGTGGAGTTGTATAAGAAATTTCTCCTGAAATCAATAAAGTTTTCTGATTCTGATTCTTTAAAAGAGACTGAAAATTCGTCTGAAATTAGATGTTGCGGATGAACTCTGGGAAGGTGGTTCTTGTGTAAAGGTTCTGTAGATGAACAGTCTTGGGTTCTCCATGGAGCTGAACCTGTGATAAAATAGCAGACTAGATAATAAAAACCTCCACTCTGCTCTGTTTCAGGGTCCTGCAGGAGAGAGAGGCGAGCAGGGACAGCCTGGTCCTTCTGGCTTCCAGGTACTGTAATACACACATTCCCACATACACACACTGATTAATTACGTGATTCATTTCTGCTAACTGATGAAATGTCTTCTCAGGGTCTGCCAGGACCTGTTGGACCTCCAGGAGAGGGCGGCAAACCAGGAGACCAGGTGGGAGCACTGACCTTGATCTAATGAACGTTGTTGTGATGATGGTGGTGTGAACTGTGAGGGTGCTCACATCATTCTCTCTCTCCTGCAGGGCGTTCCTGGAGAGGGTGGTGCTCCTGGAGCTGTTGGACCAAGAGTGAGTTCCTGCCTCTGAGAAGAGCATCTTCTGTAGAGATGGACTGTGCAGGAAAGTGACCATGTATGTGTGTGTGTGTGTGTGTGTCTCAGGGTGAGCGTGGTTTCCCTGGTGAGAGAGGAAGTGCTGGACCTCAGGGTCTTCAGGGACCAAGAGGACTTCCCGGAACTCCAGGCACTGACGGACCCAAGGTGAGATTCATGTTCACTCTGGAGATCACGTTCACGTTCACTCTGGAGATCTTAGATGCCCTCAAAACACTGCTCACTTCTCCACCATCTTCTCCATCATCTTCATCACCATCTTCTCCATCATCTTCACCATCATCTTCTCTATTATCTTCTCCATCATCTTCACCATCATCTTCTCTATTATCTTCTCCATCATCTTCTCTGTCATCTTCTTCATCATCTTCTCCATCATCTTTAGCATCATCTTCTCCTCATTTCTTCTGTTTCCTCTTCATTTGTTGCTCAAAATCTCTCCTCAGTTTTCCTCCATGTCTTCTCATGGTCTCTCATTTCTCATAAAATTTCTTAAAAATTGAATATTACTCATACCATCTATCTTAAACCCAGTAGTTGTCCTCAGGCTGGCCACGCCTTGCCATTTTTGCCCCACCCATTTTCTACCTGGCCGGTCAGTTGAGTCGGGTTTGTTGGAAAAACAGTAAAATGTGCAGGACAGGGATCATGAAGGACCAGGAACGTTAAATATAACAGAGTTAAATGTGCCGATTTATCACCTGATCACGGCCCTCTGAGCAGGTACAGACATGCATAGCATACATAAAGCAAGAAATAAACAACAACAAAGAGTCAGTAACGATCCAATGATCCATGGTTACATACATAAAGTTACATTAACTTTCAGAAAGGCTCATTCCAACCAGCTTATTCATTAACATCAAAATGGATAATGTGACGCTTGTTAGAATAAGCCTTTACAAAAGTTATGACAGTTTATGTCAGTCATGATGGAATGCTGTAGAAAATCTGCCTCTCAGTGAAGTACAGGAGCTGTAACACCTGCAGGGGGCAGCGGTGTTCAATGACTGTGTTGGAGAACAAACAGCTGATCAATCAGTTTTTCCATTTTATACTTACACACAACGGATACAAAACACAAAACAGCTAATTGCATTTATTCATTAAGAAATGAAATTACTCTTTTGTAATTGTGACTATCCTTGATGCATCATCTGACAATAATTGAATGTACTGAGTCACTGAATTTAATAATTAAGTAACTGTAATAGAAATATAAAACAAAACCTCTGTTTACCATAAAGCCGTGTCCCAGTCGTGTACCGTGCAGGTCCGACAGTTCCTAGTCGTTTACTGAGGCCGTTCTCTTCTTGCCATGCAGGGGGCGATAGGCCCAGCAGGTTCTGCTGGAGCTCTGGGGCCTCCTGGCCTGCAGGGAATGCCTGGAGAGAGAGGAGCATCCGGCATCTCTGGACCTAAGGGTGACAGAGTGAGTGAAAAATACTAGCTTTAAAATCCAATCCAGTCAGATCTGATCCGTTCCGACCAATTCGTTTAAATGGTCTATTGATGGAGTGAACTCTGCTGTTTTAGGGTGACACTGGAGAGAAGGGACCCGAGGGAGCTTCTGGAAAAGATGGATCAAGAGTGAGTACCAAACTGCCCCCACCAACCACCAACCACACACAGAAGCACACACACACACATACACACATACACATACACACACACACAGAAGCACACACAGTAGTGTGACAGTGCAATACAACAGTAATAACATAGTAATTACACACTACAGCAGTGTGACAGTCCAGTCCAACAGTAAGAACACAGTAAATACACAATACAGCAGTGTGACAGTACAGTACAGCAGTGTGACAGTGCAGTATAACAGTAATAACACAGTAAATACCACTACAGCAGTGTGACAGTGCAATACAACAGTAAAAGCACAGTAAATACACACTACAGCAGTGGGACAGTGCAATACAACAGTAATAACAGAGTAAATACACACTACAGCAGTGTGACAGTGCAATACAACAGTAATAACAGAGTAAATACACACTACAGCAGTTTAACAGTACAGTACAACAGTAATAACACAGTAAATACCCACTACAGCAGTGTGACAGTGCAATACAACAGTAATAACAGAGTAAATACACACTACAGCAGTGTGTACAGTTGCAGACTAGTGTCGCACCATCGGTTTGATTATTATTGCACAAGAGCCAGAGAGGTAAAGTGCTGTTGAAAGTCCAGAGTATGATTTGAGAAGTGTATAAAGTATAAAGTGAGGTAAATAGAAATAATGAACAGAAATCACCTACTATATATGTGTGTATATATATGTGTGTGTGTGTGTGTGTGTGTGTGTGTGTGTGTGTGTGTGAGTGTGTGTGTATGCCTTTTCTGTAAAATGTGTGCTTAATATAGTAACCCGGTTCTCTCGGTTCTCTGCAGGGTTTGACTGGTCCCATCGGCCCGCCTGGTCCTTCCGGTCCCAACGGTGCGAAGGTGAGCCGCTCTGCTGCCGTCTTTTTTATAAATATAAAAATATTTATAAAAAAGAATATTTTTTTATAAAAGCCACAAATATCTGCAAAATACACCACATATAACTGATATCATGACTCTTTTCTTTGGTATTTTAAGAGTAAATAAAAAAATATATTTTATTATAGTGTTACTGTTACTTTTTAATTTCATAATTTAAGAATATATATTACAATATTGCATTCTATTACAACCCACTGCACTACTGGTAGAAAAGAGGACTGTGTATCTAATGCCCCTGACTCTGTCCTCCTCAGGGTGAGACCGGCGCCATCGGGCCGACCGGAGCTGCTGGAGCTCGCGGTGCTCCTGTACGTGCTTCTCTCTGGTTCTTTTTGGTTGATTTTTCTGTGGGACCTGTTTTCTGTGTCTTCATCTCTTCTTTTTTTTTGCTCCTGAACATTTTGTCTTTTCGCTACAGGGCGACCGTGGTGAAGTTGGACCCCCCGGACCGGCCGGATTTGCTGGACCCCCTGTGAGTAAAGTTTAATTTATCATTATAATGATAAACAGCACAATTCATTACCAGTCAAAAGTTTTACACACCACAGGTCTTTACCATTTATCCATTTATTTCCTAAACTGCAGATTTTTGTTCTTGTTAAACTGGAAAGTTGTTGAGTGAACAACTATAAATGAAAATCTGTCAAATATCTTTCTAAGATGACAGTTATCTTTCTAAGATGAGAGAATCTGTAACAGTACAGATCTGACTCCTATTAACAGGTTGTTGGTGATGTAGAGTCAAATTCTAGACAGTCCCTTAATTTTAAACGTGTTTTCACATATAGTCCTCCTTTAAAGGAACCGAACTCAGTCCTCTAGAAGTTGTCCAAAAAGTGGACCAACAGAAACGGAACTCAGTTCTTTTTATGTTCACACTGTGAGTTCATTTGAAAGGGAACTCGGTTCTCTTTCTGCTCCACTTCAGCTCAGATGGGGTCTCGGTTCTTTTTCTGTTCACACTTTAGTCCCTCATCCAACCTGCCGCCGCCGTTTCTTCACATATCCTGTTCTTGGGAATTTTTTTCCACATAAGAGTAGATAGTTAAAAGCTCTACCAAACTTCTACATTTTCCACAAAGATCTCTGCTACTGTTGTTCTTCAGCTGATGGAGAACAAGAATGTTTTGAGTCTGAGCAGCTTGGTAGAGAAACTTGATCCTGACAAGAGTCCTTTTATTTATTTTTTTATTTATTGGGTTTTTATTTTTTATGATCATTTATTGGTTTATTCGTATTTTTTAGTTTATTTCTTTATTTTCTGTTGTGTTTCCCGCATAGACATATATGGTTTCTCACGTGATCTACCTACGGTAAGCCTATAGGACGAAAACAGTCGAAGCGAACTCGGAGCACTTTGTGTTCAAAACGCGCGAGTTAACCGAACCGAGCCGCGGACTCAAAGCGAACCAAACTGAGACCACCTCCTGAGGTGGTCTCAGTTCGGTTCGTTTTATAGGGGTCTGAGTTCGTTTGGCGTGTTCACATATACGCAAAAAATGCTGACTAATCGATCTGAGTTCGCTTTAAGGGCTGAAATGGACCAAGTGTGAAAACACCCTAAATGCACTCGTTACTGTTTCAGCACTTAATAGCTCCTGTACTGTAGGTCAGCAGTACAAATCAAATAAAATATACTGCAATAAAAAGTCATGAAGAGTGTGTCACCCTGGACTGCACAAAGTAGCCAATGGGAACAGAGCTCATGTACATATATCAGGCTTAAGGTCACAGTCGGTTTAATTTGTCTGGGCTGAAGAGAGGCTGGAGATCGGGGTGGATGAGGGCTGGTTTTGGGGAGTTTAAGAGGATGGCAGTGGGTGAAGGTGTGTTTTTCCTCCTCAGGGTGCGGATGGGCAGCCTGGACTGAAGGGCGAGCAGGGAGAGGGTGGGCAGAAAGGAGACGCTGGCGCCCCTGGACCTCAAGGACCATCTGGAGCACCTGGACCAGTCGTGAGTAACATTTTTTACAATTTTTAAAGAGGACATTTCACAAAAGAAAAACAGCGACTGGTAAACCACAGATGTTCACAGCAAATAAGATTCAAGATTCTTTATTTGTCACATACACAGTTTGTCACATACACGTAAAACATGCAGCGAAATTATCTAAGAACCTTCTTTGCTTCTTATTGTCCCGTTCGCTTTTTATGCCTTTTTACAGACATGGAAGCGGATGTTTATTTAAAGTAAAGAAATCATTGTATATTGTATATATAAAAATAAATAAATGTAAATAAATAAATGGTTATTGAACAGATGGGGGGTTAAATTCTCTAAATATCCGTTCACTCCTGTGTGTGATTGTGTGTGAGTAACTCGGTTAGACCACAGCTTGGTCATATTTTCATCTGTAGGCAAATTGAAAAAGTTACATTTTTCATTTTTGGGACATTTTACAATCGTTTTCCCAGTTAGGTGCAGGATCTGTGCTGTGGGAACTTCCTTGCCTCTTTTAACTCTTTAACTGTCTGCTTGGTTTTCAGGGCCCGACTGGAGTGTCTGGACCTAAAGGAGCTCGTGGAGCACAGGGAGCCCCGGTGGGTCTTCGTGAATTATTCTAACAAAGCCGTTAAGTGAATCCTGTAGCTTTAGGTTGATGAGGTGAAGGTGTTCTGTGATTTAGGACTTAAGTTGCTGGTTTTGTGTTCTCTGTTCTAGGGAGCTACTGGTTTCCCTGGTGCTGCTGGAAGAGTCGGACCACCTGGTCCCAATGTGAGTCCATTACTTCAATGTGCAGGTTTCTTACTGGGTGCTAAATTATTACCATTATGTGCAATGTCGTATTATTATTATGTGCAATATGTGCAATAGTCTTACCATGTGAAATATCACTGATCTGCTACTGATCTCTATTGCAGCAATAACAGGCTCCTAACCAATATTAGTGTTACTCGTAATTTAGTTAACGGTTAAGTCATTCATCTGTAGTATTTATACCCCAGCATTTGTGTATATAGCATAGTGTATTTCATATTACATATTTTTGATTGGATTTATTTAGACTTGGTGTTTTATATTAGTGGTTTCATCCAGGATGAATAAAATTTCCTGATTCTGATTCTGATTCTACGCACCTCAGCATTTTCAGGCCATGCTGGACATTACATTGTGTTTATTCCAACAATGATATGTACAGTATTCTCCAGTACACACACACAC
>JBBJLS010000016.1:11290011-11305011 GCA_037577275.1 Bryconaethiops microstoma | reverse complement strand
ACACATTTACTCTGTATTTACCAAATTTTTCATATTGGGGAAACAATAAATCCATATTTTTATGTTTTATTTTTCTTAATATGTTTAAATAAACAGTGATTGTGCAATAAAATGTACAGAAAATGTCTAAATGTGTTTTCTCTGAAGAGGATGTGAACTTATTGTTATTTGATGGGGATGATGAAACCTTTGCTTGCCTGTAATATGGGCAGTCTCAATCCCTGCCTCAAGGTGGCGCCCCAGGTGTTGGACCAGTCTAAAACATTAAACTGCATGTCTTTCAGTAATTAATAGTGCTTTTCAATGTAACTATTAGTGCTATAATAAACACTACTATATTAAAACAGTGTTATATAATATATTAAGATAAGATAAGATAAGATAAGCCTTTATTATTCCCAGTTTCTGTTGTTACGGCAAAAAGTGAACAGTACAGAAGTAGGAGCAGAAAAAAACAATAGAATACACAATAGTATACAAATAATACAAGGTATACATTGTATACACAACAGTATACAAATAATACAAGGTTATAAATATGGACATGTGTGTAGCA
This sequence comes from Bryconaethiops microstoma, assembly GCA_037577275.1. Classification (NCBI taxonomy): domain Eukaryota; kingdom Metazoa; phylum Chordata; class Actinopteri; order Characiformes; family Alestidae; genus Bryconaethiops; species Bryconaethiops microstoma. The sequence goes on along the minus strand of JBBJLS010000016.1, from coordinate 11,304,455 downwards.
TTATATATATATATATATATATATATATAAACATTTTTAATTGTGATTAATCGCATGGTTATTACATACACTATATATAATAATGTAGTTTTGAGTGAAAGTTCACGCATGACTTGCTTTGCTCCGTATCTCAGGGTGAGCCTGGTAAACAAGGCGCTCCTGGTGGTGGTGGTGACCGCGGTCCCCCCGGCCCTGTCGGACCCCCTGGACTGACTGGTCCTGCTGGAGAAACTGGACGTGAGGTAAAACACTCCACTGGCCAAACAGCATTAAAAAAAAAAAAAAAAGAATTAGAATCTTGCTGCTCACAAATGGAGCTGAATTAGAGTGATCTCCTCTGAGGGAATCAGAACAAAATAAGACAAGAACTGGACTGATAACTGACCTCACTGTTAAACTATCCTCTCAGGGAACTCCTGGAGCTGATGGTCCTCCTGGCAGAGATGGCGCTACTGGTGTGAAGGTGAAAATACTCTACTGTCTGTTAAAACAAGCACAATTTAATTAGTATTATTAGTAGTGAGCAGACACAGGTACAGAGACCCTGATCCCTGGTTGTTGATGTGATGTGTCTCCTGCAGGGTGAACGTGGTAACACTGGTCCCATCGGTGCACCTGGTGCTCCTGGCGCTCCTGGCGCTCCTGGTCCTGTTGGTCCTGTTGGCAAACAAGGAGACCGAGGAGAGAGCGTGAGTCTGAGACCCCAGAGTGAAACACTGGGCTTAGGGATCACACCATCACATCCCAAACATAATCAACACCTTCATTAATTATGCAATAATAACTTTAGCAGAAACACCTGCTTCACTGCAGGCGAAATTCATTAAAGGGCCTATCATCATAGAAAACCCAAATTTCCTTCTAATTTTAAAATAAAACTGTTTGGCATAGTATGTAAACACTGTAGCACTGCCTCCCTTCTAATGGTTCCGCAGCAGATCCTCAGGTCTGATCCTGTAGTTCTTCAGCACCAGCCCCTTAAACACGGGATCAACACCTTAAACATGTAGTTCTGGAACGATGATGTAGTTCTTCAGCAGTGGACCATAAAGGACCCCACTATGGAATGACAGTAGTTGGTGTTTCTAATGCTATCATTCCCTTCTCTGTTCTGTAGGGCTCACAAGGACCTGCTGGACCTCCTGGACCTGCTGGAGCTCGAGGCATGGCTGTGAGTCACTACTTCAGAGAGCACAGCACAATTTACTGACATTCACTTTTTATTCAGATTTGAAGGGAAACGTGTAAGGAGGGTGGTGTTATAATATGGATCACCCTGATTTCTCCTGCAGGGACCTCAAGGACCCCGTGGAGATAAAGGAGAGACCGGTGAGGCTGGAGAAAGGGGACAGAAGGGACACAGAGGATTCACTGGTCTGCAGGGTCTTCCTGGACCTCCCGTGAGTTTTCATTCAAAGTTTTTTGTCTGTGAGTGTTTCCTCTCACTGTTTCAGTGGTTTATTAAAACAGTGTATTTGAAATTACTCTTGTGTTCCAGGGTCCTGCTGGTGACCAGGGATCTGCTGGACCTGCTGGACCTTCCGGAGGCAAGGTGAGAATCTCAGATGTGTGAAAATGTTGCTGGAGGGCTACCTGTGTGAGATTTGTGGAGCTGGAGATGATGCTGATGATGCTGTAGATGTCAGGTTTAACTGTCTCTGCTTTGTAGGGACCCCCTGGACCAGTCGGTCCTGCTGGAAAGGATGGATCAAACGGTCAGCCTGGACCCATCGGACCCCCTGGACCTCGTGGACGCTCTGGAGAGTCTGGTCCAGCTGTGAGTAAAATCAAAGCCCCTTCAGCAGTTGTGACACAAAATGATTAAAGTGGCATTTAAAGGGCCCATATTAAAGAAAACCAAATGTCCCTCACTTTAATCCCATGAAACTGGTAAAGTTTAATCATGGTAAAGTATATTCGAAGAACAGCCTGTTTTGAATTAATAAAAATAAATAAAATCAGCACATCATATTCACATTCAGCCCACATCTGTTTAGCCCCGCCCATTTAGTCAACAGCTGTTAAGCCCCGCCCATTCAACCTACATCCATTTAGCCCCGCCCATTCAGTCAACAGCAGTTTAGCCCCGCCAATTCAACCTACATCCGTTTAGCGTCATCCATTCAGTCAACAGTAGTTTGGCCCCGCCCATTCAACCTACATCAGTTTAACCCCGCCCATTCTTGCTGAAATTGTATGGAGTGTCAGTGAATCAAAACAGAGTTCATTACCTTATATCAGCCCTGAGTGGTTGGAACACCTTAAATTTGATACACTCCTTATATCTTGAGGCACTTTGCAGCCTTTCACAGTAAAACATTTGTTCCCATTTCTTTCATTTAATCTACTTGACTATCTACTATGACAAAGATAAAACAGTCTGATAAAAAATAGTATTTTTGGCTAAACACAGGAATTCGTAGCAAAAAATGAAGAAATGAAGAGCGGTCACAGTTATGTTTCCAGTGACGCTGTTTGGATCCTAAAACATTCTGTTTATTTGTTCCTGAACCTGTGTAAATAAAAGCAGAAAAACAGACTTGTAGCCGCAGTGCATGTTGGGGAATTTTGGTTTTTCTGATCTCTCTCTTCTGTGTGACCTTGCTCCTCAGGGTCCTCCTGGTAATCCCGGACCCCCTGGTCCTCCTGGTCCTCCAGGCCCTGGTATCGACATGTCGGCGTTCGCGGGACTGTCTCAGACGGAGAAGGCTCCCGACCCCCTGCGCTACATGCGCGCGGACGAGGCCTCGGCCTCCCTCAGGCAGCACGACGTGGAGGTAGACGCCACCCTGAAGTCCATCAATAGCCAGATCGAGGACATTCGCAGCCCTGACGGCTCCCGCAAGAACCCAGCACGCACCTGCAGAGATCTCAAACTCTGCCACCCTGAGTGGAAGAGCGGTGAGAACACACACACACACAGAAATCGGGTCAAGTCTGAAAAGATTTTTAAAAAAAGAAAAGCAGCTGCAGACTGAGGGCTTATTACTACTCGGTTATAAAACTGCATTTTGCTGCCTCTGAATAACTCAGTAACAACTGGGACACGATATAGATAGAATGTCAGTACTGTGACTGTTCTCCAAGTGATGCCTTTCTGTACATTACAGGGCCCATAAAATCAAATTAAAAATGAAAAAGTCTGAAAATATCAGTTTTTAAAAGTATGTTCATTCCTCCATCCATACAGTCCATATATGGTAACTAACCCATAAAAACAGCCTGGTTTTAAAATAAGTTTCTGTGATGTCACAAAACCATTACATTTACATTTATCTGCTTATTCAGCCAATAGCAGTTCAGCCCCGCCCATTCATGCTGAAGTTGTAAAGAGTGTTTCAACCCCTCACAGCCTGACCTGGAGCTGTGATTGGTCACCCTGTCAGAAACACTGTGATTGGTTCGAGGCTCATTTGCATATTACAAGCCCACTGGAACTGCCCTTCACCTCAAACATCAGCTTCTTCATGGCTCTGAACTGATCTGAAGTGTTGTTATTCATGTGGTTCTGTTATAGCTTATGAAGAATAAAGTGTGTCATTCCTGATATACAGAGCTGTATGTCTTCATCTCCGGCTCGGGTTCAGGTTCTGCTTCTGATTCTCTGGATGACTCTTGTAATTATAATTATCCAGGTGAGGTTTGGAGCTCCTGCTCGCAGGTTCATTATGATCTTGTGTCCACAGGTGATTACTGGGTGGATCCGAACCTCGGCAGCACTATTGACGCCATCAAGGTGTTCTGCAACATGGAGACTGGAGAGACCTGTGTGAATCCTACCAACCCCACCATCCCACGCAAGAACTGGTGGACCAACAAGAGCAAGACGTCCAAACACGTGTGGTTTGGAGAGAGCATGAACGGCGGCTTCCACGTGAGTGAAAACTCCACCTAATACACACACACACACACACACGCTCACACACAAGCAGAACCCTTTCTTGAAGAAAAGTACAGTATAAATCTGTAACAATAAGAACATAGCAAAGGAAAATCAAATCAAGCATAAAGAAAACAGTAAAGAAAATAATGCAAAGTGTACATAAATGATAAAACATAATAAAAATGAAACTAAACAGCGGAATAAGACCAAACAGAAGAATATATGAAAGCAATAGTGAAAAAAACAGAAAAAAGAGATACATTCATTGAAGAAAGAACTCAAATCAGTTAAAGAAGTTGTGAGTGGCGATATTCAGCAGCTTCGTATTCCAACTTTACGTTTCACCTTAAACGGTCCATCAGATACCTTCTGTTGAACCATTTAAGGCGGAACTGCAATAGGAAACCAGTGTCGGCCCAGTGGAGAGGGATAGGGCGGAGATGATAAAACCTGACTTTCCCGGTTCAGTGAAAACTGGAGGCACCTGGAAGGTGATCCAGTTACTGGAAGGAGTCTGATGGTTTCCAGTGTTACAGCGAGTGCTGGTGTGAGATATAAGATCCTAGAAAAGCACCTGCTAGATGTAGAAGTAGCTGTTTTTGGTTTCATGTCTTGCTCTATGGCCCCTGCAGTCCAGCTCGTGTGTAACATTGTCTGGAAACCATTCAAGCTTTCCAGATGTTTCTGGATCAGCAACGCTGTTTAGAAACAGGAAGTGGTTTTTGCTGTGTAGCTCAAAAGTGTTTTCTGAGTTTTTTACAGCTTTTTGTAATGAGTGTTTTGTCTGATTCTCCTGCAGTTCAGCTATGCTGAGAACGGGCAAGTCCAGAGTGCAGCCAACATTCAGCTGAACTTCCTCAGACTGCTGTCCAGCGAAGGTTCTCAGGTCATCACCTACCACTGCAAGAACAGTGTGGCCTACATGGACGCCGACACCGGCAACCTGAAGAAGGCTGTTCTGCTGCAGGGCTCCAATGACGTGGAAATCAGAGCGGAGGGCAACAGCCGGTTCACATACGGCGTTCTGGAGGACGGCTGCAAGGTGAGACCTGCAAAAACAACCACATTTGGTTTTATGAAGAACCGTTAGGATTTCTTTGACAATTCAAATGTCATTACTACTGATAATACCACAGTGGACATCTCTATCTCTGACACTCATTCACTTTAGCATTCACCTGGGATACCATACTGACCACTGAGTAGCCCCCTAGCAACCACCAACCAAAACCTTAGCAACCACCTGGTAACACCCTAGAAACCACCATGGACAACATAGCAACCACTTAGCAACAGCAACCACCTGGAGTAATACAGGAACTACGTTAACACATAACAACTACTTAAAATATGATAGTTAACACATTAGCAGCTGTTAAACTATAACAACTGCTTAGCAACACCATAGCAACCACACAAAATAATTACCTACCAAATGACCTTGATCTTAGTGAATTCTTAGCAACCAACTGAAATACTGAAACAACCATATAACAACATCAGGGCAACCACCTGGAATATCCCAGCAATTACCTGGAAAACCATATCAACTGCTTAGCAACACTCTAGTAGCACGCTAATGACAACCTTGGAGACCTTAGCAACTGCAAGAACGTTTGTTGTCAGACATCCCGGCTCTGGTTCTGATCAGAGTTTTGTGATGATGCTGATGGTGGAGATGTTGGTAATGGTGTTGATGGTGGAGATGTTGGTGATGGGGTTGATGGTGGAGATGTTGGTGATGGGGTTGATGGTGGGATGTTGGTGCTGGTGGGATGTTGGTGATGGGGTTGATGGTTGGATGTTGGTGATGGGGTTGATGGTGGAGATGTTGGAGAGGAGATGTTTACAATGTTTATGTTCTCTTTTGCAGAAACATACGGGTCAGTGGGGCAAGACTGTGATTGAGTACAAAACTCAGAAGACGATTCGACTGCCCATCGTGGACATCGCTCCCATGGACATTGGCGGAGCCAACCAGGAGTTTGGAGTGGACATTGGACCAGTCTGCTTCTTGTAAAAAAAAAAACAAAACAAAGCAAAACACAAAAACACAAAATGTGGAAGATGATATAAGACATGGAACAATATAAAAAGATAAAAGCAGTAGCTCCACGAAGAAGCAGTAAACTCTCCAGATAAAGAAATACGGAAGGAAAGGAAAGGAAAATGACAAATTGAAAAATTGCTTTATTTTCTCCAAAAACACAAAAGCTGTGTTGTCCACGTTTGGTGCCCTGGAGACCAGCACTAAGCAGCACTGGCCCACGAGTCTTTCGCTCTGAAATCCAGCCATGTTTCCCCCGGAAGCCTCCCTGAAGTCCTTCGTCCTGACGGGCGCCGAGCGTAGGACAAGGACGAGCGAGACTGAACGAGTGAAGAGATGGAGAAACATGGCTAGATGACATCACAGTCGGCAGTCGGGTGGGCGGTGCTTTAGAGCTGGGTGCAGTTTTGCTTGGATACCACAATAGCCCCTCCCACTAAGACCAGAAGACCACACCCAGTTCCACTCGGTCCCTCCCTCTGCTCGGCCCCTCCCTCTGCTTCCTGACTGTGTCTCGGGTTAACAAAAAAAAACAAAAAAAAAACACCACGTTCTGTAGGTAGAACCGTTACACCTGGGGGACAGAGCCAACATTTACTGTGTATATTAAAGAAAAGCCTCGGTTCAGTTGTTGTAAAGATCTATATTTTCACCATCGCAGGTGTGTGTGTGTTTGAGCAAGGGCGTGTCTATGCACACCAACACTTTTTTCAGGAAGTGCATTTGTTTTTGTTTGTTTGATTTTGTTTTTGTTTTTTTTGTTTTTTTTTTATTTCTAGCTTCATTATTCTCCCCTTGACTGCCCATGTTAGGAAGTGTTGGTCCCATTACCGAAAAAAGTAAAATAAATTTGGATGATATTTCTGGTTTTGTTTATTTGTATTATCTTCATTTTTATATAAAAAAAAAGCTACCTCACGCCGAAAAAGAAAAAAGACCAAAGTTATAATCGTGATGTGTGTAAACTCATCGTAGGTCGGTCAGGAGGGTCTGAGGCAGAAGGACATGTCCTGGCTCGGTTCGGTCCGTCTTCAGAAGGTGCTATTAGTTTCAGTCATTATTCCCGGGGTCCCCACACCCTCTCCCCGCGAGCCTCACCCGACTCGCACAGCCTGCTCCAAGTACTCACCGCGGGAGGAGGGGCTCCTGTGGAAGAGCTGCAGTTCGGTTCCCCGTGGCAATGGCGTGTCACCGAGCAGGATGTGTGCAATTGCGTGAGGGTGTGTATATTTTTGTTATAATTAATATTATTATGATCATGATCGTTTTTTTTTTTGTTTGTTCTCTTTTTTTCTCGTCCTGGTTTTGTTACGATTTTAATTAATGTAAATTGGAAATAAAAGAAAAAAACAAGGAATGTGAAGTCAGATTTTAATTGACTTTTTTTCTGTTATTCAACTCACATCCAAAACACTGACTCCCTACATAGAGCACTGAAGTACAGACTCCCTACATAGTGCACTAAAATACTGACTCCCTACATAGTGCACTAAAATACTGACTCCCTCCATAGTGCTCTAAAATACTGATATAGTGCACTGATATACTGATACCTGCTCCCTACATAACACAGTAAAATACTGACTCCCTACATAATGCAGTAAAATACTGACCCCCTACATAATGCAGTAAAATACTGACCCCCTACATAATGCAGTAAAATACTGACTCCCTACATAATGCAGTAAAATACTGACCCCCTACATAATGCAGTAAAATACTGACTCCCTATATAGTGCAGTAAAATACTGACCCCCTACATAATGCAGTCAAATACTGACTCCCTATATAGTGCAGTAAAATACTTGTTCTCTACTTGTGCTATAAAAACTGACTCCCTACATAGTACAGTAAAATACTGACTCCCTATATAGTGCAGTAAAATACTTACTCCCTATATAGTGCAGTAAAATACTGACTCTCTACATAGTACAATAAAGGTGTGCTGGTGGCCTAGTGGGTAGGATACTTGGATCTGGACCAAGAAGTCATGGGTTCAAATCCTACCTTCAGCACACCACCGATGTGCAGCAGAAGCTGGAATTTCATCACTTCCACTGCGCTCTACAGGACAGAAATAAAGATGGATTGCACCTGGAAAGTTCATGCACAGTGGAATACACAGGGAATTCCAGCAGCTTAAATGAGAGCACCCAGTAGGTAGAATGAAAAACAATGAGCACTCAGTATGCAGAATGAAAACCAATCAGATTAAAGGAGATTCCAGCAGCTTAAAGGAGATTCCTACCGACTAGAGGCGCTCATGAACTAAGTCAGAATGAATGGGCTCATCAGCACTCAGTATTCAAACCGAAAACCAATCAGCACTCAGTAGCCACTCCAGAAAAGCCTCCTTCGTTTCTCAGGAGAGTCAGATTCAGAAAAGCTGATTGTTCCTGGAGGAATTGCTCACGCTCCTACAGCTACATCAGTGTTTACTGTGTGTGTATACGCTTTCATTTGTGTACGCAATCTTCCTGAGCGAGTGAGCGTGCCGAGTGTGTGATTTTGTGTGTGTGTGTATCTGCGTGATTGAGTATATATGTGTGGAGTGTGTCTGTGTACAGTGAAGTGAGAGAGTCCGCGTTGCCCGGTGACTCTCCACGCTTGCTGAACGTGAGCGTGCTTGGGCCAATCAGAGGCGGGTGTTGCTCGGGGTCTTTTGCAGTGGGGGCGGGGTCTGTGAGAGCTGGGGAGAGAGAGGTTGTGCGTAGTTGTGTGTGTGTGTGTGTGTTTGAGAGAGAGAATTTGTGAGTGTGAGTGTGTGTAGAGTGTGAGTTAGTGTGTGTATGTGTGTGTTTAGAGAGTGTGTGAGCGCGTGTGTGTACAGTGAAGTGAGAGAGTCCGTGTTGCCCCGGTGACATTCCACCATGTGTCTCTGCTTAGGCCAATCAGAGCCGCCTGACTGCACGACAGGCGCGATGTTTTCGCGGTGGGGGCGTGGTCTGTGGGAGCTGGAGGGAGTGAGCACTATACTAGTGGTGTGCGCTACTACAAGATTTGGTATCGATCCGATACCAAGTAAACACAGGGCCAGTATTGCCGATACCGACATTGATACTTTTTATTAAAAACTTTTTAATATTTAAGGTGGATGCATCATCAAATTGCTACATCTGAATTAATTTGCATGACCTTGAAGTGTTTTTGTGATTATTCCTTTGGATTATTAATTAATTAAAACCCAGGACAGAATTTGGGCAAAGTTTTTTTCTTAAATAAAGAAAAAACACAAAATTATTACACCAAACTACAATACAAAAAAACAATAAGTAAAACTATTATAATTTTTTTAAAAACAATTTGCAAAAATACAATATATAACGTGCAAATAAAACAACCCCCAAAGCCTTGAGTTTAAAGCAATATTCCCAGAAGCCCACCAAATTCAAAGTGTGTGCAAAACATGGGTAGTTTGCCCAAACTGCTTTGCATACAGCAGCAACCATGTTGGTGCCATTATCAGTTACTACAGCCAGAATCTTGTCTGTTATACCCCATTCTTACGCGATTCTGGTCCTAAAGTCATCATCTTCCACCACGGAAAGAGGTTGCAGGTCCTTCTGCCAGGCTTCTCATAATCTCCACTTCCCAATCGGCTAAGTGAAATAATAAAAATGATTAAGTCTGTAGCACATCTATTTGTATTTTAAATATAGTAATCACAGTTAACGCAAAAGGGTAATTATATTACATCAAATCTGAGCTATATTATATCCAGTGTATTTGTTTCAACTCCAGTAAATGTGTTCATTTAAATAACACCTTTCAATGGGATAAATGTATTATATCAGGGTCTTAGCATTATTTGACACTTTTTGAGTTGGCCAAAGTAAAAAAATGACCAGTTGCACTTCGAAAATTATTAATAATTAATGCAGAAGATTTCTAAAATATTATTATCAACCTGGATATTCTCTGCCATACTGAAAGGCCTCTGCCAGTGACCCCTGCCTCTGAGGCTGGGGTCTGGGTCTGTCGGGGTCAGGGGGTAGGGGACTCTCTTCCTCTCTCCTTTTCTGTAGCTCAGTGTTTTCTTTCTTATCACTTTGCATGTGTTTATTTAAATTTGTAGTATTTCCACTGTATCATACAGCCTATTTACAAATTAGATAGCTTGCCGTTGATTCATTTTCAGGCTGAAAATATAGCTCCTCTTCCTCTCTGCCATTCCTCTGCTCCGTCTATGTGCTTTGCTCTGTCTGTGTGTGTACGTGCTCTGCTCCGTCTGTGTGTGTGTGTGTGTGTACGTGCTGTTCTCAGTCTTTGTGTGTACGTGCTGTGCTCCGTCTTTGTGTGTGTGTGTACGTGCTGTGCTCCGTCTTTTTCTCTGTATGTGTGTGTCTATATGTTCTCTGCTCCGTGTGTGTGTGCACACGTGCTCTGCTCCGTGTCGTTCTACGTGTGCGCGCATGCGCGGTGCTTGCATGCGTTTGCCTGGCGCTTTTGAGTCACGTGACAGTACAACAACAAAATACAAGCCCGGGGAGAAAGAGCAGAGTGTGCTGTGACTGGAGAGGCGCTCTAACGCATCGGCACTAATGTATCGATCCCATGACATTGGTAGCGATTGATATCAGTACCAAATTTGGTGTCGATATTATCGATATTTGGATCGATCCGCACACCACTAATGTAGAGAGAGGGTGAGAGAGAAAGAGAGAGAGCTGTAGTTACAGAAGGGACTGCAGGGAGAGACAGAGAGAGACGGAGCTTTAGATAGAGGGGTGTAGAGAGAGAAGGAAGGATAGAGGAGTGCAGCAGAGTACTGCTCCACAGAGTCGGGGAGAGACATGGTCCTGTGTTCGGGCTTCACATAACACTACAGGTAACGAGTCTGTGTGTGTATATCTCTCTGTGTTTGTGTGTGTATATGTATCTCTGTGCTAGGGTTAGTGTGTGTGAGTTGTTATAAACTGCGCGCGGTTGTTACATAACCCCGGTGGCTGTGACACAGTTTCTCTATTCTGACCCAAACATTCACCAAACACACAAAACCCCCACACACTCCACCCAATAACACCTAACACACTCCACACTACGTCCGAATGGTCTGGTCCGCGGGTGGGTGCGGAAACTCTGCGGGTCAACAGCTGACCCACTTTCCACCTGAGGAACCTGACAGGGAACCTCACACCACCCTACTGCCGCCAGCACCAAACAACACAGCTCTGATTTTACTGTCGGAGACTCTCAGACCTAAAACCTAAAACATTTTAAATCCCCACTTTTCCATTCAGTGTGAACAGACAGGATTAAATGTGTGTGTTCAGTATGTGTTCAGAATGTGTTTGGTGTGAAATGTTTGATTGTAGAGACTCTGAATGGAGGTGAATGGAACGAGACGTCTCCAACACAAATCCAGCCGTTTTATTCACCGTCAGCCGTTTTATTCACGAACTCCGCGTGTCTCTGAGTGTTTGTATGGATGGTGATGATGGCTGTTTACATCTTAAATACTGAATTGTGGGGGAATGTGGAGATGACATTTAAAATTCGTTTTATAAAGAGTATAAATATCTGTTTATTTGCTATTTTCTCTCGAATGTAGAAGACTGCTAATCTCTACCGGCTAATCCCGTTGTGTAGGATCTACACTGAGCGTGTGCTAGTGTGAGGATCACTTTGGTGTCACCCATCTGAGTCAGGCTTAAGAGTAGTTGAATCCCACAGAATGAGACAGAAAGCTCAGATGGACAGGAGGGTGCTGTAAGAGTCCCTGGTCACCATGGAAACCCGTGACGGGTGTGATGACAGAATTTAGCAAGCATGTTCCAGCCATGTTTATTTGTATTTAACCTCTGACCTTCACAGACCATCAAAAGGTCCAGATTGTTGTTCATCACTCCTCGACTTGCCTCATAGTTGCTGAATATTAATTTTCACGACGTGAACATTCAGAGAAGATTAAACTGTGATTGTTCCTCTGATTAAATCTCTGCTTCTCTTAAAGGTGACACACTGAAAATGGCCCCAAATTCCATCCACTGGTTCCGGAAGGGCCTGCGTCTCCATGACAATCCTGCGCTTCAGGAGGCGGTGCGGGGTGCGGGCACCATCCGCTGTGTGTATTTCTTGGACCCCTGGTTTGCCGGCTCCTCCAACCTCGGGGTCAACAGGTGGAGGTGAGTTTCTCGTGCTCTTCAGTTCGGGTGTTATGAAAAAAGTATGAACTCTAATAACCCCTATTGTGATTAAACTCCCAGCTCCGTCCCAAAGCACATCTCTAAAATTAGCCTTCTTCTCTGTGGGCGCCATTCAGAGCTGCTGGAGATGTTTTAGTCAGAGGTGTTTCAGAGAGAGGGGATGAGGGTGATGTGCTGATGTGAAGTGAAGCTCTTCTTTGTGGTCTTTTACTAAAAACACATCAGGCAGACGGAAAAACAGACCAGCCGTCATCACCTGATCACTTTCCTGTTGTTGAAGCATTTCAGAAAGATGAAAGGATTCTGTGCCTAAATGAGTGGGAAATATTACGTCTCTTGTATTACGGTGCACTATTTGGGAATTTTTAGGGCGATTTCAATTTCTTTCCTGCTGAACACACTTCCAGCACTTTCTATCAGCCGGAGGTGCCACATAATTAAACTGATCTTTAATGAGCCATTTTAAACGACAAAATAAAGAATAAGCTCCCATTTTAAATGCATAAAGTGCCCTTTCGACTGTTAGAAATGACTGGCTGGAGTCCTTAATAGGTGTTACTGAATATCGCAATGTTTTTAGTGCTAACATCAAAATCAGAATATGTTATTGACATTGGTGAAACTACTTATCACAAACTACTTAACACAAAAAAAAGAAAAATGTAATATAAAGTGGAAATAAAATAAAAATACTAAGTACACTACGCTATATACACAAATCGCTGTGGTCAGTAAGAGAACTGGATATAAATACTATAGTGTCTAGTAATTTAACACTAATAGTAGTTTGGATGAGTTTTTCTGGGATTGTCTTTTTCTTTTTCATTCTAGTATTTCTGGTAATGCGTCCCCTTACCCAGTCTCTCTGTGCAGTGAGTGTAGTCATGAATTTGTAAGTGAAGTGAAATTAGAGTGGTTTTGTCTGTGTAGACTGTAGGTTGAGGCTGAATTTAGTTCAAGATATTATTTATATTATGTTGTATATTTCTGCAGACAGTAGTCTGGTTCATCATCCAGGCGTAACACCTGCTTCGGCTTCATTACCCCATTACACCACACAGGCCACAGGGATGGATCCGCCGCTCGTGTTTTTGGGGGTAAAATTCTGCCTCCTTTCTGGAGGCAGTTGTGACCTCCTGTGCTATATTTACCTGAACAAAGTGCCGTGCTTAGTTGTGCAGGTGTGGACACCAAGGGGTAATCAGGCCTCGCCTTTCTCTGAGAGGCACATTAACTTTTATTATCTTAATGGACATAACCGAGGGTGGCTTGTTGCTGAAGACTGACCCAAATGTTGCATAAACCTGAAATATGAGTTGACCTTTGATCTGACACACACCGTACATAAACGCACTAGTCCGATAGTGATGACCCCATGGCTCCGGAGCGTCACACACGCATCAAAATAAACAAAAGAATGATTCAGTATAACTGTTTAATATGCTGGTTTTATATCACTTTCACACACTGGGCCACATCCACACACCCTGATCACCCAAACCACTGTGAAAAGGAAGAGATCCTGAGCTCTTGTCAGTCTTTAACCCTTCTGAGCCACTTTTACAGTTTTGTCCAACTGATCATTATTCAATCGTTTATTGTCAGTCATCAGTTAGATTCAAGATGTTTAGACTTCTTAGCCTTTCAGACTTTCAGCACGGTCCTGTTTAAAGCGAAATCATGTGACGCCGCCTGACCTGATCCCTGACCTGCTGATATATGGCCATACGGTGCTATTTCTGAGCACATGTTCACCTTTAAAGATGTCTTCCCCAAATCGGGATCAATGTATTGCCTGGTTCCTTTGGATTGTAGGCCGTTTAACAGAGCAGGTGTTAAAGCTGAGAGTCAGTCTGTCACACACCACCTCTAATCATCTTCTGAATGGGTTATTTCTGAGTCGCCTCACAGATTTATTCCTGGAACGGCTGCGACAGGGTCTGTTCCCATCGGCCACAGGTGTGCAGGTGTACACGTTTTCAGATGTCCATCCGTCCGTCTAATTTAAAACCTGGACACACCTGTCACGTGAAGGAGGACTCAGCAGAGCTGAGCTGGATCTCGTATGGTTCCTTTCTCCCTTATTAGTGGCCAATCGGGTCACCCAGACAGAACTCTTGACTGTCAGACAGCTCAGACAAAGTGTTGATGACAGTCTGTTAGATTTCTAATAACTAACTGTGTTTTATATTACACAGTACTGATACACAGTAATGATAAAAAATTTTCTATACCAGTTTTTCATGTTGATATCTGATCTGCTTTCAGTTTTTTTGAGTCACATCAACTTTATTATGAGTAATATTAGATTTGCAATAGACTTGCATGCGGTTTTTATTAAACCGCAGGCACCAATCAAGTAACTGTT
>JBBJLS010000016.1:11272865-11289911 GCA_037577275.1 Bryconaethiops microstoma | reverse complement strand
TGTAGTGCAGTGTTAGTGTGTAGAACAGTGTTAGTGTGTAGAGCAGTGTTAGTGTGTAGAACAGTGTTAGTGTGTAGAGCAGTGTTAGTGTATAGTGCAGTGTTAGTGTGTAGAACAGTGTTAGTGTGTAGAACAGTGTTAGTGTGTAGTGCAGTGTTAGTGTATAGTGCAGTGTTAGTGTGTAGTGCAGTGTTAGTGTGTAGAACAGTGTTAGTGTGTAGAGCAGTGTTAGTGTGTAGAACAGTGTTAGTGTGTAGTGCAGTGTTAGTGTGTAGTGCAGTGTTAGTGTATAGAACAGTGTTAGTGTGTAGAATAATGTTAGTGTGTAGTGCAGTGTTAGTGTATAGAACAGTGTTAGTGTGTAGAACAGTGTTAGTGTGTAGTGCAGTGTTAGTGTATAGAAGTGTTAGTGTGTAGAACAGTGTTAGTGTGTAGAATAGTGTTAGTGTGTAGAATAGTGTTAGTGTGTAGTGCAGTGTTAGTGTATAGAACAGTGTTAGTGTGTAGAATAGTGTTAGTGTGTAGTGCAGTGTTAGTGTATAGAACAGTGTTAGTGTATAGAACAGAGTTAGTGTGTAGTGCAGTGTTAATGAGATGAACAGTGTTAGTGAGAAGAACAGAGTTAGTGTGTTGGTTGCCACAGAGACTCATTTGGCAAATTTCTTCACTATAACACACTATAACCAAGGGAGAGAGAGAGACAGAGAGAGAGACCTATATTTTAGTCATGAGTCAATATTGTTCTAAATATTAATAATCATGCAGTTCAGGCTAAAAAGTCTGGAATGTTCAAATGCTGACATTAGTGAAGTCTTACCTGGAGCAGTAAAACATAAAATAAACTCTATTTCTTGCTCGCATCAGTTCTTTGAAAAACCAGACACACATCACGGTCCAAACCGGAGTTAAATTTCTTCCTTCCACTTAAATAAATAACAGGTTTACTTGATCAAGTGAAACATTTTTACTTAATAATAACAATGAAAACCAAGAATAAAAAATTTTAGAAAAATTTAAAAGGCAAATAACAGAGCCTGAATCCCTAAATAGACTATCCAGTCTAGAATATGTGTAAAACTCTGAAAACAAACAGAAACTCAGAAACAGGAGTGTTAAAAAGATGAGGGTATGCATGTGTGAACAGAGGAGATGAAGGGATGAGAGGATGAATTTGTAAACAGATGAGATGAGAGGATGACAGGATGAGGGGATGAGTGTGAGAACAGATGAGATGAGAGGATGAGGGGATGAGTGTGTGAACAGATGAGATGAGAGAATGAGGGGATGAGTGTTTGAACAGATGAGATGAGAGGATGAGGGGATGAGGGGATGAGTGTGTGAACAGATGAGATGAGAGGATGAGGGGATGAGTGTGTGAACAGATGAGATGAGAGGATGAGGGGATGAGTGTGTGAACAGATGAGATGAGAGAATGAGGGGATGAGTGTGTGAACAGAAGAGTGTGTGAAGAGAGGAGTGTGTGTCCTGCGGTTGCAGGCTCTAGGCTGGGAATGTGATTTGCTGCTGCAGGCCTGTAGGAACATGTTTCTGGTTGCCATGGTGAAGCGGAGAAACAGATCCTGCCGGACGCTGGGCTGCAAATCCGTTCAAGGGTAAAAATAAAGTGCGACGGATTTCTGCTCGAGACACAAGAGAACATATTACAGCGTGAGGGAAAAACAAGGCCACGACACTGCACTTCTTACTTCTATTTCAGAGGTTATGTTTATCGTTTATTTATTTACTATTTATTCTCCTATTCTTATGTGTGTCTTATGGAACCACACTGCCTCATCTCACTATACACGTGTTGATAGCTGAGATGACAAAGTTACACATTGACTTTTCCACATGGAATCCAACTTAATTTTTTTACTTAATATAAACGTTTAATTGTCATTTTCATGTGAGTTTTCTCTAGTTTTTTGTGATATTTAGTATGTGGTCATTGCACAAGTAAGTTCTGAAGCTCCGGACAAAGTAAAATCTCAAACAACCGAATGAATTTAGCTCACGACTCATATCTTGTGTTTGAAAAGTCACACTGTTGAGTGAAAAGTCACACTGTTGAGTTTGTATGCTGTTAAATTATACAAGCTGAGGAAAATCCAACCCAAAGCTCCTTGAAAGAGGCTTTTTTTTCCTGTTTAGCACAAAATACCATTAAACCTTTGATGACAAAAATGAAAGTTTTTATTTTAGGGTTTTGGTTTCCCAACACTGCAGTGATGACATTAATATTTAGCCACATATCCTATCATTAAGCACTAAAGAAGACGGAACATCAGAGATGTGCAGGCTTTATTAGACAATACATTAGAGAAGATGGTGAAGAAAGCAGGAGGAAAATGAGAAACAAGAAAAGAATGGATCCACTGAGCGGTAATGGCGACATGGTTGTCATTTTTCCACTTAAAGAGAAGCTGCAAAAACAGTTCATGTCTGACTCCCAGCTGAAGCTCTGCTGCAGCTCTGTGTGTTTGTGGAGGAGCTGGATGCTCTACTTCACCTTGGAGCTCCGAGCAGAACAAGGAGTGATCAAACCGCAAGTCATGAGCCAAGACCTTCCCATATGCATCAGTGAGTCTTGGGTGTTCATGACCCTGTCTCGGGTTCACCGGTTCTCCTTCCTCGGAGCACTTTTGATAGGTACTGACCACTGAACAATGGGAGCCCGCCACAAAACTTGCTGTTTCGAACATTATCTGACTCAGTCAGTCATCAAGCCTTTACAATTTGGTTCATGTCAAACGGTGCTTTTCCACCGGCACAAGGAACCGCGCCCTACGGTGAACAAATGTGTTTTTAATTACAAATAAAACCACCTGAGCCGACTGCCTCACTACCGTTCTGAAATGTGAAGGTGAACCAGAACATCACCAACAAGTTAGCTGGGTTAAGTGTTTGTTGCATTGTTCAACAATACAGACAAAAAACTCAAAACTCAAACAAGACTATAAAAAATAATAGACTACAATAACAAAAGCAGCTCTGACAGCCAAAACCCCATGGACACGGTTTTAGAATGGCTGTCCATAAATGGTGTGTAGAGAATTGCTTCAGAAACACAGTTACCGGGGATGAGATACACTGGAAAATCAAAGCGGGCTGCAACTTCCATGCCATCGCAGTCCGGCTTGAATGCGGCACTGTACCCAATGGGAAGGTCTTGGCTCATGGCTTGGTTTGTTCACTCTTTTACACTCACACATTTTTCCTGGTTCCAACACTGTTCATGCATCTCATGCATCTCACTTGATAGGAGACACTGTAATCAGATCATCAATGTTCATGTCACTTGAGGGCTGACTGGGGTCTACATCTGTGAATTTTAGCGTGAAAATACCTCAGGCTTAGTCAACCCATTCTGGCCAGAGTCTTCATAGGTCTTACAACTGCTTGGACGACGGTGGATGATGAAATCAGGAGATAACGAGATCTCCAGACTTGCTCCTGCTGGATAAATAAGGCCCATTCCCTAGGAAAGTAAATATATGGTACCTTTAAAACCTTAATTAAGATGCACAGTTGGACCTTGAGGACCATGCTGTGGCCTGACCTGAGTCTGACGCTGTCTGAGACAGCACCGAGAGACCGATGGGCTGGTTAAGTGTGTTAGATGAGCGTTAGGGAATTGGTTCTGTAGGTGAGACTCCAGAAACATATTTCCCTGCAGGATCACACTAGAAAAGCTCACCATGCTCCATCTTGAGGCTTTTATTTCAGGATCAGAGGTGAGCTGATCAACATGCAAATCGCAAAACAAAAATAATAAAAAGCAATTACAGCCCATTATGCTGGACCGTGGTCATTAACGTTGCGGAGAAAACAGTGTGGTTGGAGAAAACAGTGTGGGCGAGAGGAACACTGAGGAAATAAACCTTCAGCTTTACACAAAATATCACTGAGGAATTTCCCATTTCCAATTACCTATTTTCCAATTTTAGTAAATTTAGTAAATTTATGACTGAATATTCCTGAACAAAAGTATCTGGTTGCTCCCTCTACTGAATGGGTTCAGTAGATTTAAGGAGCCCCCATCGCTGACACAAGTCTTCAACAGAGCTTCTATCTTCAAGGAAAAGCACTGACCAATAGGACTGGCCATTGATGACCCTAAGGTCACCATGCCTGTGGACTAGAGGGGTATAAAGACCACCAGTGTTAAGCTGTGGAGTATTTGGAGTGATGGTGCGCCACTAAGTACCTTTGGTGTAATGCAGGAATCTGGGTCCCAGTGCTCAGGTGGGGTCCTTGAGTAGGGCGTGGCTGTTTGAGTACAGGTGTGACTAAAGTGTCATTTCCTTCCACAGTTTTTGTATTTTTCTGTCATTGCCGCCTCCGGCTCGCTCACTGGGGACTCGGATGCAGATTTCTATTAATCTGTTTTGTGACAATTTCTGTTGTGAAAATCTCTGAATAAACAAAACTGACTCAACTCGAGATTCCTCTCATATGCCTCGTGCAGCAAACGCAAGCAGCACAGGGGAAAGAGAGAGAGACAAAGACGGAAATATAATAATCAGTAGGCTGGGGGACGTCGGGGAAGCCGAAGATACACAAGCTTGCCAAAAAGAGATCATCGCAGAAAACCTGACTGCAATGTTCCTGATTCCCAACATCCCAAACTTCTAAGTCCCACAGGTCTCAGAACGTCAAGCGCTCTGGGAATGTAAGCTAATTACGGGACAAAAAGTACCAAGAATTCAGAGGAAAACATTTCATGAGAAGTTGCTACAGTTTCACCCCTCACAGCACTGACCAGCATTAGTTCATTTACATTACATTTACGGCATTTATCAGACGCTTTTATCCAAAGCGACTTTCATTCCCTAACTACAGGGGGCAGTCTCACAGTCTCCCTGGAGCTACTGGGGGTTAAGGTTCTTGCTCAGGAACCCAGTGGTTGTGTGCTGGAGGTAGGAGTCGAACCCATGACTTCTTGGTCCAGAGGCAAGTACCCTACTTGGTGGCAGATGGTGGCCTAGTGGTTAAGGCGTTCGCCCTGCGATCAAGATCGCATGGGTTCGATTCCCAAGACTGCTAGTAGCACCTCTGAGGTACCCTGAGCAAGGTACCGTCCCCACACTCTGCTCCCCGGGCGCCGTGTTCCTGGCTGCCCCCTGCTTCACTTGGTGAATTGGTTAAATACAGAGGAAGAATTTTGTGCTGTTCACACAGTGTGCTGTTGTCTGTTCACGTATGACAGAATGGTCACTTTCACTACAATAATTTGAGCCAGCAAGGTAGATACGTGCATTTGGATGCTGTGTGCACACATCTGTGCATGTGTTAGCCATGGCCACCATCCCGTCTACTTCAGATCTATGCTCTTATTTAGTCTGCAAAGGGGGAAAAAAAGCAAAATTGTGAAAAGAACAAAGTGGAAAAAGGAATGCGTGGTTGATTGTTTAAAATGTTGGCTTTCCAAAAGTGTTTATGTGATAAAAATCTACTTAAATATATGTTTGAAAACATATGTTAACATACCTGTATAGAAATCAGAGTCAGAAGTTACAATAAAAATGCTTTAGGCCCTCAGAAATGTTTGAGAGCTTAGCACTGTGAGCGAGTCAAGGCAAAGCAGAAGGTTAGAACTGTGTACTCCCAACAACTAGCTCCCTGGGTCCAGAGACTCTGTAACTAGGCAGATGGTTGAAAAATGTTTTCTGACTCTCCTCAAACACGCTTGTTAAATCTGGCAGTGAACAAGTGAGGTGTACCAAGTGTGTTTGAGCAAGGAAATCACCAAACTATTCTGAGCACAAACCCTCTAGGACCTGATTCAGGCACCCCTGGTGTAGACAGACCTCAGTTCAGACAACATGACATTGTGATTGTCCCGTAGAAAGAGAGCATCCAGGATGTTTATTTGGTCCACTATTGAAATGTACCATATCTCAAAGCCAAGAATACAAAAGTGAAAGAGTTCATTTCTTGAAAGTGCAGTAAACATGTTTGGTGTATTGCAAAAGTGGAAATAGACCATGGTGTTTTCAAGGGTGGCTTTACAGTCTTAGTTTGTCTATGAGCAGACAAATCTGGCGTTTTGAATCACCATTACAACTTGTGGTAAAATGTTTTTTGTGGTGAAATGTTTTATTTTAAAACCTCATCAAATGTCACCCATAGTTCCATCCATAATCTGTGTACTGCCATCTGCAGATATATAATAAACATGGAAATATTGCTTTATTGGCACCCCAGAATTGTCTAGATATGATGGTCTAGATATGATGTCATAGTTTTGCACTGATATTTTATTATTGTGATGCTTGAGGTACTTCATGATTAAATCATGATATATTTAGAACGCTCTTGTAGCGCAAATCTGTGGATCAATCAGCATTATGGTCACAGATGGCTACAACCACTCATGCTCCTGAAAGATCATGAACTTTTATTTAGTCGTGTTTTGACATGGGGAATTTTTGTTTGGGTTTGTTATGCTTCTATACATGTGGTCATTATCAAACATTTTATAATTCTCTACTTTGTCCTCGTTGCCTGCATTTTTCGACTATGGCAGTATGTCCACTTATTATTAGCTGCTTAGTGCAGTGTACTAGTGTTCCTGTTACCTGGCAACTGCAAAGAAGACCACAGCCAGAAGAACTGTCCATGGCTTCTATTTCTGTGAACCACGCGCTATTTTAGACAGGTGGAGTGGAGCAATAATATTTTACACGCTTCTTTTTGTCCGTGTCATTTTGTGGCACCACATCTTCTGAAGTGGTTGTAATTTATTGTTGAGAACTAATGCCCAAAGACATTGGGATTTCACAGCCAACCCATGTTTTATAGTTCATCTGTAGACTGATTCATATAGTTAATCTGAAGCCAAAAAACAAGGTCTTTGTGTCCTAAAGGTCAAGGGCCTGATGTATGAAGAAGTGCAGAGAACACCAATTGTACCTTGATGCATCTGCAGCATGCGCCCACAATGCGCCTGAAAATAAAGTAATAAAATAATGCGCCTAAATATGGAGCCAATGAGAGCTTAGTGTTGTTCTGTTATAATAGTTCAGTGTTCAAAAAATGGGGGGAAAAATTCATGCAAACCTGACCACCGCCATTTACCCAGACCAAGCAGAAAATCAAGCCGAATATGCAATCAGCCGTACTTCCATTAGCTCGACCTCTTTCCTACCTATTAGGTATCTGCGTCCTTTAAAATGAATTCACCATTAACAGAGCAAGTCTTCTCTTGTATATGCAAAACAGAGGGTGTGTTTCATTGTGTGTTCTTTTGCTTTTTACCAGACCTGTTTGACAGTGAAACAGTATATAATCAGTGACACAGTTTGCATGGTTTTAAGACAAAGGAAAAAAAAAAACACGGAAAATTTTAAATATGTTAAGGAAATGTCGGAGCCCATGATGTGGCACCATCTGTTGCTTGCAGACAAGGAAAAGTGCTTTTGCTGAGATCCAGAAAATGGTTTACAGTTTACAGATATATTTCTACAGATTGCAGTGTTCTGTGCATGGATAAGGCAGCATAAATTGGCCTGGTGAGGTAACTGGGTATTCATTTGTGTTGTCAGGTAAAGCTGGTTTGTAGATTACAACCTTTTAAACAATTTCCTCCAGGATAAATAAAGTTTTCTGATTCTGATTCAACACACCTTGGGGACACAAGTAATCATCTGTGGTTACTAGGAGTGCATCCGATCAGTCAGCATGAGCGCTTCATAGATATCAAACAATACCCCCAGCCAACTGGGGCAAATAACAAACTGATTATTCTTTTATTCTTTTTTCTAAAATTAAATGAACAAGCTCACAATTAGGGAAAATTGAAAATATCACTTCATAGTAGTTTGTGGCTAGTGCCAGATTATAAAACATTGAACTTTTATAACGTTGAGTGCCCTGGTAATAAGTGTTACCTTATTAGTATAAATCAGATTGTCGGACACACCTTATTTTCGCTGTGCTGAAAAATGTATCAGATCAAGACCCCGCCATGTTTTATCATACTTTGTAAATATTTACACCTCTAATGGTGACAAAATACAGTAGAAGAGCTGGGATATTAGCAACACCCCCCCCCCCCCCCATACCATGGGCGCCTTTAACACAGACGTGTATCGAGATTCCTTCAGATGTTTTCTTTACTCTAAAAATGTAGTGAATGCTATTTATCTGAATGTATAAATTCTCACCACATAAAATATTACGTCAGTGCAGTTATCTCCAAAACTAAGTATAAAAGACTTGTTTTTCGCGTACTGCATTGAAAAATTCTTTCATTGTAGTATTTCATTGTAGTCCTGTATTTAATTTGTAATGTTTTTATTATGGATTTTACCACACAACACATTTTCATTATTTACCTGTTAATCATGAATCATCTCAGACTCCGCTGACTCTGCGCTTCATTTGAAGAAATTGGTGCTTAACTTTCTCTTTTATGATAAATGGATTCATAACGGGAAATGATATGGCTAGTCTAGAGTCGGTTCTAGCTAAAATGGTTCTATTTGAAGTATTTTCCACTGAGCTCCACTGCGCACAAATATCTTTTCCCAAGAGCAGGAAGCTCCATTCAGCTTGTATTAGATCACCTTTTACATAAGGGCTGTCCTTCTCTGCTAATGGGTTTCCTGTGTACAGTAAACACAGTAGGATGTTCAGTTAATACACTGCTGCGTTTTGTGAAGGTTCATCTTGCAATTGAGAGCAGTTACACTAATGACATTAAGCTGATTGCAATATTTTGTTCATTTACTACACTAATTTTGGTCACACGCTTAAAGTCCAGTCAAGTTGTTTCAGAACTGGTTATTTCATGGTTTTTGATATAATGTAACTTAACACTTTTTAATATTCTTCCCGTTTTGTGTTCTGCAGGTTCTTGCTGCAGTGTCTGGAGGACTTGGATGCCAGCCTCCGCAAACTCAACTCCCGCTTATTCGTAATCCGGGGCCAGCCCACTGATGTCTTCCCCCGACTCTTTAAGGTATTTCAGCATTAATTACCAAGCTAAAAAACACTTTTTAGAAAAAACAAAACGTTTAAATGAACTCTTGTACAAATGTTAGACTCAAACACTAAAAAAGTGACTCAAAAGGTTAAAAAAACTTGCAATAACTATTGTTGAGATGTACATGGGCAGAGCACCATCAGTGCATGAGCATTTATATATTTTTTTTAAGTCATAAGTATCGGACACTATTACAGGGGCACGCTTTAAGTTGGTTTTGAAATATTCATCGGGTAGATAAATGTTCCCTGTCTTGTTACAGAGAGACTATAATAAATGCAGAAATATTTAGAATATCTAAAACTTAATTTTTTATCCACACCCAGGAGTGGAACATCACTCGCCTGTCTTATGAGTATGACTCTGAGCCGTTTGGGAAGGAGCGAGATGCAGCCATTAAGAAGCTGGCCAGCGAGGCAGGTGTGGAGGTGACAGTACGCATCTCCCACACACTCTACGATCTGGACAAGTATGTACACTTCACTCATGAAGTCTGCTCTTAACAGCAGACGTGGCTGCCCTACCAAGACATTACAGGCTTATTACACAGATGTTTGTTCCACTAATTCTTTTCCTTCATCTTTACTTTTGTTCTTTTCCTTCTTTGTCTCTCACACTCTCAGGATCATAGAGCTCAATGGCGGTCAGTCTCCGCTCACCTACAAGCGCTTCCAGACGCTAATCAGTAAGATGGAAGCCGTGGAGACTCCGGCCGAGGCCATCACCGCAGAAGTCATGGGCTCCTGCACCACGCCGCTTTCTGATGACCATGATGAGAAGTTTGGGGTGCCCTCCCTGGAGGAACTTGGTGGGTCTCTCACATGAGTTCAGTTGACTTATTCAGTCTAAAGAGAAATTATATTTATTTCGTGTGTGTATGAAAGGTCACACTGTTGGGATAAATAGGGTATATATTTTTTTTAAATCAGGGATAAACATATGGTTGATGGTTTTAAAGTTGCTAACAAGTTATGTTACTGTCGTGGCCCACACCACTAGCTGCTGGTATTTGGCTAAAGTTACTTTCAAGGATTTATTGGCAATAAAGCCAAGCTACTCAGTGATTGCAACAAAGATAAACAGGCATAAACTTTTATATCCTAGTGAAAGAATGACTGGCACTCTATAAACTCTCTGACAGATTTTTGCTGTAAGGCAAGATGAGATTACATGGCAAAAATCACAATCACCCCTTTACAATCCCTTTACGAATTATTACAAATATTTCCAAAAGAAGTCATTTGAAATGAATAACACTCTCAGTTGAAATATTTGACAAGAAACACATTGTATACTACAGTTTCTTATTCAGTTGAATGAGACTTCTGTCAACATTTTGTAAAACTTGCCCAACTTGGCTGCAGTTGCTACAAAAGAACACATTGGTGGATGGAATACAGACAGGCCAGTTTCCATTTATGTAGTCCTCTGTAATGATTCCGTAGTTGTGCGTGCAGGTCTTACTGTCCTACATAATGTGCAGCTTGTAATGTGCAAAAACAGCGATTTAACTGTAAGTATCTAGCTTTAATTTCAGAACACGTGTGCAAATTGGGTGAACCATGTGGAAATTGCAGCTTTTTTTTTTTTTTTTTAGCGGCCCAAAATATTTGGTCATTGTTTTATTAGTTCGAGATAAGAGATTGTAGATGTGGAATTTATAAGGCCAGTCTTTTCCATTTTCCCCTCTACATGAGATATAAAAGGTAAATCAGGCCATTGCAAGGCTGAAAAGCAGAATGCATTTGTAGAAGAAATGCTTCATCACCACATTTTCTATTTGATGAATTTTGAAGCAAAACCCTCTGGTGTAGGTGCTGACTGAAGAATACAGTAAACCATACATTCCACCTCACACTTTGGTGCTAATATCCTTCCAGACTCAGTGGATGGTGTTTCGCCTTGCGTTTTTACTTCAGAGAATGAGAATTAATCTTTGTCCAGTCACTTGCAGACCACATTCAGTGAGGTAGAGAAACACACAGTCCTGCATAATGACTCCCAGTGAGTTACCGCCACTCCATCCTATGGCATAATTTCCCATAGTCGATTACATTTTTTTTTTTCTTAAATATTTTAAGCTTTTATTGTGTAGGCTTTGGATTGAGTGCTTCTACTCAAGTAGAAATCATGTATGACATTTTTAGCATTCATTCCTACCTTTATAAAATATATTCCTGAATGTTAATTGTTTTTCTCTAAAGATCAGTACTGTGTAGCCCATGATAAAGAATTGTAAATGCATAGTGGTTTGGTGTTTGTGTGTGTGCAGGTTTTGACACAGAAGGCCTGTCCTCAGCTGTTTGGCCTGGGGGAGAGACGGAAGCACTCACACGTCTCGAGAGACATTTGGAGAGAAAGGTCAGAAAACTCTATTAATAAAAATTTTCAACCTATATCAACCCAGCACTAGACCAGTCACCCCTTCACGAGACTTTAACTCCTTCAACTTGAAGAGACATATGTGTGAATAGAAAATGGTAATACTGCCAGCATGTGCAAAATCAGCATAGTAAGACATTACCCATGGGCAAATTAGTGCTACCAAAATAATACAAAATAAATTTAAGCCGTACGGTTGTTTTAATGTTCAATCTTTCTTCTGCTCCTTCATTTTGTCATGCGTGAAATGACACTGGTGTTGTGTTCCAGTTTGTCATAATGTCTTGGAGATACACTAACCCAAAGTGATGCTTTCCAGGCATGGGTGGCCAACTTTGAACGTCCCAGAATGAATGCCAACTCTCTGCTGGCCAGTCCCACTGGCCTCAGCCCCTACTTGAGGTTTGGCTGCCTCTCTTGTCGACTCTTTTACTTCAAACTCACCGACCTGTACAGGAAGGTACGGACTTTAAAACACACCACATTGTTGCCAGTAACGCTCAATGAATTCTCACAATGTGTGCATGACAGATCTAGAGTTGCCTGTATTTGTGAAGCTTCTTAGAGTAGTATTGTTTGTATTATCTGTTTTTGGTAAATGGAGAAGAATAGTAGATCAGCACTCCTTCTCTAAAAAGCATCATGAACATGGAGCCTGAATTTTAGGGAAAAACTTAAATCACTGCTGCTCTCTAAATCTAAGCTGCCTTTCTCTCCTGTCATGCCTCAGGTGAAGAAGAACAGTTCCCCCCCTCTCTCGCTTTATGGCCAGCTGCTGTGGCGTGAGTTCTTCTACACAGCCGCCACCAACAATCCACGTTTCGACAAGATGGAGGGCAACCCCATCTGTGTACAGATCCCCTGGGATCGCAACCCGGAGGCACTGGCCAAATGGGCAGAAGGCAGGACTGGTTTCCCCTGGATTGATGCCATCATGACCCAGCTGAGGCAGGAGGGTTGGATCCACCACCTGGCCCGACATGCTGTGGCCTGTTTCCTCACCCGTGGAGACCTGTGGATCAGCTGGGAGGAGGGCATGAAGGTACCAGGGCCTTCAAGATATCAGCTAAAAATGTGCAAGATTTTTTAAATATACCGATATACAAACTTTCTTAGTATTAATTTCCTCAGTCAGATATTTAAGGCAACTATGAGTTGAAAAGAAAAAAAAAAAGACATTTCTCATGATTGTGTTTCAGTAATTAACTGTTCACACTTTTTGTGATCTACTGTTTATTTAGATATTCAAATCTTGTTTACTTTAAAATGATTCAGATAGCCAAAATCAATCAAGTACTTATACCTGTTATAAACATTATTAATAAAATCTCAAGACAAATGAATCTTTTCCGGTTTCCAGAAACAGTTTTAATGTTTACATCATTATGAAGAACAGTTGTTTCAGTAAGGGCCCAGTAGGTGTCTCTGGATCCCCATATCAGGAAGTCTTACAAACTACAGTGAATCACAGTTTGCATGCAATATTGTGGTACCAGGTATTTGAGGAGCTGTTGCTGGACGCAGACTGGAGTGTGAATGCAGGCAGCTGGATGTGGCTCTCCTGCAGCTCCTTCTTTCAGCAGTTCTTCCACTGCTACTGTCCGGTGGGCTTCGGCCGGCGCACCGACCCCAACGGGGACTTCATTAGGTTGGTAACGTTGCCAAACGCACACCCTGCTAGGTGATAGGCAACACACCCCACAGCCGCAAGCCGAGGTCTTTAACCCTGATAGAGAAGTAAGTAGGGTCAGACGCCTCAGATCCTCTGTTCACATAATGATCAGATAATAAACCCTCATTCTGAGTGTAGAATTTACTTTTATTCAGGCGTAGACAAAGATCTAATGAAACATGACGTGATTGAAGTGCTTCACAGTAATATAAGTATCTGCATTATTTCAGCTGAAAGCATGTGTTGTGTTTCTGTTGTCTTTTCGGGGATTGGGTGAAAAGTTCAGCTTTCCCTTTCCCCTTTGTAAATTGTGGTTGATTGCTTTTAAGACAAAAGACATTCTTAGCCAAGGCATCTGGAAGCCTGTTACCTGTGATTCTGGTTGAAGCTTGACGCTCTTTCTTTGGGCAATACAGTAGCCTGTTCTTTAGCTCAGTAGCATCTTGTTTCATCAAAAGGGATTTTAACCGCTTGGTAAGGAAATAGGAAGCCCGACCTGCATTTAATGCATAGAGCGCCACAATGCATTTCCCAGAGGGCATGATCGGAGGTGGGGTCCAAAGCCAGGAATATCAACACTTCTATCTAGCTTTGGTCAACTCCTCCTTATCAGACTCTTTTTGAAATGTTTAGTGGCACTCTTGGTGTTAAATGCAGCCCTGCCTGTGCAAGAGAGCAGCTCTGTCTCCGTCTCTGTCTCGGCATTAAGCGCCGCAGGTGGGCCAGGTGTGCCGAGGGGGGTGGAGCCCTCAGTCTCTGTTATGTGTTCATTTACAAGTGCATAAAAACCAAACAAAAAAAGAAGAGAGAAAGAAAAACACCCATGACTTGTCCAGGCAGGATGTGAATATTCCTGGCGAAAGGGTTGTGGTCCCTTTTGGCAAAACGAGGGGGCCACCGAGTGGCGGAGGACAGTATACTGTATTGCTCGTTTGACAGCTAGCAGGTTTCTCTGCTTTGGCTTGGGATCACTGTCGTCTCAAAAGCGATCAGTAGCAGTGCGAGGGGCAGGGAGCGAACCTGAACCTCTTACTCAACCCTGACTTTCGATTGGTTGGGTGGGCTTGGGGCGGGAGGGAGGTGTTTTTGTTTTTCCGGCTGGATCCAGTGGGGGGTGGGAGGGGGTGGTCACTGCCTCTGCTTTCTAACGCGTGTTATAGTAGGAATCTCCGTAGTGTCTCAGCACAGGCAGGATCTGTTGGTTTAATCCGCGTCTGAGTGTTGTGCTGCCATCGACCACCCGCTATCTGGGCTCTGGTAAGACGGAACGTGTAGGTAGGTGACCTTTCACTGTCCCTGGGACCCAGGAAATCCATAAGTTTTGACTTCCAGTAAGGCTTTTCTGAACCCCTGGCTATCTCTATGGTGATACTTGCTTGACTACCGTAATCTTGAGTTTCGTGTGGACAAAGTTTGCCTTAAGCATCACTGATTGTTGCCACAGCTGTTTAAAACCAGCATTACTGACTCCAGAACTGTAAGCATGTATTTAACTTCATTTCTCTAACAGACTGCTGTCTAGTCCATTTCCTGTGGCAGTTCACACAAGTTCCAAGTGTTGCAGTGTGAATTTTTTTAATATTGGCTACTTCAGCTAAAAATGGGAAACTGACCACCACCACACGAAGCAGTTCATGTATCTGTGATGAGACTCTGCAGTTTAATCTTTCCCTGTCCTTCCAGACGATATTTACCTGTTCTCCGTGGTTTTCCTGCCAAGTACATCTACGATCCGTGGAACGCCCCGGACGCCGTGCAGGTCGCAGCGAAGTGCATCATCGGAGTCCACTACCCCAAGCCCATGGTGAACCATGCAGAGGCCAGCCGCCTCAACATCGAGAGGATGAAGCAGATCTACCAGCAGCTGTCCCGCTACAGAGGACTGGGTGAGTCTCTGCCAAAAGTCAGCTTTCAGCCCTGAAGACATAAAAAGAGAAATTAATAGAATAATGCTAACAGTAATCCCAGAAAGTCAACTCATTTATATCAAAAGAACTAATGAGTGACTAAATGTTTTACAGTTCATTCTGGGCTGAGGAATAGCTTACATATATTCCTGTAGAAATGCAGTTCATACAGCTCATTAAACCAGAACAAAATGTAGTTTGGACTGTCTACAAGTCTACATTTCTTCTTATGTCTGCAAATGTCCCAAAGGGGGGCAATCTAGCTGGTTTTCTCTTAAAGAAGAAATGCTACCCTTGGCCAAAACATGAGGACATAAAATTAATAACACAATGTTATGCGGCCAGTGTAGCCAGTTATGTCTATATCTTTCTTGACATGTTTCATGATGGGGGAAACACTGACTTGTGCCAATCAACAGTTATGCAGTTATTGTTTTTTTAAATATTACATCTTGGATTTTCCTCTCGCTTCATATATTCAGAAATTATTGTCCACTCAAAAAAAGCTGCGGAATTGCTGACTGAAAATGAATTACCATCCAGTTGGAATGCCATCCTCGAATCCCTCAAGTCTTTGGGAGTGAGGATTTGTTTGTTTGTTTATGATGCCTGATCTTTTTACTACAGTGATGGTTCAGCTGACACACCTCTGTTTAAACAGGACTTCTGGCCTCGGTACCATCCACACATAACGGGAGCGG
Organism: Bryconaethiops microstoma; assembly: GCA_037577275.1. NCBI lineage: Eukaryota > Metazoa > Chordata > Actinopteri > Characiformes > Alestidae > Bryconaethiops > Bryconaethiops microstoma. The sequence goes on along the minus strand of JBBJLS010000016.1, from coordinate 11,274,260 downwards.
GAACGGCATGGCCTACTCTCCAGGAGAACAGCAGTCCGGGACCAACACACCAGGTCTGGAAGTTCCTCCTGCATGATGTGTTTAGCTGAGCGAACTACTTACACAGTGTGACGCATGTCCCCTTTCCGAACATAAAAAAAACCAAAAAAAAGTTAAAACGGGGCAGATACAGATGGTAGGATGTAGACGTGTTTGGAAAAGGGGTGTGCTTCACTTTACATGGTGCAAAGCTGTTTCAGCATCTCCTCTGAAGGGCCGGTTTTATGTAGATTTTCTGTCATTTTACCAACACTGTGACGGCAGGGCCTGTGTCGGGCGGCTCGGTTTCCGGCGGTAACAGGAGTGGGAGTATTCTGCTGAACTTCGACAATGAGGAGCACCAGGGACCAAACAGAGTTCAGCAGCAGCAGCAGCTGGGTGCGGATCATATTTCACTGTTAATATCTTCTCAGTGTGGGGAGTAGAACTGAACAGTACATCATCTGCTCATCATTGTTACAGTATATTATTTTACATATATGGACTGTATGGATGGGGGAGTAAATGTACCATTTAAAAGCAATATTTATAGACTTTGTTTTTTTTCTCCAGAGGAAGCGATGATACGGACCCTTTAATGTCTTGAAGTTGTTTGTTTGTTTTCTTTGTAAGTTGTTATGAGTAATAACAGAGCGATTTCATTCCCTGTTCTTTAGGCTTCCACCACTCTCCAGACTCCAGTCAGGCCACTGGGAGCAGCAGTCAGCTGTACCAGCCCAAACTGTCTCATGACATTGCAGGTCCTCAACATCCAGGTAATGGAGACGATGGATCTGCACCATATGGGAGAAGGTCTAGTAGCTGGTAGCAGTAGGCAGTGTGTCCAGAGTGAACCAGGCTGACCCCATGATCTCCTCGGTTCTCCTGCAGGACGTCTGCTCCACACAGGTGGGAGCGTCACAGGTAAGAGGGAACGAGAATCGGAACGAGACGCTGAAGAAGACGATGACACCCTCTCCACCTCCCACAAACTGCAGCGGCAGATTGCAGAAATCACCTCGGTCTACAGGAACCAGCCTAGCATGGTAACCCAACATCTCCCATCTTCTCACTTTACTGCCTGACGAGACATCTCACACCCTAAACTCTTTTCCTCCTCTTCTCTTCTCTTCTCTTCTCTTCTCTTCCCCTCTCCTCTCCTCTCTTCTCCTCTCTCTTCTCTTTTCTCTTCTCCTCTCTTCCCTTCTCTTCTCCTCTTCTCTTATGTCCTCTTCTCTCATCTCTTCTCTTCTGTTTTCTCATCTCTTCTCCTCTCTTCTCTTCTTTCCTCTTCTCTCTCTCTCTCAGTCTCTCTTTCTCTCTCTCTTTCTCTCTCTTTCTCTCTCTCTCTCTCTCTCTCTCTCTCTCTCTCCCTCT
>JBBJLS010000016.1:11257274-11272765 GCA_037577275.1 Bryconaethiops microstoma | reverse complement strand
AATCAAATACCTGGTTTGGCTCGTTTTACTTCATTAGATTAAATTAGGTGCTGCTTATGGAATTTTATAAATCCATATAATGACTGGAGGCAATGAGCAGAAATCTGAAACCAAACCTGTTTTCTTCTAACCAGCTCACAAAATAGCAAAAAGAAAAAAAGGAAATCTTGATACTTTTTTACTGCTTTCTTGTTCATTTGAGTTTATTATGTTCACTTGTGTTTTTTCTGGCAGAAAGAAACCCACTGCTGATATAAACAGATTCAAACAATTTTCAGATTCAAGACTTTTATACAGTACTATATATATATATATATATATATATATATATATAAAACCAAACTGGCACAATGCATGTGTTCTATTTGTATTCACTGTATTGTGCCATCTGTTTATTACAGTATGCCATCTGTCATAAATATGAACTGACTTGGGTAACTTTGCTCAATTACACAGAAAATTACGCAGAATTAATGAAGCATATTTTTTACTGCCCTCATTGTGATAAAACATTCTATGAATGTTCAAGTATTTTTTTTCATTAACCTTCAGAATTACTTCTGCAAAAATAAGGCATTATGTATGCAGTAAAAATAAACATGGTGATAACTCAGCACTAGCAGTCACTGTGCCGCCGGCAAAGGGCTACAGCTAATGAGCTCACACATGAGTTCACAGGAGGTCATGCGAGTTGTCCAAGACCTTCCAGACATGGGTACAAATGAATGGAACAGGTGGCACATTTAAAGAAACTTTGCTGCACGAATGCAACTCTGAGTGCATCCTTATTATTCTTAATAGTAAAATGCTCCATACAAAATAGAATGTTGCGCAATGTTTTATAGTAATACACTTAATTGATTATAACTTGTACTTGAGCACTATTAATACCCAGGTCGACCTTGTACGCCCCGGGCTAGCAGAGGGAGAAGCGCCTCGAGTTGATGTTCATCTTAGTGACGCCGATCAGGCGGAGTGGTGCAGACAGACCAAACCCTGGTGTGACTGGACCATCACACAGAAGATCAGAGAGCTCATCATGCTCCTCCAGACCAAAGGTGGCATCGTTGAGCATCCGCCGGTGCAGGTGGCACGTCTGCTCGATCTTCAGTTTGTTAATGTCACCTCGCAGACGCATGAGCTGACGGGCAAGCTGCTGATCCTGCACACGCATCTCTTTCTGTGAATTCAGAAGAGTGAGGAGTGAGGATCTGTCTGAATCGGAAATGGAAAATCCTCAGAGGCATCTAGAAAGTGACAGTTTTATCTTTATTCAAAATGTGGTCAGTCAGCTGTCTGAAATCTGCTTGTTTAGCGGTTGTATGCAAGGGTTTGGCCACTGCAGCAAAGTATTCTTTTAAAGTAACATTCCTAAGGGCTAGAAAGGCCTTAAAAAGAAATCAAGAAGCTTTTAGCTGCCGCATGAGAAAGTTAGATCTGGAAGACCAGGAAAACTCTCAGAAGTACTCTAATGCTGGTCAGAAAGGCAAAACAAAATCCCCCTGCAGAAAAGTTTATCTGACACAAGAGTGGTGGTGCACACACATGAACTGCCTGAAAGCGTCACCAGAAGGAAACCTAGCTCTTAAACATATATACGTTTACAAGATTGTCCATGAATATTGCAAATTGAAGTCTGTTATGTCTGCCAAAGGAGGTTCTGGAGGTACTGACTTGTGTCCAGTTTTGTGCACATTCCACAAGTACCATTAGAATTATTTTTTTAACTTGTCAAAGTAGGGAGTAACTGTAGATTAAGATCTGTAGTAGGTTTCTGGAAATTCTGCTTCCTGGCCAAAAAACTGGCCAAACGTTTGCATACAACTGTAAACTAAACTGAGAACTGTGTTTTTGTCTGCTTTTTTAAAGTAATAATAGTATGCCTTACACTTCCAAGAAACCACAAAAGCAAATCTGATTGAGGGACTCAACATGGTTTTGACGACTGTGTGTGCTGTCTAATTGGCGGGCTAAAAGCTTCCACTACTAGTGGAATATTTGGCCTCATAGAACCAGAGCAAACCCAAAGAAGCAAAACCTTAGGCCACAAACATAACTTGGCTAATTTGCAGTAAACGGAAAATTGTGTCCATTTTTATTTTTGGCTGAATCATCGCTTTAAATCACTGCTTAGAGGGTTGCCGTACATTAATCATTATGCCACTCTGAATCTAACAAAAATGAGATAATTATTAGCTTGGGAAGCAATGTTTCTTCAGGCCTTGGTATGAGGCTAATTAAAAGGTCATACCACAAACATGGCTTCTGGGTCTCTTGGCATCATGATAGTGATTAGACGCACAATAGATGTTTCAGACAAATATGGGCTTTGTGCCACATTACGTTTCTGCACAGCCACTGCATGTCAACAAGAGGTTCGCTCAAATGAACTGAATTATTAGGCTTAAATTTCAATGAATTTCATTTGCATAGTTCATCTTCATACAAAATACTGCAAAAAATGTCTTTTTTTTCTAATAAAAGACCAAAGAAAGGGGTTAATGATAGGGGCCCGGCAGGCAACCACAACCTCCCCCCCCTAATCGTTATAAAAGATGGAACATTGTATTCATGCCTGCGTTTCTTTTTGCAAACATTTGTGGACACACACTGGGCCGAACTGGGGAAAATGAGTCCTTTTTTGTTGACGGTGAAAGGCACCTCATTGTGTGCTTGGACGGTAAGGGCCCATGCGTGCCTGCACAGCTTTGGCTACATGGCTGAGCGGAGTCACAAATTAAACTAGCAGTAGAGGAGAGATGGAACAGGCTGATCATCATTTACACTCCTCTGCTCCTCATCACTTCCACTCACTTTAATCTCAAATCCTATGCGCTAATGGTGCTCTGGACGTTTGCCATGCTGCTCCATTCTAATTAGCTAACTAATGGGGGATGCTGGTTGAGAGGTAAAACACATCTGAACGGCAACACTAGGCAACACTAGGAATTTCAAAAAACGAATAATAACAATCTTGCAAATCAGCCACCTAATATACAAACAAATGGGCTGGTCTTCTTGAAAAAAGAAATTAAGTTCAGTCATTCATCTGTAACAAGGATTGGCTAGAAATTAACAGTTCAAATTCAGTACTGTTTCTTACTAAACAGCGGTTTAAAAATGACTGCAGAAAATGTTAGCCTACTTTGTAAAGTATTTTCTACTCATTCCTTAAAATGTGATGTATTGTTTAGCTTTGTTCCGATAAGAACATTTCCCTAAGCAGTTTCTCTCACTCAAATATACAGACTAGAAACTGAAGGAGAAGAAAGAGGATCGGATCGGTACCTGGTATCAGCCAAAACCCTGAGATTAGATGTCACAATCCTAGCATTGCAATCCTAGTAATAAATATTAGAGCTACTCTCATTAATTAAGATTAAGCAGCCTAATGCCGCCTAACTCTTTTATGTAAACACTTAAAAGTTTAATGATCTAGAAAATTACTGGAGTCCCTCAGGTTTCTCTTACCAGTTCTTTTCTGAGCCAGATGAGAGCCTCATCAATATTTCCGAAGCCTTTCAGACTTGCTGAACTCAGACTGCTCTCTTGTGTTAAGTCAGAGTTTTGGCCGTTTCTCTTGGGCCTGTCTGCGTGTTTCTGTCCCCCAGCCTGACCCGAATCAAAGGACTCGGTTCGTTCACATGGTCCTTTAGCACTTTGAGCCTCCACCTGAGCCTTCCACTCTAGATATGAGGGCCTTCTTGTTTCTAGCCTCAGCTTCTCAGCCAATGCCTTTAAGGTTCTCAAGTGATCATCTGTGGCAACTTCGAGGTTGTCATAATCCAAGCAGCTGATGTCCTCCACATTAATCTGTGGTATTGTGTCTGTATCCATGGCTTCTCAAATACAAACAGGCAGGAGTGGTTAAAAATAAACAGGAGATCAATTGAAATGCTAATGCAGTCTATTTATTGCTTCAGTCGGTCAGTAAGACTGATTTGGATCTTTGGAGCCTGGTGCAAAGGGCTGTACAAAGCTTGCAGCCAGCTCAATGGGGCTGATACTATTATGTCATTCCATCCTTTCTGTAGTTGTGTCCTCTTATGGCCACGATTCAAATAGAGCAAATCCCCATATTCTGCTTGAGCAAGCGTCTGACATGTCTACTTGATTCTTTCTTCTGGTCAAAGCATAATTGCTTCACTTTTCTTCACTTCACTCAGGCAAAAAGGATGTTGAAGAAATCCTGTGGAGGAAAGATACACATAATACGTTTCTTTTACATTGATATTTTACTTATAGTGGGTTAGAGATATAATAGTCAAGTCTAGATTTTTTTAAAATGACTCGAGTTAAAGTATACCCACACCTAAACGGATGAACTACTAGCCTCTTGAACATCAACTTTACTAACAGGTGACAGCTAGTGTTTTCTTTCTGCACCTCATATCACTTGATCCTATCAAGCTGGCAGCTGCCATAGCAACTGAAGACAGCCAATGAGTCAGCACTTCAGTGTTACATTAAACCATGCTTATACAGGCTTTAAAAAAAACAACATATCAGCGGCAACGCAGCCGGTTCTTGGCAAATCTCAAAGGAGACAGAGCTCGTCTAGTGATGATATTCACATGATCTGTGTATCTCGTGTGTTGTCATAATAGAATCAGAGGCAACACCCAGGTGTACTTTTACATGATCAGACTAAGGCCAAATATAAACACCGTGTGTTCAGGCCAGAGCAAATTCTTTAATAAATCCTTTTAAAGTTGCTTGCCCTGTCTGTTTTACTCATAATGTTTGGGGGCACCAGTACCATCACATGACATCACATCAGCTGGTAGAACACTTCGTGCCCGTGAGAGGAAAAGGTCTTACTGAAAATCAAGCCCTACTAGGTACAGTTCCCGTACCCTGCATAGCAACCGCTGAAGACTAATAAGATGCATGTGGTTGCTGTCATGTCAACATTTCATACCTTGAGCTCTATTTTTATTTTTTTTTTACAAAATTTGAAAAAAATCAGTTAGACTTTTGATTGCGTAAACATTGGGTAAAGAATGGACTAACAGAATCAGACCAGAATTACTTGGAATAAAATGTCACTACATTAAATGCTCTTATTTTACATTCTTCATCCATTTATTATGTTTGTGTGGGTATATGTATAAAAATCATATATTGAGAGTACTGTGAAAGAGTGATATATGTACCTCAGCTCTACTCTCTTGGCCTGCCCTGTATTATTATGCCTTATTTAAAAGGTAGTCTGGACTGAAACACTCCTTATAGTTTCAATATGAACAGGCCAGACTGTAGGCTGAATAGATAGATATGTGTAAGTGTATTCATTTTCATGACATTACAAAAACAATTAATTCCTTTTGAAGCTTTAACAATGTTTACATCCTTCATCAAAATGTCAAAACATCAAAAGAGAAACAGAGAAAATGTATTTTCTATGTCTTAAGACCTTTGATGTACGTTAAGTTTTTTTCTGTTTCTTATAAACAGTAAGGAAGAGAGGTTTTGGTTCAACAGCAAAAATACAAATGTTTCTTGCTATCTATGTATGAATCAGTAATCACTTCCGTTAACAACTGGATTTTTTTAATATTAGCTTGAGAACTAGCCAATACCATTGCATTAAGAATATATTTCCTGACCAGCAGACATTCTTCAAGGCATTCTTGGGAACCCGTGATTATAATCCTTACCCTTTTGCCCAGGACAATTTTCCAATTATTATTTCAGTTACGCTGGTTTCCATAGGAACTGATAATCTTTCAAAGGAAGAGATGAAAGGTAAGTTGAACTGTTATAGTATGTGCAGTGTAAATTTCCATGGCCAAATAAGTTGGATCCAAGGAACTCGATGAGTTAACTTACTTTACAGGGAAAGTCAACTAGAGCATATTGCACATTGTACTAGATGGTTATTGGATGCATCAATATTTATTCAAGCATGCAAAGTCCTGTGTAAGCACAAATATAAGAGTGCAAATATCTGATGTATTCTGCATGAGTTTGATACAAGCTGCAATTAGGGAATACAAACACACACAAAAATCTTATTTGGAGACTGTTTTTTAGTTTGAGTCCAAATGTTCATGAAAAATATTTTACATGAGATACTTGTTGAACAAATGTAGAATTTGCATTTGACACTGTTGCCAGAATATAACAGTAAAGTAAGTTGTTTAGAGTTGTTTAGAGTCATTACTGTGTTCCACTTATATTCCAAAATGTGTATTTACTGAACTAGGCCTACAAATATTATCGTCTCAGTGTGGATGTCCTACTCAGAACAAAACTGGCTTCGTCTTCCAGGGTGTTTCATCCCATGCGCAGATTTCATCATGGTTGCTAAGCTTGCCAGCATGAAAGTGCTCATTCCTCCCTTATGATAGCCATTTTGTGGTCCACTGAAAAGCCAAAATCTGACCAAACCTCTGTTTTCCATCTGTTTTCCAACCCATGTGCAGTCTGTGTTAGACCCACAACAGTTCAACAATACCCTAAAAGATGCTATTACCACTGGTATATAATTACACATATGATATATGATATGTAGAAATACATATCTACAGTCCTGATTTGTTGAAACAGGCTCGACATCAGATATTATTATATTACTGTCATAATTATTTATTAATAAATTGCAACAAGGCAATAAATAAGCAATATCAACAACCTGTAGCATCCAGTCATTATTATTATAAGTATAAACCCTGACATACTTTCCAAACAGAACTCAGAAAATACTTGTTTAGGTTTAAATAAATAAATAAATACTTAAAAATTAAGGAGGACACTTTACTTGACAACAATCATATAAACAAGCAGTCTACAGAGTACACATTCGAACCTGTCTTTGTTATAACAGCGTTTCAACCCTCCATTGCTGTTCAAACACTGTATGTCCAAAAGTTTAAGGATACCTACTCATCCACTAACAGCCTCTAACCTTCTAAGGTGGCCTTACACTAAATATTGGAACACTGTTGTGAGGATTTAATTGCATTCAACCACAAGAGCATTACTGAGGTCTGGTACTGATGTTGGTTGACTAGTTCTGGATAACAAACACCACTCCAATTCATCCCAAAGTGTATTAAATGGAGACCTTAGACATTAAACTAGAATTGTTTTCTCATGGAGGTCACCCAGGCTGTGTGTGCATCTTGAAGTAACTGATATAACTCATCTAAGTTAGAAATGGTGTTTGGGTACATTTGGACCTGTAATGAACTACAGTTGTTGATCTCAACTTTTCTTTGTAAATCCCTGAATTGTTTCCTTCGTTATATCACCAAGGCTCCCACATCCACTGAGACCTGACCTGTGTCTGCCCAGGACATACACACATGCTGTAAACACTTACCGGCTCCTGCAGACCGAGGAGGGAGAGGAAAAAAGGCTGAAGGCTGGGAGTTTCCCACCCCTGTTTGTGTGAGAGAGAGAGAGTGTGTGTGTGTGAGCTCTTCTCCTGTTCTGAATGAGGAGGCCTCCGGAGGAGGAGCAGGGGGCGCTGCGTCACGAGGCGGTTGTCTGGGAGACCGTAAAGAATCTGATCAAATGTTGTGTGATTTGAGCGCGCGCGCACACACACACACACACACACACCCTCATACACACTCTTATACACTCAGTCTCTTACACACTCAAGTCTCTCACAGTATCGTTCTCGCATACAAACACACACATACACAGACACACACACACACACAAACACCCTCATACACACTCTTATACACTCAGTCTCTTACACATTCAAGTCTCTCACAGTACCTCTCTCACACACACAGACACTCTCAGTCTCTTACACACTCAAGTCTCTCACGCAGTTTCACAGTCTCTCTAGTGCACTCAGGGGCTCTCACGCCATCTCATAGTCTCACACACTCACACACACACACACACACACACACACACACACACACACACACATACACTCACATACACGCACATACGCACTCAGTCTCTCATGCAGTCTCAGTCTAACTAGTGCACTAACAGTCTCTCAAGCAGTCTCACAGTATCTCTCTCTCACACACACATACACCCTCACACAATGTCTCAGACACTTTCACACTGTCTCACTCTCACAGTATCACTCTCACACCCTCATACACACTCTTATATACGTTCACAGTCTCATACACACTCACACACTCTATTAGTCTCTTACACACTCAGTCTCAGGCACACACACATACACCCTCATACACACTCCTACACAGTCAGATATACTCTCACATTCCAAAAGACTATGTGTGTGGTAGAGGTGGGACAGGACAGGGAGAGTGTGGTTGTGTGTGATGGGTGTGGTAACACTGCGGTGTCCTCTGTGGACAGAGGCTTCATCAGTCTGTCTGGCAAAGCTAATGCTAAACAGCTTAGCGAGCTGCAGAACTCTGGGCTAAGCTAACATTAGCATGTGCCGGAAGGGCCACACACTGCAGTGCAGGTTGGGTTCTTGATAGCTGATACTAAAACTACACTGAAAATCAAGACTGGAGTTAAAATAAAGAGTGGAGTCAAGTGTGTTCTGGAGTGTGTGTCTGTGTGTGTGTGTGTGTGTGTGAGGACCTTTAAAAGGGAATATTTGATACTTTTTTTTTTTTCAATTTTAAACACTCAAAGCCTTGTTTTTGTTTCTTTGGTTTTCTTTTGCCAATTTAGGATGTCATTTCTATTTTATGATATAATATGGAAAAGTATTAACAATATTGGGAAAAATAAGATGTAAAATAATATTTTTTGAATTCTTTGTTTCTGTAAGAATTCAATAAATGAACAGTAAGTGTGTTAAAGTGTGCAGGTGCGTCTCTGTAGATGACGTGTTTTTATTTATACTTAGAACATCAAGTACAAAATCATTTGCACAAAACACAAAACTTTTGTCTGTTTAGTTTGAAACCGAACAAGTTATAATGCACAAAAAAAGTGATAGCATTGAATACATTGTAGATAAGTAATGTTTGGAGTGTGGGTTGCTGATCTGTGTCTCTGCGCTGAACAGAGGCGTCTCTGTTCCTGTGGGTTAAAGTCCAGCTCTCTAATGAGGCTTTTTTCCCTCCGTCCTCCTGAACCCAGGCCAGAACCAGAACTCTAAAGAGGACGGACCCCACAGGAACACTCAGTCTGTCTCAAACCACTCACTCACGCCTGGTACACCTCCACTGATACCGCCGCCTGAGGTCAGGGTCAGTACCAGGTCAGTACAGGTTTCAGTACAGGTCACAGTACTGGTGTACGTACACTGTACAGGTTTCAGTTTAAGCCTCAGTACAGGTCTCAGGACCGATTTCAGTACAGGTTTCAATTTAGGTCTCAGTACAAATATGAGAGACATTAGTTCAGTACTGTAGAAATTTTCAGAAGTTTGACCAGTTTGGGCTGTAAAGGCTGATGGACTGAGACACACACACTCAACGCCGTTACACACTCAACTCTCCGGTTCCTCCGACGACCAGGAAAGGTGGGAAAGAGGGGGGTTGTGTTCGCTCTTGGCCAAACTGGAACTGGATTTTTGGACGGTATCTTGGCAACTCCGCTGTAGTGGGACATTGATATTCACAGTAGAAGCCTCCATCTTCTCCTCAGAACAATGAGAACCTTATGGAAGAGAAGAAACCAACCAGGCCTCCAGGCCTCAGCAGACAAAACGTCCCCCAAACCCTCAAAAGCCCCTCCCCAAACCCCCCCAGCACACAGATTCAGAAGAAAGTGTGTAGCGCAGTGGTTCAAGCGTTCACACGTTAAACTTTAATTAGAAAGTTTTACACACAGCGTGGGGTTAATAACACTCCTCAAATCAGCCGCGTGCGAAAGGCCGTCCTCAACATATGGCTTAAATAAAGGTCTGCTGGAACAGTCCCACCTCAATTTTAGCTTCCAGATCCTCCATTTATTTACACTCTAATAAACAGTTCAGTGATGCACACAATAAGGAAAATAATAAAAATAATACAGAAGGTGATTAAAGTCTGGGAGTCGTTAGAATTAGTAACTGTTGCACATATAAATGATCTTAAAAAGGAAATTCCTATCTGAACACATGAGCTGCTATCAGATTAAACCTTGTCACTAAACATATAAACATCATCTCAGCTATGCATAAAATTCACAGTTTTGTACACAGGTGTGTCAGAGGACGCTGCCGGGCGGTGAGCTACAGGCCTGCAGGAGTGGACTGATGTCCTGCTGATGAAGATGTTAGGTCCATCCTGAGATGGGATTACAGGGCTGTCACTGCTCTGACGGGACGATCAGTCTGTTGTGTACCAGCGGGGGGCGCTAACGAGCAGCGCAGTCCAGAGGCATCTTCAGGGTCTTCAGACACTCTGGGATCAGTGTTGTGGATAGGTGGGGGAGGGGGAGAGACATAATAACTTTGTTGGTGGGGGTTACGTGTTTTGTTGATTTAGTAAGTATTAGAAAATCAACAACGATGTTTACTCCCATTTTACGAGCTCCAGTGGTCTGTGGATAGTCTGTGTAACCATCACTGCTAGCATAATGCTAACATAACAGATTCCAATTGCCAGGGATAAATGACCATTATCTTAGCAGGGCTAGCATAAACAAAATTTACTTTTAAAGTGAATTATTAAACATCTTCCTGAAGTGTGTATGTGCGCTTATTTACATTCAACAGAATCTGTCTTCTGACATGAAAAATACATGTCTGTTTATCTGTGGGTAAATTGAAGAGAAAAGTATAGGTACAGGGAAATATTTTAACTCCAGTACAAATATAAATATAGCACATATACTTTTACTGGAGTGATATTTGACCTCTGGAGAAGGTTTTCACTCTGGATTTAGTCCACCACTAGACAAATGGTCTTCGTCCATGAACCTCCACTGACGTCAGAGCAGCGAAGGGGGAACATCTAAAGCTCAGAGCGTCACCCTGTCTGTTAGGGAATCTGGAGAAGGATACAGCCGCTACTCGGGAGATGTGATGCAAGTGGATGTGAGGAGTGACTCTAGGTCATCTGAAGAGCCCGTCACCGGGCAGCAGGGTCAGCGGGATCAGTGGACTCAGCTGCCGATCGTCAGGATGGTGGTGCTGTCCTTGGCTTTGTCGAAGAAGATGGAGGAAGACTCATTGGAGCCCTTGTGCTTCCCTTCGGCGACGTTCTGGGAGGATGAGGCGCCACTGGGTTGACACTCCTCGCAGCAGCAGCAGCAGCAGTCCATGAACGCTTGTCCCAGAGTCTTACAGAGACACAGCAGCAGGACCGGCGTCACAGACGACTTGAAGAACAGGAAGAACTGATTGATGAGGGCGAGGAGGTCCATCATGTCCTCGGACACCTGCACGGGGGCGTAGGTCAGCGTGAGGTTGCACACATTCTCGGGCAGTGCACAGACACCATACACCACGGCCAACGCCATCACGGTGCAGTTCAACTGCCTTTCCACTTGTTGAGCGTGCTGAAGCTTCTGCTTCTTGGACGGGGAACGTTCCTCAGGGCGCTTGGGAGAACTACCACTCCCGCTGGAGACATGGCAGGTGGCCATCTGGCAAAGCAGAGTGAAGACCACGGGCAGACAGAAGTAACAGCCAAAGTACCACCACATGCGGGCGTCTTGGTAGTTGATGACCAAAGAGTAGACAGACTCGGGGAGGTTGGGGTACGGGCTCATGACGCAGGTGTCCACCTGGATGCCCAGAGAGGAAGACCTGGTCTGGTGCAGCTTCCACAGGAGCAGCTCCGGGGAAGCCAGCACCATGGAGCCGATCCACACCACGGCCAGTTTGGCCAGAACAGACTGGCAACGCTCTACTCGCCGGGCCTTCGGGAGTGAACTGGTGGCAGCATGGAAACGGTCAATCCCCAGAGCACACAGGCTGAAAGAGGTCACTCCCAGTGAGGTCACCTGTACACGTACAAGATTTTAAAGCAGTGAGCATCAAAGTTCACAGTACCTGTAGCACAGACATATATGTATGTTTATACTTACAATATATTTATATTTATGACCATATTTATCCTTATTTTGAATCAGTGTGTATCATCAGTGTTGACCAGCTTCATGTTCCAGAGAGCAGAATTAGTCTTGTTTCACTGGATTGGAGTATCACGCACGATATTTGCACCGATGAGTTTTTTTTAATTTCAGCATTTCAAACTTTAGAAAAAATGAATATCATGAACATTTCTGAAAGCGTTGTGAGTTTCTGATGTATCGTGCCACTCAGACTGAACCCCACCCTCTTGGTCCTCTTTGTTTCTTCTCAGCTTTAGAGAAGACTGTGACCCATTTTCTCCACTAAAGCACTAAACACTTCAAGGAGGGTGTTTCCCCATCCTGATCCTGCTCTGCTCTCTGTTCCCAAATTTGCCGATCCACAGTCAGCTCATTAAGAACAGAAAATCAAGCAGGACAAGGAAACACTAGACTGAACTAAACTCTTCAGAAAAAAAGCTGAATAAAAGGTATGCTGTCCAAGAACCACTAAGAAACTTTCTAATGACTGGTTCTTTGGAGAACCAGTTTTACAAATCTATGTGAAGAACTTTTGTTAAAAAATTGTGAAGCTTTTTAGAACCTTTAAAAGGTTCTTCATCCTCAAACAGGGTTCTGTAGGGGGTTCATCCTCAAACAGGGTTCTTTTATGATGTCAGCTCAGAGAGCTTTACTTTTAAGAAGTGTAGAGCTGGTCAGTGTGATGGTATTTAATGTTAATGAGATAAATTTCATCAGGGTTTGCTCTCCTCAGCATGTCGTAGACATTATTAGCATCTGAAGACCTCTGAGCTGAATGTTCCATTCCAGAGAGGAGAGTAGGTCCCGTTTTACTGGGTCCATCCCAGGTGCACCCTGACAGGATTACATTTTGTGTGATTTTTGTCTGAGACCCACCTCCACGTAGGGCACCACCCTGCAGGAGAAATCCCCCAGCAGGCGTTTGTTGGTGAGTTCATTGAAGACCACCACTGGCAGGCAGAAGCACAGCACCAAAAAGTCCCAGAAGGCCAGGCTGGCCAGGAGGTAGTTCCATGCGCTCCTCATGAAGTAGTTGTTCCACACGATGCACATCACTGCCAGGTTTCCCACCACTCCCACGGCGAAGACGCCCAGAGCCAGGACAAGGATTCCGTAGGCGCTGTAGGAGCTGTCCGTCACAGGAAACAGAGGGTTGTGGATCCTGGTGATGCTCGATTCGGTGATGTTGTCCTTGGCGATCGGACCCACTGTGCTGGTGTCGTTGTGCCCACCATCCGTTGCAGTGGAACGGGACGTGTCCAAGTTGGCAGACAGAGTTGTGACGATTCCTTCGTAATCCTCTGAAGGTGTGAACATAGAACCTCCATCCTCATCCTCGATCTGATCCGCGGGCAGGTTCTCCTGCTGCTGGTCGAGGACAGTGTCTCCCTCATGACCCAGAGTCTTTCTCTTGGGAACTAGCTCTTGATCTTCTCGTTGGTTCCACTCATTCTTCCTGTTGGGTTTTGCTGCTGAAGTGCAGACACCCAGAAGAACGAGCAGTGTAGCCAAGAAGACCAGCCCGACCGTGCGCTTCTCCATCTTCAGGATCAAGTTTGAGTTCAGGTAATCTCCGAAACAAATCGCAGCAGCCGGCAGCACAGCTCACACCGAGCCTGAAGAGTTGGAAGTGCTGACCCGACACAACCAGAACTTGCATGCCAAACTCTGGGTCCTGCAGTCCTGCTGGCCAAAAGCTGAGCTCTCTTTGCGTGTCCATGGATGGCTGATCCCTTTCAATAGGGCTCAGCATGGGGAACGCCTCCTCCGCTTCTCAGAACCAGGGGGAGAAGGCCCTCTGCTGGACCACTCTGAACCTCTAGGCACCTTCAGAAACGGGGCTTTCACTGATTCAGCCGTGGTAAACATCAAAAGTGAAAGACAAATCACGTCATGGCCTCAGAGAGGCTTCCCAGATCTGAAAGCTCCTTTAGACAGTGTGAAAGAAAACCCTCACTGAAACGGGTGGAGATCTGTCTTGGGTTGGTGGAGGATGTAAATGATGGGGGATTCCTGAGTGAACAGAATGTTTCACTGAAGCAACAGAGAGAAGAACAGTGAGTTCTGGAAAAGCAGGAAAAGGGCTGTTTGGAATCCTGTACTGTCCAGCACCACGTTCCACTGACAGAACCCTCTGCACAGTTTCGAGAACAATCATTAATATTTTACATTTCTGATCAACACCACACATGGCTGTGTGTCACCTCAGAGGTGGTCGCAGTGATAAGGTGAAACCTATGATCTGATAAGAGGATGCTTATTTGGAATTTTTCTAATGGTTTAATAGCAGTGATGAAAGTATTACAGCAGTCAAACGGCACACTGCAGCTCCTGAAACTTGCCTACAGGGGGCAGTATCTGCAAACTAATTCAGGTATGAGGAATGAATAAAGTTTCCTGCATTGTCTATTAAAATCAGTGAAGGGGAGTTGGCTTCTTATTTAGAATCTCTGTTCCATCTTAAATGATGCACATTATTTTTTCTGTATCTGTTCCATCCTTAAAATATGTGCATTATTTTCCAGTATTATTTATTAACATTCTCTTTCCAGTTGGAATATTCCGTTCCACCTTTACTGGTTTACAGCTACAGTCTGGATGGTGAGAAGTCTGATCTGTGACTGGTCTGATTCAGACGTGGTCAGATCTATCACTCTGTACTTTTGTATTCATTTTTTTGTTGATGTCAAAAATGATTAAAACGAAATGAAGGTGTATGGTTCTACTGAGGATCTACAGGAGAAAGAAGTCCTTGCTGAAATACAACACATGGCTGTGGAGAGCGTGGGCCACACACACACACAAACATTTTTGCTAATGCGTTTATAACCACAGTTTAAGAGACGACTCTAATAAAAGCCTTTTTCTACTCTCGTTAATCTTGTTAATCACATTAATTTGTTACACATAAAAACATTAATCACTTTAATGTGGCTTTCTCTCTGAGCACATTTCACTCAGTCAGGCGTCTGTAATATGGCCAGCCCCTTACTGAGGGTGTGATAGAGCTGCTGTGGTGAGGTTTGTGTGTGTGTGTGTGTGTCTGAATACAGAGTGAACTGCCAGTCTGCAGGAATGTTTGGATAAGAATGCATAATGTGATGCACAGCGCATGTTCCTCAAACACAGGATGAACAAACAGCATGAGTTTGTGAGTGTGTAAACACAGCATGTAAACATGTTTCACTGTTTATGAATTGTAGTTTTCACACATGATCATTTCTGCGTGTACCATCTTTTGTTTACTGAACGAACTCACAGTCCACTCACTGTTACACTTATTTTCTAAGGATCAGACCCTATATATAGATATATACATTTACACCCCCTCATTTTTTCATATTTTGCTTTGAATCACCTTGTTGGTGTAAAAATACTTTTATTCTGTTAAACTGTCTTATCTTTGTCATATTGAGTACATTAAATGAAAGGAATGGGAACAAATATTTTACTGTGACAAGCTACAGTGTCTAAAGATACAAGGAGCCTAGATAAAGGAGTTCCAACCACTCAGCATTCAGCACCACCAGTATACTGATCAC
>JBBJLS010000016.1:11241196-11255667 GCA_037577275.1 Bryconaethiops microstoma | reverse complement strand
CCTCATAAATGCTACAGAATGAATGGACACAAACTCCCACAGAAACTCCAAAATCTTGTGGAAAGCCTTCCAAGAAGCGTGGAAGCTGTTACAGCTGTAAAGGGGGACCAACTCTGTATTAAAGTCTATGGATTTGAATGCAGTGTCATTAAAGTCCCTGTTGGTTTAATGGTCAGGTGTCCCAATACCATTGAGAGGGGCCGGTAGCGAAAGAGAAAGTCTGTTTGTGGGCAGAGCCGAGTATAGCTGCCCTTGCCAGTGGAGTTTCCATAAACACCATAGCTTATGTAGCCAGCCTGGCTTTACAGTGGACATTATACACCAAATAAGGCCTCCAAAGTGGAAAAATACGGTGCAAAAGAAACTCTTCACAGCTCTCTGTTCATTGCAGTGCACTAGTGTGTTACCATCAAAACAGCATTGTATAATAAATAGTTTAAACTGTGTAAAACACGCAAACAACAGCTCTTTTTTCGACTTGTGTGTGGAAAGCCTTGGTTCTCTCCACATGTAAACACTTTAAAATATGGTTATAGTGTTATTTTTATGAAGGAGAAGTGCTGGAAGCACCAGGTGAAGTTTGTTTTCCTATTTCCCACAGCTTTGGGCTAGTCTTTCCACACCCATAATAAATCAACGCTACCCAGCGTCCGTTCAAGACTCTGGCTGATGGTGAGTAATGTTTTTTTTTACAGAGCAGAGTACTGGTGTACTATAAAGTATACTGGAAGATTTAATAAGGGATACCTGTCTATCCAGATGAGCTACACCATCTGATTAAACATATGTGTTAGAAAAGAATACCAAAATTTGCTCCTCTTATTCATGCAGAGTAGATGGAGTAAATTATGTAATATATAAAGATTCTGTATAAGCTTTATTTGATAAGTACTTTTAGCATGACTAAATATAGCTGTATGAATAACTATCATTATGTGTATCACCATGTGCATTATTCTGCTATGATGTGCAACAGTCTCCCACGTGCAATATTGCGCAATGTTCTTAACAGGTGCTACAACATTATCATTATGTGCAATATGTTATTATTGTATGCAATAATCTTACCATGTGCAATATCACTACTTAAATCAATATTAGTGGTCCAGCCGGTGGCCTACTGGTTAAATAGTTCGTCCTGAGATTAGAAGGTCATGGTTCGAATCGCTGGACTGCTAGTAACACCACTGAGATACAGTGAGCAAGGTACCGTCCCCACACACGGCTCCCCGGGCGCCGTGTTCCTGGCTGCCCCCTGCTTCACTTGGTGAATGGGTTAAATGCAGAGGAAGAATTTCGTGCTGTTCACACTGTTAGCTGTGGTGTGTTCACGTATGACCGAATGATCACTTTTACTTCACTAGACTCCTTGTGTCTTTAGGCACTTTGCAGCCTGTCACAGTAAAACATCTGTTCCTGTTTCTTTCATTTAAAATACTAAATATGACAAAAATAAGACAGTTTAACAGACAAATGGCTGTTGTAGATGAGCTGATTTGCATAACAGCCACATAGTGATAGGGTTTCAGTCTGACTGACCAGAGACACATTGTGAGTACCACGTGTGAACAACAAGTGGACAAAACCTAATCAGAACCTGATACTGATACAGAACACATGAAATGAGGTGTAATTGAGGCCTAAATGTTCTTGTATAAATTACACCCCAAGTGAATAGCTGTCTAAAATTCTCAGGGGTGAAATTATTAAACACTGGAGTGGAAAAAGCTACCGAGCCCCAGCTCAGACCTTCAATATCCCTGTCAGAGAGGTCTTGCTTCCTCTCAAGGTTCCTTCCTCCTGCTCTATGAGAGACCTCCTGCCACCGTGGCCTCTGGCTTGTTCACCAGGGGTTCAAACCCAAATTTCCCTAAAGCTGGTTTGTGACATCGTCATTTCAAAGGATATTATGTATGTACAGTGGCAAATCTCTGAGATGAGGCGTTTTTTGTGATGATATTTGAGGAGAACCACTAATGGTAACCAGCAGATGGCAGCATTAGTCAGCTGATCCCTACACCAGGTTACATGAGGTTCCAAAACCACACCTTAACCTTCTGAGTGATCTGGATGATCTCCAACCAGACTAAAATCACCCAAGAAGGGTGGTGCTACGGGGAACATGACTGACGCTGGTTGGACTATGATATTCCCAGGTGGAACAAACAGTCTAGAACAGCCCCAGCTAGTGTAACACTGTAGTAGAGTGGGACTGAAAAACTGAGTTTGTCCGGTTTACCTGCTGGATGAGTCGATCAGCGGCTGATTCCCGTTCCTCTGCGGCTTTAGGGGTGTTTTCTCCACCGAATGCAGGATTGTAAGGGAACTGGGAGAAGATTAAGAACAGAACACGATGAGTGAAGGCAGGGAGAAGCTGGTACTGACTTACACACTGGGAGGCACTGGTGGTTTAGACTCACCTGCGTAACGTCGGTTCTGATGGTGAAGTTTGATTGGTTCCTGTCTTCATCGTCTCTGATGGATGAGGCTCCGCCCAGGAACATGCTGGAGTCTCCTGTTTGAGAGTTTTTGCTTTTCTTTATGCAATGACCTGTTGCTACTGTGCTGTGCAGATTCTTACTGGGTTAAAACATTATCATTATGTGCAATATTATATTACTATGATGTGCAATAGTCTACCATGTGCAGTATCGTGCAATTTTCTTATCGGTGCTAAAACATTATCATTATGTTCAATATCTTATTATGTTCAACAGTCTCACCAAGTGAAATATCACTGTTTATATCAATATCTACTCCTGATCTCTATTACAGCAATAACAGATTCCTAATTACCATTAGTGTTACTAGTAATTCACTTAACTGTAAGTTATTTAGTATCTATAGTATTTCTCCTGAGTTTTTATTGGATTTATATTATATTTTATATTTTTCTTGTCTCTGTGTCTGTGCAGTAATAACATAAGCAAATTCCTCCAAGATCAATAAAGTTTTCTGATTCCGATTCCCAAAGAAGTCTTAACGCTCTGCAAAGGGTCAGCTTTGCCTCATTTGTGTGTGTGTGTGTGTGTGTGGTTTTTTTTTTACTCACTTAACTCCTCGAAGGACTGGTCTCTGGTTCCGACAGCTGATGGCGACTCTTGCTCAACCACAAATCTGGATGTTTAAAAAAGTCCGAGATTTAGAGGAGTGAAGAAGAACGGCGGGAGAGTCCCAGTGAATATCAGAGAGTGTTTCTGGTCTGTACATCCCTAATGAACAGGCGGGTGTGATGAAGTGCTCACCCCTCGGTGAAGTTGGCGTTGTTGTTGGTGTTTGTTCTGGTGGGGGTTGGTGGGAAGAACTCTGTGTTTGGGAGAAAGACGGAGTCAGGCGGAGACTCCACATCCTCCGGGCGAGACTCGGAGAACTGCAGCGGCCGCTGGCTGGTCTGGGCCGCCGTGGGGCTGCTGGGCTCGGACGCAAACGGGTCCACGTTCATCCCACCAAACAGACCTCCAGTTCTCTGAGAGGACACAGGTGAAGAAGATGTGATTAAAGGAACATTGAAGGCAACATTAACCAGTCACTGCATTTGTTTGGCTTGAATTTCCTCTTTTACCCAAACACAAGACCTGCAGATGTTTAGGAGATGCAAAGCCTGTGTTATTAGTTTATACTCATCCATTAGCACCATGCTAACTGTCTAGACTGTCTAGAACATCTCTAATGGACTTGCTCATGTGGTTTCTCACACTGTACGACACACTTATCTATAAACATTGACTAAAGTACAGACAAAATTCGGGTTTTTACTGTCTTTAGCTATAAAACACAAATTTGAGAACAACAGGGTAAACAAGTAAATAAACAGATACTCAAAATTTCCCACAAAATTCAATGGATGTAAACAAATTCATTCAGTGTGTGTGTGTGGTGTGAAACCATCCATAATAATCTTACCAACTCATATAGTCATGAAAACTAGATTTAGAAAGCAAATTGTTTCAAATGTAAAGATGTTTAGTTTAGTGTCTTCCAGGGAATCCACAGATTATAAAGCCGAGATCAGCAAACCGCCTCGCTGAGAGGGAGGAGACCCCCTCCCTCAGGGTCTCACATGCTGAGTGTGCTTATAGTGACAAATTTAAAAAGTAAAATTACATATTTTATAAATAGCAAGTACATGATTATTCCATTAATCGTCAAAACACTCACTCCATTATTTGATTAGACGGCCCTAATTTCTAAGCAAAGCTGATCAGTGGCTGTGAAGCTTGTTTGTGTGATAATATGAACTATAAATTAAATTCATGCATAAATGCATAAAAAAAACACACTGTGGCCACATCAAAGTACATTCACTATTGTGCAAGGACTAAAAAAATCTGTAACGATCAGTGTATTTCAGACTGATCATGTGGCGGCTTTCCTTCAGGTGGACTCCACCTTGAGAGAAGGACGTTACCCTGTAGATGCCCTCCTCTCCGGCCTCCATGGCTCTGTCCATGTCATCTTCAGCAATGAGGTCTCCTGAGATGGCCCGGTGGAGCTCAGGGGCAGCTTCTTCCTCTATAGTGCGCAGACCAGCCTGAAGGACCGAGGAACGGTGAAGAATGTGATGGAACGTTGAAGAGAAACTCAAGAAAGAAAGCTTTATGCATGCATGGATGCACAGGTTGCGTAGATAAGTATTACAGAAATGTAATCAAGTAATACTATATTAGTCGAAATGCAGATTTAAGTACACTGTATGCCTTGCTCAGGTCATATTTATCTTAATTTATACTCATGTAATATTTATCTTAATATTTATCATAATATTTATCTTAATATACGCTCAGTTCATATTTATCGTAATATTTATCTTAATCTACACTCAGATAATGTTTATCTTAAAATTTATTATAATACATGCTCAGGTAATATTTATTTTAATATTTATTTGACTATTCTCAGGTAATGTTTATCGCAGTGTTTCCGCGTGTGATGGCTGTGGTACCTGAATCTCGGATCCGCCCTTCTTTGTGGGCCGGTAGCCGTAATACTCCTCCTGGCGTTTCATGAACTTACGGAAGTGCTCCTGGATAAGGAAGGTGGCGTAGAACTTCCCGACAGTGACTTCGTCCTCTACAGCCAATCACAAAACATCTCAATCAGAGCCAAGAAACTGTCCAGATCTGCAAAACAGCTCACAGTGGGTCATACCACGTCCTAAACCACGACCTCAAGTCTGATACAGCTAAAGAAATCTTACCAAGAGAATCTTATACCAAGAGACTCACATAGTCATGAAAACTAGATTTAAAAGTACAAATTAAATCAAATTTTAAAATTTTTTAGATTAGTGATTGCCTTGAAATTAGGAAGGATAAACAGAGAATCCACAAATCATTAAAGCCGTTATTAGCAGTCTGAACATTTTCCACTAGAGGGCACACAAAATACTTTTCTGGGGTCCGTGGAGCACCATGGAGGTCTGACTTTTCAACCAAACTGCTCTGTTAATGCATGCGAAGGCGGCTGGACTGGACTGCGGTAGCTCACCTCCAATAGGTGGAATGACCTGGTCCAGCAGCTTCATACTGGTCCGTTTCCAGATGCTCTTAATTATGAGCCTTAATTCCTCATTAGCCTGCTCAAAGTTGCCTGACAGACACACACAGGATATTCTGTGAGATAATGCCATGTAAAACCAGTGCTACAGGCAATATTTATGACTTTATAGGTTTTCTCTGGCATTTCAGACCTTCAGTTTTAATCTTCAAATCTGTTCTGACTAAAGCAAACAATGTGGCGTTGAAGGTGACGGTTCCATCGCTGTTCAGGGGCATGTTCATGGAAATCAGACGCTGTCAATAAAAAAAGAAAGATAAATCCATAAATGCACCTGGGACCTCTATATCACTGCAAAAAGTACTGGCAGCATTTTCAGTTTTACACAATTATTCAAATTGAAATGCATTTATTGTATTTCTAATAGGACTGCCATTAATACTATGATTAAAAATAAATCCGTTAAAATTAAATGATTAAACAATATCAATATCAATATTAGACAGCATCATTATAAAGCCGCTAGCAGCAGTCTGAGCATTCTCCACAAGGGGGCACTGTTGTGAACACACTGAAAGGGAGGAAACTCACACCAGCAGGAGCTCAAAAACTGTGTATGTTTATAGTTACAAGTTTCGTTTATAGAAAGTAAAATCAAAAGTTTGCTGTTGTAAAATATGTGTATTTGATTAAATGATTTATAATCACAATATTATTCAATTACAAACATCATTAGTGATGGCCCTAATTTCTAAATTTGTTATCACAGCAGGACTGAACATCATGTTACAGATATTGCTGAAAATATTTCAGAATTAATGCATTACAGAATGGACTGGTTAACTGATAAACATTTAAATGTGTGTTTCGGCCTGTAACAGTATTTTAAAAGTGAAATAAACATGTAAACTGAATTGCAGATGAACAAATTAACAAAACTAAACAAAGCTCCACCCCGTTTATTACAATATTCAGATGGTCACGAAACACCGCCCGTTTTGCCAATAATTTTACAGGTAATTACTGTAGAATCTGACTTTAAAGGTGCTTTGACAAGAAGCTGGACCTGCATTTCCCAGACCTCTCACCTGGCAGGCGGAACGGTGGGGGCAGAATTTCCCGAACCCCAGAGGTGGCTGGATCCTCCGGAGCAGAGTCACCACGTCCAGGTGTTTAATCCGGCCCCTTCATATCGGGGAAAAATGACTGATTTTACTGGTTAAAAAGTGTTTTGAAAGCAGTATGGACCTTGTATTGTCAAATTACATGTTTTCTAAGTGCAAATATGCTTATGTCCTTTCCAGTGACACACAGATACAGCATTTTTTTGCAAATTTTAGTGCACAATTTCAATAACATACTTGAAAAACACGGCTTTTGCTTTTACTTTTGCATTTTATATTACACAGTAAATTAACTGTAAATGTGCATTAAAAGTATGCCTCTGTAGAGGATGTTGTACTTATTACACATTCAGGAAATGAGCAGAAACACAGAAAGACGGTTTCTGTTTGGTGGGTTAGACTCACGTGGCCTCAGGATCGTACTCCGCCCAGATCTTCTTGAACTCGTCCAGATGGTGTGGACCCAGGATCGACCAGTCGCGGGTCAGGTAGTCAAAGTTGTCCATGATCACCGCCACAAACAAATTGATAATCTACAGGACGAGTTTGATTAATTAACGATCGGCAGAGTAGATCAGACGTTTCCTAGAAATGGAACAGTGTCTTCTGGGGGACCTGCTGTTGGAGGTAGAGGAGAATCTCTCACCAGGAAGCCACAGAGCATGTTGAAGCTCAGAAAGTAGAAGACGGCGAAGTTGGTTCCGCAGCTGTACTCCTCTCCGGGGGCGAAGTCCGATTTCGGGTCGCAGAGCTTTCCGGACATGCAGGCCAGCATGAGCTTCGGCCAGCCTTCGCCCGTCACTGACCTGCAGAGCCAATCAGAGGTCAGAAACACCCACACCTGTTCTATTCTGTTAAACTTCAGATCACAGAGTCGTCTAGGAAACATGACCCACCGGAACAGGATCAGAATGGCTTGTGGAAACGCCTGGAAGTTGCTGTTGCGGTTGATCTCTGTCCCGTCCAGCGGGGCGATTTTACCGAACACCTAGTGAGAAACGGCGAGAGGAGACGAGATCATCAGTTTATTACCTACCAGCTGCTCAGTGCAACCTCTGACCTGTCCATCATCCCCTCGCCACGCCCTTTGATCTGTCCATCATCTGCTCGCCACGCCCTCCACCCATCCATCAACCCCTTGCCACGCCCTCTGATCTGTCCATCATCCCCTCGCCACATCCTACACCTATCCATCAGCCCCTCGCCACGCCCTCTGATCTGTCCATCATCCCCTCGCCATGCCCTCCACCCATCCATCAGCCCCTCGCCATGCCCTCTGATCTGTCCATCATCCCCTCGCCACGCCCTCCACCCATCCATCAGCCCCTCGCCACGCCCTCTGATCTGTCCATCATCCCCTCGCCACGCCCTCCATCCATCCATCAGCCCCTCGCCACGCCTTCTGATCTGTCCATCAGCCCCTCGCCATGCAATCCACCCATCCATCAGCCCCTCGCCTCACCCTCTACTCGTCCGTAAGTACTCCTGGTGTACCAGCAAGGCGTGTTTAATGAAGTCGGTTAGAGCAGGTTTAAGCAGGGGTTCAGGGAGTGGCAGGACTTGTGGGCTGCAGTATCTGACTTCTGTGACCCAAAGCAGCCTAGTCTTGTCTTTTGAAAAGTTACATTAAGAAAAAAATCTAAATCTTCTAACATATTACTGTTCCAAGTTTTAAGTACATGTTAGTTTTGTCAAATAATTTGCAATTGTTTGCATAAAATTTGTTAAGAATTTTGTGACTGTATATGTGCCTATAGTCACTTTCTAGTATGTTATGCCATAATTTTATGTAAATAACCAAAACAGGAAAATCTAAAATGTTATAAATATCCTGCTTAAACTTAGGGTTAGGGACACCCCTCAAATGAAAACGCGCCCCCCCCACGCCCCCATCCCTGTGTGTGACTGCAGTGCTGGAGACGGAAGGTCAGAGAACCTCACCTGCATCCCGATGACGGCATAGATGAAGAATAGCATCACTATGAGGAGAGCCACATGAGGAAACGCCTGGAAGAAGAGAGGGGGGGGAGAGAGAGAGAGAGAGAGAGAGAGAGAGAGAGAGAGAGAGAGAGTTCAGAATAAAAAGCTCACAGTAAGTCATCCTGTGTCCTAAACCACATCCACAAGTCTGATCCACCTTAATGAAGAGCTGGATGTGGTTAGTGACGTTAGCCTTGTAGCTCCAGTTCTGAACTAAAAAGGATCATTTGGAGCCAAATGCGACTCGACTGATTGATCTGGGGTCAGTGGAGCTGAGATCAATCAGACCAGTCTTCCTAGTTCTCCCAGTCTGACCTGGAAGGATTTGATGAAAGTCCACAGCAGGTTGCGAATGCCCTCCGAGCGGTTCAGCAGCTTGATCAGACGCAGCACACGGAAGAGCCGGAAGAAGGTGATCGAGACTCGAGCGTTTTCATCGTACTGCGAGTGAAGAGGCAGATGTCAGTAAGTGGAGAAAATAAAATATTAAACATTAATAGAGGAATATTACAGCACACTTACAGCAATGGCCTGCATTGGGTTTGTTTCCTGAAAAGATATGGTAAAAAAAAACAATAAATATGACCAATCCTGGCATTTCCATGGCCAAGTATGTCTTCAATCATTTTAATTCAGTGGTCCGGCTAGAGCGGCTGCATGCAGAAAGGAGAACCGGGGAAAAGAGCTGGGAACGTTTTAGACCAACCAGCTGGACAGACGGTGTATTAACAACCCAGTCAACATTCTGGAGCCGATTCAGATTAATATCACACGGTACAGTTTTAAAGGGCCCTTACAATGCAAAAACACACATTCCTGCTTTTTTTTTTTTTTAAATGAAAGTACAGTTCATGGTCTGCTCAGTCCATATATGAAAACTATGGACTTTCATAAAAACCATCACATTTACATACACCCACCTCTCTGTGCTGCAGCAGTTTACCCCAACCCACTCACTGAGGTTATAAGGAGTGTTTCAAACCTTTAAGTGGTTTTAATCCACAGGATTTCGATCAAAACTATATATGTTAAATTGTGGAAAATATTTCTCTCTACATTGTATTTGCCTTCATAATTTTATTCCGTTGCTATTCCCCCCCCTTCTGTTTTCTGTTTCCCGACCCCTAAAGAATCACAGCTGTTTGTTTGTCTTCAGTGAAAAGTAATTAGCTGAAAAAAAAAAACCCCACACAAATGTCACAAATTGACTTGACAGGTGGGGACAGTACTCAAGTCAAGTCAAGTCAAGCATGTTTATTGTCATTTCGACCATAAACACAGAACACAGTGAGACCAAGCACATTGTAGGACACTGGCCCTTTAATCACACCTGTTAACTAAACTTCTGCAAGCATGAAGGTCTTTTCTCTTCACGCGCTGCATTCAAGGTTAGAAGCGTTAGAATGAGCCACGCAGTCACACAGCAGGACCCATGCAGGCTGATATTTACAGTGCAGCCGTGGAGGCAGTACAGTCCCCCGCTGGACTCCAGAGCAGCCTGGAGGAGACACAGCGCGGCCGGGAGGGACAGAGGTGAGAGTGGATGGAGGATTTAAAAACTGATGATGCACAAATACAACAGATTTGAACTATAACACTGTAATAAGCCCACAGCAGACAGTGAGGGGCGGCATAATAAACAGTGTCCTGGAGAACCTCAGGCATGCAGTGGTGAGATTAAAACAGCCGGAGGTAGTTGAAGCTGAATAAAACTGGTGTTCCGTGGCATTTCAGGACCATGAAGTGAGATGAGGTGACCATCACTAGGCGCTTTTCCACAGGTCTACAGGAACCATTCTGTATCTAAACTAATCTCGTTTTGATGCTCCAGTGTATCCAGAGTTTCTGACTCAATTCTCTCCACAGTTCATGGCCGATCGTCCCAAAACCGCGTCCACGGAGTCGAACCGGCGGAACGTTTTTCTGTCAGAGCCGCTTTTGTTATAGTGGTCTTTTATCATTTATAGTCTTGCTTGAGTTTTTAATTTTTTCTCTTCATTCTTTATCAGTGTGATGGAAACTGAACCCAGAGAACTTGTTAGTGACGTCCTGGATCACCTTCGCATTTCTCACAGCATTAAAGATAAATTTGTTAGAGTCGTAGAAAACTGAAAATTAATCTTCAGCCCAGACAGTCCTGGTCTTAATTCACAACAGTCTCTTTCCATGTTGTGATGACATTTCGACCAATCAGAAAGCTCGGCTGCAGCCCACTTTCGACCCCGCTGTCGACCAGTTCGGGTTCAGCTCAGGTTCGGGTCGGTATATTTCTAACGAAATAACATTTGTTCGGGGTACAGTGCGGTTCCTTTTGCCAGTGGAAAAGCGGCGACTCAAACAGAGGTCGAGTGGTGAGATGAGTTTGGAGCTGGTTATGAGGTTCTAACTGTCCTGTGAGCAGGTACTGACCACCTCTGCTTGTCTCTGGAAATG
Organism: Bryconaethiops microstoma; assembly: GCA_037577275.1. Classification (NCBI taxonomy): domain Eukaryota; kingdom Metazoa; phylum Chordata; class Actinopteri; order Characiformes; family Alestidae; genus Bryconaethiops; species Bryconaethiops microstoma. The sequence goes on along the minus strand of JBBJLS010000016.1, from coordinate 11,244,634 downwards.
ATGTATCTGGATGCAGGTTTAAAATACACACAGTCACTGCCTGTTCTGGAAGGTTTTACCATAACGTTCTAGACGTTTGGGTCTGACATTATGAGGAAATACCACTTCTCCAGATGGTCTTCAGCAACACTCACATCAACCTGACTGAGGACAACGTCCACAATGCTCCCGATCACAATGAGGAAGTCGAACACGTTCCAGGGGTCTCCAAAGTAACCCTGCAGGTGAAGAGCGAGACCAGGGTTTTAGGGGAAAACGTTCTAGCTTTTGCGTGCGGTATGAACAATCAGAAATTACCTTCGCTTTGAAGGCAATGAGCTTGACGATCATCTCAATGGTGAAGAGGACCGTGAAGATGACGTTCAGGATGTCCGACAGTTTGGTGACGTACTCTGACTGGTTACAGTGCTGTGATACAGAACAAAGAAATCAATCACATTTCCACGCGTTCAAAGACTTTAAGGGCCCACACTGTTTTCATCCACACTGTTTTCATTCACAAACCTAAAACAGTCACAATTCACAACCACTTCATAACCTTTGTTTAAAGGAAACGTGATCTAAAATATTTAAATAAATAAGCTAGAAGATAGAAAGAAAAGATAAACAGGAAAAAGTGCAAGCATGTATTCGTTGGGGGGTGTAGCGTAGACACCAGTTTTGCACAATAACCAGTAGTGACGAGTGTGAATAACAGTAACTGTGCCTTGGAGATAATAATTGCATGAATAATGAGCTCTGTTGTGATTGGCTGTGCCTCACTAAGGGAGCATTGTGGGTTGGTGTTTCATGATACATGCTCCTTAACCGTCGAGACTCATCGGGTACAGGGGTGCTGAACGTTTGTGCACCTTTTCAAATTCTCCATATTTCTACATAAATCAGAACTAAAGCGTGATCAGACCTTCACTAGATCCAGGTAAAGTGTGCATCTATGCTTTAAGGAGATTTGTGAGCCCTTCGAGCACCAATGACTTCAGCCAAAGGTTTCCTGTAACTGCTGATCGATTCTGGAACCTTGGTCCACTCCTCTTCACTGAAAGGTGGGCTTTCCTGCATCACCTCTCCACACTTCAGGTCTTGCTACATTTCTAATGGAGAAGGTCTGGAGAAACGATTCCTCTTGAAGATCGTCTGACGGTGGACTCATGGGTCTGCAGACACTTAATTGTAACCTCAGTGTTCTTTGGGGTTCTCCTAGAATGTTACATGCTTGTTCTTGGAGTTATTCCTTTTGGACAGCCACTCCTGGGGAGACGGACAATGACGGTTAATTTTCCGTTGGTATACGCTCCACTTGACAGAAGTTTAGTGCAAGTCCAAGACCTTCATGACAAGCTTCTTCGCTGACTGGCTGGAGCATTAAGTAAGACGGAGGGTCTGCATGTTAGATCTGCAGAAGAGCACATCTCCAAGAGGTGGGTTGGTGACCAGTGAACTACAGGTTCACATACATTCAACAAAGACATTAAATGTTGGATCACTTTGTTCAATAAATGAAAAAAAACAACACAATTGTTTGTTTTCTTTGGTTTACCGGCCTGCTGTTATGACTTTGATGAAGATCTCATCTGGTCAGATTTTTGTGGAAGATAATTAAGTTTTACAGGGTAGCGAGAGGAAAACACACCTGCAATCCCAAACACAGAGTGTTGAGCATGATGAGGAAGAACATAAGGTACTCAAAGTAGCAGGAGGTCACCAGGTACCACACCCGGTACTGGTATGGGTTCTTCGGAATGTAGCATCGCAACGGCCGAGCCTTCAAGGCGTACTGGACACACTGGCGCTGGAGAGAGAAACAGAAAACTGGATAAACTGCAAGAAAAACTCTAAAATTGTCACCAAAAAGGACAAATAGTCAATGATGATCAAAGTAGTCTGATGCTCCTACAGTATCAACTCAACAGTGTCATGTTTCACACACGTTTCTGTTCTTCAGCAGAACAGATTTACTTGACTTGATGCAGCCACGCGAAACAACACCACTGCATTTGAGTTTTTTAGACTTGTGGAAAAATGTTCTTCTCTGCTTATTTATAACAAGTTTCCCCCCAGTCACATGGTGCCACCCAGGGTGAAGGCCTAATCTGAGGCTTAATCTGAGACGTGAGGCTCCACCACATCCTCTCAAACAGCAGCCTCAACACGCTTGGAGGAGAACGCTAATGGCTAACATGAAAGCACAGCATTCCACACACTTCAGCATTCTGTACACTTTAAATTCCCTTCAGGACATTATCAGAATCAACACACCTCGGTTTTCCGTACACCTTCTGCACAATTCCCTGTACTTTAGCAATCTGTACATTTTTGCATTCCGTGAATTTTAATTTCCTTTCAGGAATTAATAAAATGCTCAGAAATTATCTAATGATATTCTACACATTTTGGCTTTACAGTATGTACTCTTCAGAATGCCGCTCACTTCAGAGTTCCGCACACTTCAGTACTACACTTTAAATTCCCTTTGGGAATGAATAAAAGTTGATTGTGTTATTTCCATACACTGCAGTTTCTCACTTCAGAATTCTGTATGTTGTAAGTTCCCCGGTGAGTGAATGAATTGTTAATAAATTCTGATCTCATTCTGTACATTAGGATCACGGTTGGTTACCTGGTTTTTGTCCAGCTCACAGTTCTTGTACTCCTGTTCCCCCTGCTCTCGGAAGGTGACGATGACAAAACCCACGAAGATGTTCATCATGAAGAAAGCGATGACGATGATGTAGAAGATGAAGAATATGGAGATGTTCACCCGGTTGTTGTAGATCGGGCCCTGGTCCTCTGCATTCGAGTCTATCGCCGTATAGAGCAACCTGTGAGGCAGGCAAAGGGAATTCTGGGTCACACTAAAGAGTATCTGCAGAGGTTCCGTTCCTTAAGTCCAGCTCTGTTCAAAGAGCCAGAGGGAGAACATGCTTTCCTCCAGACTCACTCTGGCCAGCCCTCCAGCGTGGAGACGGTGAAAAGCGCGAGCATGGCGTTCAGCACATTGTCAAAGTTGAAGTCACTGTTGACCCACTGCCGCTGGTGGACCTCCATCTCGTGCAGCTGGTTCCTCACGTGTTTTATGTAGGTTCCCCTGAGAACCAGAAAGAAGTTATCAAAGACAACATGGAGAAATAAACAAGCATTAAAAAAAAATTTTAAAAAAAGGCCAGGAAGCTACCATTAGGAATACAATATCTACAATTTTAGTGGTGTGCAAATGTGTTGGCGCCCCTTCTCAAAAGGCAAGAAAATATGTCCTCTACAGAGAACTGTGGGGGGACATTAAAACCTACAGTGTGGCCCGTGCAAAAGTTATGGTACATACAGTACTGTGCAAAAAACCTGAGCCCCCCTCATTTCTTCATACTTTGCTTCCAGAGATCCAGACTTTCTTGTATTTTAATGTGGTCTTGAGGAACAGTTCTCCAGGCTTCCTGAAGGACT
>JBBJLS010000016.1:11224503-11241096 GCA_037577275.1 Bryconaethiops microstoma | reverse complement strand
ATATAGAGTTAATATATTTGCTGAGTATTAACAGCCAGCTGAAGCCCAGCTGTTCATGCTTGTAGCCTCTCATTCGAACAAAGCTGTTATGAGCCATTAAGACACTAAAGATGTAATGAATTTGAAGTATTGTTTTATTTAGAGAGTTAACTGATGGTCAGAGGACTTTTTTAGAGCTACAGGCCTGAAAGCAAAAGGGAAAACCTCGATTTTTGTTGAACACAACAAACTCTAGCACAAATTGAACACAAATAATACAGTTTTATGTATTAACAGTAAATGAGAGCTGTGGTTTCGTTGTTCAGTTTTTGGCACCTTGTTCTTGAATGATTTGGGGTCAATGGGGTCCTCAGCAGCCAGAGAGATGCTGCTGAGGAGGATGAGGAGGAGGATGAAGTTGGTGAAGGGGGTTGCGTTGATGATTCTGTGGCACAGCTTACGGAGCCTGGCGTGAAGAAGACAGTACATTTATCAGCCATACACAAACCACTGCTTAACTTACTGCTGCTGTTTGGCACCAACATCATGATCAAGTTCTCCAGTGTCCTCCAATGTCCTCCAACGTCCTCCAACGTCCTCCAACATCCTCCACATCAGGAACTTACTTGTTCTGAGGGCCAAGGATGAAAAAGGCACTGGCCTCGGGCATCGGCACCACCGTCTCTTTCAGCTGTAGGTCAGCCATGGGCCTGGGTCTCGGACTGATCGGGATCTCGGGCTCCTCTTCCTCATCATCACCTGAGCAAACAGGAGCAAACAAGAGGTCAGCTGGAGTCACCTGTCTAGAGTGATGGCCATCATTATCACAGCGAGTCCAATACAAACGTTTTAACATCCCTGGTCAAATAACATTAAAGTCCACATCCTCTACTCACACACTTAAGTACCACATTTTAATGCCCACTTTCTTTTTAATCGCTGTCAGTATCAACTGTATTACTAATCAAGTAATCTAGCGATTAACAATTAATCACCTTTATAACAGCAATTGTTTCATTCATATAAATACAATTCAAATAAACACATCAGTGGGATACTGCTGGTGTTGGTTTCCTCTCTTTCAGTGACACACAAAAACAATCTGAGTGCCAGCAGCGCCCCCTTGTGAAGAATGTTTAAGGCTGAAAGTGGCTTTCTATTGTAATTAATTCAGTATTAATCAAGTATAATGAGTTAATACATAAAAATATGAAAAATAAAATCATTAATAATAACGATGCACATACTGTTGTTATTATTAGTATTAATAAATAATAATACATTTATCATATAATAATAAATAACAATTCTTATTATTGAAATAATAATTAGTATAATTATTAAATAATCATGACAACCTTAGCTGAGTTTAACAGAAAAAAAAAACATAAAATGTGATATAACCTTTGCAATAGACATGTTTTATGTTCATTTTCTTTTCTAATGTGTTAAATAGAATGACACTCAATGAATTACACAAAAAACGGATACATTAAAATGTATTAACAAGCAATCAATCAATGAATGTGCATTAAAATGTGCAGATGTGTGTTGTGTGTAGAGGATGTGTATTCTTGTTCTGTCAGGCACACTTTGATGGCACACTGATTTTAAATCTGTCCCATAAATGACCAGAGAGGCTGGAGGTTTATACTTAGCATCGATTATTATAGTGCAGGTCTTCTCACTGCAGCTAAATCTGAAGCTGTTCTGTTTCTCATCATGATACAGATTTAAGTAATGAAGCTTCTTTTAAACTACGGCTACACAAAATATCTGATAATCGTCACTGCAAATATCGGTCTCTGCAATACAGCCATAACATATTGCAACCAAATTGAGTCTCTAACCAATCACAGTGTTTCTGACAGGGTGACCAATCACAGCTCCAGGCGAGTTACTGGGTGTTCTGATGAATCGACGTCTTCATGTAATTTTTAACCGATAAAGGTATAGGTGAATTGGTGCATGAGTGGGTGGGGCTAAACCGCTGAAGCCAAAATAAGGAGATTTATGTAAATGTGTTGGATTTGTGACCTTACAAAAACTATGATTGTAAAACAGGCTGTTTTTTGTAGATTATTTTCCATATATGGACTGTAAGGATGCGGGGAGTAAATGTACCATTTAAAACAATATTTTGAGACTTTAAGCCTTTTTAATTCCAGAAAAGTAATAATGTGGATCTTTTAACATAGTGAAAGGCATTGCAGTCACAATCTGTCCATATGGTGCAGCTCTATTTAAGATGGTGTTTGTTAAAACTGTGTTACCTGGGAAGTCCGCCGGAGGAAAGGGATCCTTCACTTCTTTCACATTTGATTCAAACTCATCAATCTTAAGCTGAAGAAAGCACATAAAATACCAAATTTAGGAAGTTCAGATGATGGTGATACAGGCCAGATTTTTGTTTAAATGTATCTTCTTTAGTTCAGAACTGGAGCTACGGGGCTAATGTCACTAACACTAGAAGTCAGTAGTCACCCAAATCTTTTACTGTAAACACAAACCCAAAACTTCTCTGGACGTCAAACCTCATCCAACTCTTCATTGAGTTGTGGACATGGTTTAGGACACAGTATGACTTTCACTTTTTATTCCGTGAAAATATATTTTTCTTTTGAAAAAGAAATTTGTTTCAGTAAACAATGCTGGTCTGCCATTTGAATAAAAGACTTTTTCTGGTTAAAATGACTCAAAACAAGTAAAAACACCTATTAATCAAAATTACATTATAGTCTTACAACAATCTAATTAAGAGAAATATGAGATATTAAGACTGGATTTGAGATAAACCTTTTCAGCTTGCACTTAATGTCTGTTTTGACTGAAAAACACAGTAGTGATAAGATTTTACTGATTTTAGGTTATAAGTGTACCTTTGCAGTCGTGGGCATGCCTTCAGTTTTATGCTTGGCCTCCATCAGCCTCTTCACCATCAGAGCTTTCTCCTCCTCACTCTTCTGTGTTGGAGCCGACCTGATAAACGAGACGTTTTTGAAGACACTGCAGGAAATGTCAGCCTTTTAACATCCAAGCAGGGGTCTGACCTTCATCAGGAGTGACCACAACGCTCTCAGTTTCATTGCAGGAGGTGATCCTGGAGATCTACAGTGCTGTGCAAAAGCGCCCCCGCCTTGAGGCCCCCTTCGTTTACTCATATTCTGCTTTCAGAGGTCCAGACTTTCTTGTATTTTTATGTTGTCTTGGGGAACCACCATCCCCACACTTAAATAAAACTCATGCCTTTTGATCCAGCCAGTCTAATGAGCTGGAGCCGGCTTCAGAAGTTTCACTCTTTGGGAGGGTAGAGCACTATTCAAAAATATAGTTCCACCCCCTCAGTTCATTATATTTATCTTTGAATCTCCTTGTTGGTGTAAAAATACTATTTACTGTCAGACTGTCTTATCTTTGTCATATTAAGTAGATCAAACAAAAGAAATGTGAACAAATGTTTTACTGTGACAGACTGAAAAGTGCCTAAAGATACAAGGAGCCTAGATAAAGGAGTTCCAAGAAGTCAGCATTCAGCACCACCAGTATACTGATCACCGCCTGATCTTCTGGAATCATCTGCTCCTGTTTCTTAACTGGTCAAGAAGCTTGTTTACCTCATGAGCTTCTTCCTGGCTTTCTCCTGCTCTCTCTCTTTCTGGGCTGAAGAAAGGCTCTCTGCCTCAGTCAGGTTGTCCACAGCAATCGCCAGGAACACATTCAAGAGGATGACTGACCACCATTAGCTCAGGAAAGATCCCAAACCTGCATCTGCAATGCCTCTCAGTTGCTTCTTTCACCTGAAAAACGTTTCTAAACTGAAATCCTGCATCGCTCGGATTACTTTTTTTTAATTTTTTTACCAGTTTAAGTAAATCTGGCCCTTCTGTTTTAAACTATTCAAAATGTAGCTGCCAGGCTTTTAACTGGTCTCACACTTTTCAGTTTTATCTGATCTACATCATCTTCTGCAACTGAACTCATATGGTGCTGCCTCTTCTCTGTTCCTGACTGAAAACTGGTGGGGGTCATGCCTTTCTTTCTGTTGGGTCCAGGCTGTGGGACAGTTTTCCTAAGATCAGTCCACTCAGTCGAACTGTTTAAATGTTTAAAGTTTAAGACGAAGGAAAACTTTTGCTATTGTCTTTGTTTTGTTTAGTTTTTTTGCTTTATTCTCATTTTCTCCTTCGTTTTTTGTTCAGATCTTTGTGACTCTTGTCTGGGAAAGAAATAAACGATACTTACTTACACACTGTTAGATCCCATCAGAACAAAGACCCCAGACTCCGACTCTCTTTCCCACAACAACTCCTATTGCCTAGATCTAAATCACCTAGTTTTAATCGCATGACCCTAATTAATGGACATAAATATCTCAGACTTCCGCATTCAGATTAGTGAGGTGTCACTCTGGACTATCCCTGAATACAGAGTGTATTTTTGTATCTTGTTATTTGATTTATTGGATTTGTATTTCTCAACTTTGATTCCTGTCTGGTTTTGTTTGCATTTCTCTACTGTTTGGACTGCAGCCCTAGACTCGGCTCTCAGGTGTGACAATTAGGAATTGTGTGCTAAACCTTTTGGTTTTAGAATTACGTGTTTGACTCTGGGGATCTATCTTGGTCTGAACTTGACACAGCACATCATTACTGGAATCACAGCACAACATCCAAGCCGCTCACTTAACACCACCAGACCTGAGACCAGGAAGGATACAGTTCCCACAGACGTACAGGATGATGAAGTAGATGCAGACCAGAATTCCAGGGAAACTCGGTCCCCCATGAGCCATGATTCCATTGTACATGATGGAGTCCCACTCCTCTCCAGTCAGGACCTGAAACCGGACAAATAAAAGGTGGAAGAATGCCCTGGTTTCATGCAGTCAGGTGAGGCAAAGGTTCCTAAAGGTCAGTGACGGTTGAGCACCTGGAACACGCTGATCAGAGCTTGAGGGAAGTTGTCAAAGTTGCTGCGCTGAATGTCCCGGTCGGGGAAGTTGAACTTGCCCCCAAAGACCTGCATACCCAGCAGAGAGAAGATGACGATGAAGAGGAAGAGCAGGAGGAGCAGGGAGGCGATGGAGCGCACCGAGTTCACCAGAGAGGCCACGAGGTTACTGATAGACTTCCAGTACCTAATCAGAAACAGAACTGGTGTCTGAATCAAAAAACTTTTATGATCCTGGAGGAATTACTGCACAGACACACAGAGACACAGAGACATAAACAATATAGAATGTAATATAAACAGAAAGTCAAAATAAAAGTTTCCAGAAAATATTCAAAATATATTAGCTAGTGAGTGAACAGTCAGTTCTTGAAGTCAATGGTGCAAGCTGGAAAATGGGCAAAAGTATCTGAGACACTTTGTGCTTAGACTTCAGATCACTTTCTGGCAACTGGATGTTCCCCTGCAGGATCTTTTGTTGGAGAGCAGAATTAATGGTTCCATTATTATGGTAAGTTGCCCAGAACCTGAGGCTTCAAAGCATCCTCACACCACCAGCACTACCACCACCATGTTTCATTGCAGGTATAAAGTTCTTATTGTGGAATACTGCACAGAGCAAAACTGGACCAACAGCACTGTGATCAAAAAGGAATTTCAGTCTGGAAATGGCTTCAGAGACATTCCTGATGCTCTAGAGCGTGAAAAGTTCTGTTCAGGAGATGTTTAGGTGCAATAGGACTGAGAGTAATCAAGCCTGGGTGTATCTGGCCTAATTGATCATAATTATCAACTATATCTGGTTAATCGGCTCATTAAATTTGTGACTGAATACTATTTAGATGGGTATGTCACAATTTGTAACTCTCTAGAAATAAAATAAAAATGTACTTTGTATTAGATTTTAAGTGATCTAAAACAAGTGTAACAGATCATTTTTTATTTTTCAAGCTACCAAAGAATGAAAAGTACTCCCTGAATAATAACTCTTAAGATGAATAATTGCTTAATTATCCTCATTTTTAAGTTAAATAATTTGTTTGAGAATAATGAGGACATATATATATATTATATATATAAGAAAATAATAATATCTTATATTCTTATATAAAAAAAAAACAGCAAGTTTGCCTGTGTCCATTCACATCTACCTCTAGTCTGGATGGAAGAACTTACTTTGTGATCTTAAACAGACGCAGGAGTCGAATACACCTCATCACAGAGATGCCCAAGGATGTCATCACATCTGCTGAGACCAAGATGATCTCCAGTATCCCCACAGTCACAACAAAGAAGTCAAAGCGGTTAAAGATGGACATGAAGTAGGCTCGGAAGCCAAAGGCATACAACTTCGCAAACATCTCAATCGCAAAACAAGTGAGCAGGATCTTATTGGCGACATCTGCAATCACAAGAGAAGCAGTTAGAGGACTCATAAACAAAATATCGCACAGGCTTGCTGCAAACCCTGTCCTATATTTATTTTTGTATATGTTGGTATTTGTTTCCATAATTAATATTCATCTTTAACATACGTCTCCTTATCTAAACAATAACTCAGAGCATTGCATGATATTTCTTTCTGCATGTCTGTGAAATGGGATGTTAACAAAAACCGCATAGATTCAATTTTTAATTTTAAAACCATCTATAAGACGTGCTAACAAACAACCGTAGATACCTAAACAGAATTGGTTTTTAAAATTATTACTTGGATACTTATTTGGAACCAAAATCTAAAGAACACTATGAGGGCCACCACACATTTATTTGAATAAATCTGTTGTTTAGTTAATTGAATGTCAAGGTTTACAGACTGCAGGCTTCCACACAAAGTTTCTGGGACGGACCTTGAAACAGAGTCATTGCTTCAGACTGGGGGTGATGCTCCATGGCGATGACCAGAGTGTTGAGGAACACCACCAGGATCACCAGCCAGTAGAATAATTTTGACTTCACCCAAAGTGTGCACTTCAGGCGCATGACCCGATTCCAGCGGCGCGCGAGGCGACTAGGAGTCAGAGAGCAACGCTGAGTGTACAGAGACAGAGGCTAGGTTTCATATAGTAAAATAATAATCATATTATAACTACTCACTAATAATATACTATACGATTTAAACCCTCGAATTCATAAAGGCTGTCCGTCTCTGAGCCACTGTCCTTCAGAGGGAGAAGACCTGTCGACAGAGAACATAACGGGCAACACAGTGATAAACTGCTCATGTAATGACAGTACAAATAACCCAAATTGTACAAATACTGATATAATGAGATTCACTTTTATATGTATCCCTCTGTTGCTTCACAATGCTTAAAAAGTAATGTTTAAAGAGGAAGCCCTTTAGATGAGACTTGAAGGAGGAAAGACAAGCACAGTTTGGAAGAGAAAGAAATTCACATTTTCTGTGCACCAGCACTGAAAGATCTGACACCCACTGAGGTGATTCTGGTGTAGTGTAAGAAGCTGAGGGAACGAAAGAGGCTGTAGCATCTGAGGTAACAATGGTGGTTATAGAATCTGACAGAATTAGGGGGCTGAGGGACCTGATTTAACAATGATGGCTGTAGGACCTAAGGGAATGAGCTTGGTTGAAGGACCTGAGGAATTTAGATTGGTTGAAGGACTTGAGGGAACATTGGGAGCTATAGGACCTGAGGGAACAATGGAGGCTGCAAGACCTGAGGGAGTGAGGGACTCTGTAGGACCTGAGGGAGTGAGGGACTCTGTAGGACCTGAGGGAGTGAGGGACTCTGTAGAACCTGAGGGAACTATAGAGGTTGGGGGACCTGAGGAAACAATGGAGGCTGTAGGACCTGAGGAAATGATATATGCTGTAGGATTGGTGGGAACAATGGAGGCTGTAGGACCTGAGAGAACAATGGGGGCTGTGGGACCTCAGGGAATGAGCTTGGTTGATGGACCTGAGGGAATCCTGGAGGGCTGTAAGATGCAGTCCTGTTTTTTACAGCTTTAATTTGAAGAAAATTGCAGGTTTTCAGTGTGTTCTCAGATGGTTGGCCCCTGGTGTGTATGGAGTATTGTACAGTGGCTTTGATCACATTTTAGACCTAGAATTTTCAAAATGAGGCAGAATGCTAACATCTGTGGCCACACGTGATGGATATCTGAAAACATAAAAATCGCACCTTGTCCTTCCTGATCAACATCCAGGACTTCAGCATGCGTGATCCATTCCATGTAACCTTTTAAATCTTCATCCATCTGCTCTGTCTCCCGCAACTTCTGGTACTCTCCTCTGGACCTGCATTTCTCTCTCTCTTTAGTGAACTCGCTACAGATGGAAATCACACGCATAAATTAGACCACAGATGTTGAGAGCAGAATAAAAGGAGTGATTAAAATGATTTTCATCTGGGTATGTATGCAATATAGGCACGGCCTGCTCCCACTGCCAGAAGTCTGGTACTGAGCCTGATGCTTTAGAAAGAAAAAAAAAACAGTGGAGTGTCAATTTACCCGCTGAGTACGCCAAGAACCAGATTTAGGACAAAGAAAGATCCCACCAGAATCAGGGTCACGAAGAAGATCCATGCCCAGTCATTCCCAATAGCATCATTCACCTGAAACATGAATAACATCAGCACAAAACTGGGATTCTGACCAATGTGCATAAGCCAGAACTCAAGAAACTCAGCCTCTAGTGGTGAAGTAGGTGAACTCCTGACACTGGAACTTTGTGGAGCTTTGTGTGCTAGAGGCTGAGTATCTTGAATTTGGCTGTCTTGACTTCAGAACCTTTAAACATGGCTCATAATGATGTGTTGCTGAGAGAATATCCAGGTGTCCTCAAGAGGCTGAGGTCTTTACCACCTTGTCTGAATTTTCTGTTCCACCTTAAATGGTGCAGAAGTCACTTTTTGGTACTTCAGACTGGTTCTTTAAAGAATTGTCTATTAAAAGGTTCTCTAGCGCAGCTAATTTAGTCAAAGGCCCTCTCTGTGGACAGTAAGTGCCAGTGAGATACTTGAGGCGCCACTGTGGGGATACAGTTCCTAAAAATTCCCCAGGGGACCATGGACCCCAGCTTGAGATCCGCTGCTTTAGGGAACCAACGATAGCTTTATTATGGAAGCAAAGATTTCTTCCTGGTGCCTTTGTTTCAAAAACTATGCTAATGCTGAAATATTTTTATATTTTTGTTATTGTGGTCTACATGTTTGTACAGGTAAGAAAAGAAAAAAATGAATCTTGATCATTAATCTCCTAGAAACACTCGAAAAGAGACAGCATCTGTAATTACCCAGTAGAGCACGTTGGTCCAGCTCTCCATGGTGATACACTGGAAGACGGTGATCATGGCGAAGCCAATGTTATCAAAGTGAGTGATGCCGAAGTTGGGACCAGGCCAGCCGGTCCTGCACTCCGTTCCGTTGATGGTGCAGCGGCGGCCGTTTCCAGCCTCAGCGCAGGGGGACGGCACTTCATTCTCCCGTAAGGCGATGATGTCTGTGACAGGGAAACGAGGACGGCGTGAACAGAAAAGTGCAGCTTGGTTGTTCTTTCAAAATCTGATTATTTGGTAACAGCTTGAAATGATTCAGTATCCTGGACATTATGTTTGAATGAGGCAGGAACTGAAGGGAGGGCTCACCTATGGAACCCTGCAGTAAATTAAAGCAACAGAACTAACCCGTGCCCTTGTAGTAGCATGTTTTGTGCATCTTGCATTTGAACAGCTCCAGACCCATGATGGCATAAAGGGTAACCAAGAAGAAGACCAGCAGGGCGACGTGGAACAAAGGCAGGATGGCTTGCAGGATTGAGTTCATCACTACCTGCAGGCCTAGAAACACAGGAGGACGAGAATTACATGTGTGTGACTCGTCACGGAGGGGGTGGGTTAAATTAGAGCAGCAGGTTCAGGCAAAAGACTCGTCTTACTAGGAACTCCAGAGACGAGGCGAAGCGGCCGGAGCACTCGAAAGGCTCTGAGGGCTTTCATATCAAACCCTCCTCCCTTCTCCGTGGGGACTCCAGCTATTTTGTTGATTGTGTCCACTGCCAAAGTGAAGAGGCTGTGGGCAGCGGTAAAATATCATTAATGTATCACACTGAAATACACTATAATAGTAACGTATCACTGTAATACACTCTAATAGTAATGTATCACACTGTAATACACTCTAACAGTAATGTACAACACTGTAATACACTCTAATAGTAATGTATCCCACTACAATACACACTAATAATAAAGTGTCACACTCTAATACACTCTAACAGTAATGTACACTCTAATAGTAATGTATCACACTGTAATACACTCTAACAGTAATGTACAACACTGTAATACACTCTAACAGTAATGTATCACACTACAATACACACTAATAATAAAGTGTCACACTCTAATACACTCTAACAGTAATGTACAACACTGCAATACACTCTAACAGTAATGTACCACTGTAATACACTCTAATAGTGAACAGAAAAAGGGAAAAGTAATCTCTTGCTTTTTTCAATGGCTTTATATATAACTTTATTCATTAAAAAATATATAAATAAAAAATAAACTGAGCCACCAAGGGTCCGAGCAGTATCACAATGGCTGTGTCTCACTGGATGAAAAACGCTGGTTTAAGGTTTTGTGAAAGCCAAAAAACTGCATAGTTTTAATAATATGAACTAATTATAATCCCTAAAAAACACACTCTTAAGAGAAAGCCTTGTGTTGAGTGTACATTTTTATCCTGATGAAGGTGAGGTGAGACCAGGTGTGATTTTAATGGGTGGGGGTTGGTCCAGGAGCACCGAAAGGTCTAACTGGTGTCTGCAGGTTCATCTTACCCCATAAACACGATGACAAAGTCCAGTATGTTCCAGCAGTTCCGTAAGTAGGCGCCTTCATGGAATAAGAGCCCGTACGCTACTATCTTTAGAAAGCACTCCAGAGTAAAAATCACCAGAAAGATGTACTCCAGGCTTTCCTACAAAAAAACAATTATCAGATCATCTGCTGTACGGAATATTCCCAGAGTCAGAACTCTATACACTGGAAGTGAATGGAACCAGATATCTGACTCTAAAAGCTCCTCACAGAAAGTTATTCCATCAAATGGTTCTGGTTGCACCGCCTGACGCCTGAGACGTTGTTCTACCAGAGTTTTGAAAAGCTTTTGGTACTAAAACTAAACCCATTCATGGTGGAGGGATACATGCAGGCCATCGTGAGCCAAAATAGTCCCAAAATAGAAATGTGGTTTTGTTCACATTCACTATTTTTACATCATCAACATCCATATAAACACTCAGAGATACGTGGAGCTTCACTGTGGGGCGATAGTGAATAAAACGGCTGGATTTGTGTTGGAGACGTCTGGTTCCATTCACCTCCACTTGAAAGAAATCAAAGCCTCGACAATCAACCATTTCACACCAAACACATTCTGCTCACAGCTCAAACACAAAATAGAAGGGGATTTGGGCTCAGCAAAGAATAATATCTCATACAGGGATATAGGGCTTATATGCTATATGGGTCGGACTGACTGTGGCCTAAACGTTCCCTCTTCAGTGTCAACCCAACCTGTCTGACCTAAACTCAACCCACAATGTTTCAGAGACCTATTTAAATTTGTAACATGTGGAGTTTTGCCAATTTTTGCCCCATCTGGTAGATCTGATGGTTCCTCTCAGTGATCTGAGGGGGTTCTGATGGTTTCTCTCTGTGTTTTCTGAGAAGGTCCTGGTGGTACCTCTCTGTGTGGTCTGAAAAGGTTCTGTTGGTTCCTCTCTGTGTGATCTGAGAGGGTTCTGGTGGTTCCTGTTTTTTTGGGTTCTGTGTATTTTTGTATCCTCTCTGTGTATTTTTGTGTTGTACAGCTTTATTCTATTGTTTTTTGCTGCTCTCACCATTGTACTGTCCACTTTCATGTGTAACAACGTAAATTTCCCACTTGTGGGACTAATAAAGGTGTATTTTATCCCATCTTATCTTATCACAGCAGCACAGATTCACCACATCCTTTCCAGCAATTTTCGGAAATAACTTCTGTCCAAATCATCCTAGCACCTTTTCAAGCAGCAAACTTTTTGCTTTTTTGGGACTGGATATAATTATCCTGCTGAACCAGAAGGAATTGTGTGATGTTGAAGATACTTCCAAGTGATATTTTCTTTTTTTCACGATCAACCCAAAGTCAGAGTCAGTCACTAAAGACAGACCTGATGTGTCTCTTCAGAACCAATAGTTCAGACTCCGTCGAACGCCGTAAATGTAAATGAAAATATAAAATGGCAGCCGGTAGTCTAGTAGTTGGAGCGTTCGCCCTGCGATCAGGAAGTCGTGGGTTCGATTCCCAAGACTGCTAAGCACCTCTGAGGTACCCTGAGCAAGACACTGTCCCCACACACTGCTCCCCAGGTGCTGTGTTCCTGGCTGCCCTCTGCTTCTCTTGGTGAATGGGTTAAAAACAGAGGAAGAATTTCGTGCTGTTCACACTGTGTGATGTGGTTCACATATGACAGAATGGTCACTTTCACTTCACTTTCAGTTAAAGTTTCTCCAAGAATGGACGTTCTTGTCCAGGAACCTTTACTTCTGAGAGTGTGGTTTAAAAAAAGGTCAGAGGTATGAAAGGACTCCTCACCACCTTCTCCTGAAAGCCTGCGTCAGCTTTCCCTCCTCGATCGACCTACTTCTGACGGACAGAGCTCTGAGGCTCGGCTTCAGTTTCATGGTTTCTATGTGAGGAACGGCCGGCGCTGCCAGAACCGCTGGGCCGAGGGGCGGGGGGGTAACAGTAGAAATCATAACACACTTCACACTCTGGACAAGCTCCTACTAGAAGTCCGGGAGAATGACCAGAGCTGGGCAGACCTGATCCAGATAGTTCGGACACTGTTTGGGTTGAAGTTCAGATTGAATTTTGTTGATTGTGAACTCTGAGCTGATTGGAGCTCCACTACGTTATTAAATAATACAGAAAACGCTCTGCCATTCTGCTCCTGGAGGACTCGCCTGTCCTGAGTCCAGACTTTCTATTTTTATCTTTTAAAACAAAAAAATGGAAAAATCTACAAGTTTCTGTTCAAAAAGTTGTTATTTACAAGTGGTGGTTTTTTTTCTCTATATTTAAATCTTATCATAAGGTGCACACAGTGTTCTTTTAAAACTCATTTAAGAGCTTAGTGACACATGGGGACAAAACTGTACATTTAACAATACAAACACTTTTCATTACCATCACTATCTTTATTTATTATATTTTACTTTTTCTCAGGTTCAGTAACTTATGTTGCGTATTTAACTTAAAAATAGTACAGTTAGTCAACTGAACAGTTTTTTCCTCTAGTGTTTAGTTTTATTTGTGTATAAGTTCATTTGTATTTTACTGTTTGCTGTTTATTGTTAAAATTGTTTATTGCTGTGGACCTATAGATCCAAACAACAGCTCAATGTATTTTTACAGTGACTGTAAAGATCCCTTGTATCTTCTTCAATCTTGCATTTTGTATTTTGTATCTTATATCTTCTTGTATTATGTATCTTCTTGTATCTTGTATGTGCGCAGAGCTCTTTTTCCGACAGGTTCTGGTTTATAGACGTTTCAGTAAGATCCTAAAGGGCGGGGGGTCAGATGGATGACCCCAGCAGTGTCTACAAGGCCGGTGATTCAGCTGGATCAGACCTGTCGAGGCCTGCTGGGGTTTTTGAGCTCCGTCAGCTGTGAACTCCACACCACTTTGGCTCATCATGTAAAATCCCCCTGGAGGTTTGTGTATATCTTGGTACCTCTCACTCATTCCTGTGGACTGAAACCCTGCAGCTCCATCAGCGCCGCAGCTCCTTAAACAGAGTCTAAATATAAAGCCCAGAGCTGAAAACAGTGCTGCCCTGACCAGCACCAGCTGCAGAGCTTCAGTTTCAGCCTTACAGGCCGCCGGCCACTGGCCAGGTATAAGATCATCAACAACAATCCCATCAAAACCAGCAAAAGCTCCACAGACCCCAGACGTTAGTCCAGGTTTATCTTCTTTCGTTCAGATCTAGAGCTACAAGTCAATCGTTGCCTACTAGAGAAATTATGACACTAAACATACTGAAATAAAAATGAAAGCATTTGAAAATAATCTTTAAAATAAATATCTGAAGAAACACATCAGCAGAAAAGAGAACCAAACACCGTCTGCAGCTGGACTCACCAGGGTGGAGTTGGTGTAGTTGGTGTCCTCCTCAGGCATGGGCAGGAACACAGCGAGAGCCACACAGTTAGCGAAGATGGTCAGTAGGATGATGACCTCAAAGGGCCTGGTGGAGACGGGTCAGGAAAACACTGGACAAGTATGGTGGAGTAACAGTCCCAACAGTCACGATAATCACAATAATCAAAACTATCACAATGATCACAACAACCATAATTACAGCCAATACAACAATTACAGCAATCACAATAATCAACACAATTATCTGTCACACACACGGGCAAGACGTGCAAGAGGAACCGGAAGTGAAGTGCCTCACATGGTATAAAAGCCCAGGTATGGAGGTACCCATTGCTTAACCATCGAGTCCTCATCTCTCACTTCAGCCGAGATCATCTCCTTTTCAGAACCGCGGGTATTCCGGTTTCATACCTTTTCTTGAGTGTGAATGAGAAAGCGGATTCCGGTGGGAATTTTTTTCAGATCAAAGCTCATGGACTACCTACTCTCTCATGTGACTCCGCGATTGGGTTTATCCTCCACGCTACACTAGTGTAACGCTTGGCCTTTCTCTCGTGACATTATCACAACAATGATAATGATCACAACAATCACAATGATCGCAGCAATCACAATTACAGCCAATACAACAATCACAGCAATCATAATAACAGCAATCACAATTACAGCCAATACAACAATCACAGCAATCATAATGATCACAGCAATCACAATTACAGCCAAAACAACAATCACAGCAATCATAATGATCACAGCAATCACAATTACAGCCAATACAACAATCACAGCAATCACAATTACAGCCAATACAACAATCACAGCAATCGTAATGATCACAGCAATCACAATTACAGCCAATACAACAATCACAGCAGTCACCGCAATCACAATCACTACAATTACAGCAACCAAAGCCATCACAATTCTAGCAGTCACAACAATCACATAAATTACAACAGTCACAATCACAGCAATCACAACAATCACCGTGATCACAAGACAGCTTAAAGTAAGCAGAGGGCAAAGGAGCACAGATAGTGTGTTTTGCTAAACTGCACTGTAGTTATTCTGACAGGTTGTGTTTAGTTATAAAGACTTGCTTGCTAAATGTTTCTTTTGAATACACAATACTAAACACTGCATTTAGATAAATGGAATGTTATTATATAAAGTTATGGTGTGGTGATTACTGGATAGTAAACAGTGCCGGAGGAGTTACTCTGTTTCTGTCCCCTGATCCATACGGAAAAGCCAAAAACCTCAAAATGTCTGTTCTAATTTAATCAGCCTCTCTTAAACAGAGTAAGTAAGTGAACTTTATTGTCATTCAAGCCATACAACAGTACAAAAACCAGCAAAAACAGCAGCTTAGATCAGGTAACATTAGACGCTCCTAAAACTGTGTCTGGGAATGAAATAATAGTCATTCACAGAACTGCCTTAAATATTCATCAGAAAAACCTATTTTATAATCAGATCCACATAAGACTCCTTTCTCTTTACTGTTAAGAGGCCGCGGGGGAATTTAGTGGTTTAGTATCAAGTAATAATAGTTCAGGTATTAATAGTTGGAGATCTCAGATCATCCCCTCATCACATATGAGCTTCATTTTAGCCACCAATCTGCCAATCACACCAATCAGCCAAAACATTAAAGCCACCTCCCTGATACCATGCAGCCCCTAAACCAGCTCTGACTGCATGCATGTCCTGACTCCTTTCTATCAGAGCAGCATGAACTTCTTCAGCAGTTTGTTCTACAGCAGATCTTCTATGGGATCAGACCAGACAGGCTGGTCTTCACTGCCCGTGACCAAGAACTGACTGTTCACTCACTGCCTGAAAGGTCTTGGTGACTACTGACTTCTAGTGTTAGCAACATTAGCCTCGTAGCTCCAGTTTTGAACTAAACATGATTAATATTCCGTCTCGATCACATCCGGTAACATTAGAACACTGTGGCCGTCTGACTTTTTTAGCTAAACTGTTCCTTTAGACAACATAATGCAGGCAAAATAAATCTAGATCTCCTAGAAGTTCTTGCACACCTCTTCTGGGGCATTTTTAGGCCAGGGTGTCTCATTTACTGCTCTGAATTGTTTGCCACAACAGCAGCCATGCTCTGATCTGAACTGCTCCTCATCAATCTGCCACGCAGTGCCCATCCTCAACACGCCAGGCTGCATTTCTGCCAGCAGGGGGCAGGACATCAGAATTTCCCTGCCAACTCAGCATCATGTCCAGCACGAGTGATCTCACCCAACAGCTGCACACACCCAGAATATTATCAAACCTTTTTAACACACTTATTATAACTGGCATACACACATCAGACCCTCCAAAACTGATCCTTCTGCGGTGATCTCCTTTCTAATTTAACACACAAAGGTGAGGGGATCAGACTCTTTATCAGACAGTGTGTGTGAAGAGTAGAGTGTGTGATCAGACTCTTTATCAGACAGTGTGTGTGAA
>JBBJLS010000016.1:11202283-11220014 GCA_037577275.1 Bryconaethiops microstoma | reverse complement strand
ACTGTGTGTCTTAACCAACAGAAACATTCCTCTGAAACTGGTCCGGTTCAGGGACTGGACTGGAAATGAGAGACTTTTTAAATCTCTCAGGAAGCCTAAAGAACTGTCTGCATCATTGTAAGCAAAATAAGAAGAAATGACTTTTGCAGAGCACTGTAGTTAAAAAGTGTCCTGCAGAGTCAAAAACCACACAGGCAAGTTTGTTAGGCAAGGGATTCCCAGTCCTGGTGACCCAACACTGCATGTTTTTCTGCTTTGTCTGATCTAGCAGACCTGACTCAACTCATGAAGAAGTAGCGAAACACGAAAATATTCAAAGCACGGTGTCCCAAAAACCAGGATGGGGAACTACCGTATTACAGGTTACTCAAGAACCTGACTGATTCTGAGCCGTGTGTGTGAGGGCGGGGCAGTTTGCATTGTACTTACTGATGTAGAGAGCTTCAGTTACACATTAAACCATTTAAAATATTAATATTTTATTTAATTTTGATGACATTTTCTTTGACAGACTTCAGTTTATTATAAAACCTTTTTGTAAAAATAATGCTTCAGTTTATTATTTTATTATTTTTGTTTGTATTTACCCCCTATATTTATATTTTGACATTCCTTCTATTAATATATTGCGTTTTGGTCATTTTTAAACATGCTTTTTGATTGTATATGTGTACATAATTTACTTTATTTTACTTGCATTAGCCTTGCAGACCGATCTTGTCTTGACAGATTGTCTATGTTTTGGGTAAACAGGAAAATTAGGTAGACATCAGTCTGATGATTTGAGCTGTTTCTTCAGAACATCAATCTTAACGCAGTAATGGAATTATTTGGAGTGCACACACCCACCCCTTTCTCCCAATTAGGAGTATAGACTTTTGATTAAACAGTTAATTTATAGCTGCATCAATTTATTGATCTATTTTCTGCATAAATCCTGGTGAAGCGCCCCCAGAGTGGCTCAGACTACGTTTCTATCGATGCCTGTGTCAGGATGGGGCCTGATTTGGCACAGAAGTGAAAGAAGCCCGTTATCTAACCATTCATTCCTCCGCAGTCTAGAGTTACAATGAAAATCAGCTGATCTCTGGGGCCACTCTGGACCTCACCCAGGATTTTCAGGGCAGGTCTTTTGTGAAGGTTGTTCCAGACCTGCCGTTTCTCTGCTCTTGTGCCAATTCAAGTGGATTTTTGAACAACAGGCTCCACTACAGGTCACGAAAAAGAGAAAAATCGCTTAGATTACAGCCCGGCCTGTCAGAAAGTGTCAGCTTATGGAAATGTCGTGCAGTCATGAGTTGCTATAAGCCATTTCTGGAAGGTACAAGTTGGCCCAAGGAATGTTAGAAATCCGTGTTGTTAAAGTGTGTAAAGTGCAGCTGTGCAGACGCTTCCCTGCAGCCACGTTTTAATCATTTCCTATCAAACGCCCTGCAGATTCCAGCAGCCCTGGATTTGCATGAGCGTCTGAGCTATTTCATACATTCTGATTCTGAGTGTCATCATATAAATCAGGTGTGTTTGTGTGTCTCAGGCCGACTCTGACTGATGGAAAGGCTGCAGGATTGCTTACTTGTTTGTGTTTCATGATCAGTTGGTCCTTTGACCTCTGCAGGCTAATTTTTCTCGCTTCTGCAAACAGTTTTTCTGAGGTCACTGTTCATTTGAATTGAATGGGAACTGATAAAGGCGCCTGTGATGTCACTCTGCTTTGTTAGAGGGCGGGTGAGTGTTAAATAATGTTATATGCATTCTGTTACCAGTGAAGGAATGGAGTGAGAGACTGAAAGAAAGAACAGCCACATTCATTTTCAGTTCATTTTTTTCCACGTCCACGAAAACCAGTACAAACCCTGGGGTCACTGGGGTGCTTCCCTCAAAAGTTGCATTGACCCTGTATGACCTCAGTCTTATAAATGTGTTTTCCACTTTAAATAGATATGAGAAATAAGCCTCTTCTCTGGGGGTGAATGTAGTGCGCTGTTAAAGCTCATGTGAAGAATCTTAAGAACTATGTTGTACATTTTGTGGTGTAGGGGTTGCTTCTCTGGGGGTGTAGGGGTAGTGCTGGTGGGGGTGTAGGGGTTGATGGGGGTGTAGGGGTAGTGCTGGGGGGGTGTAGGGGTTGATGGGGTTGTAGGATTGGTAAGGGTTGTAGGGGTGGTGCTATGGGGGTGTAGGGTTGATGGGTGTAGTGGTGGTGCTGGGGGGGTGTGGGGTGGTGCTGGGGATGTGGGGGGTGGTGCTGGGGGGGTGTGGGGAATGTAGGGGTGGATGATGTGTAGGTGTTTGACCAAGATTATGCTTCAACTCACATGCCATCAGTGTGTTTGCTTCAGCGTCCTCCACAGAGCTGCGGACCTCTTGAACAACATGTGTAACACAAACACACGTGGACATAAAAATAGGAAATGCCCCCCATCAAAGTTTCCATGTAACTGTTTACCATGGTCATTTTCTATTCCTGTTCACTTTTTTCATATGCAGGCCCTTTAAATAATGTAAACATTATAGCACTGGGAGCTTCCCATGAAAACTGCTGATTTTGTTAAACATTTGTTTCATCTGTTGTTTTTTTGGAAGTCTTGGCAAAAGTGTGTTTGCACTTATCACATCACAGATGTGCGCGACATATCGTCTGATAGTAGTCATCATGATTTTGGTCTCTGCAATACTGATATCTCAGAAGACTGCTTTATGTAAATGAGCCTCTGACAGTAATCTGTTTTGGCCAGTTTTCAACAGTTAAAGGTGTTTTTGAAGGACCTGCATTCTACATGTTCCTTCTATTTCATTTTTCCAGGATGTTTGTGTGGGTTTGTGAACCAACAATATATTTCATAATTAATCATCATTCATTCTTACATGGCCGTTTTCCAACCCGTTTATCCTTCAGGCTATTTTTGTTGCTGTGGCTTTAAGACTTATGGATGTGATCTTATTTGTGATTGGCTGCCCTGTATTGTTGCAACACAAGAACTGAAACTCTGCATAGAATATCATCATGAATGGGTGGGGCTAAACTGCTATAGGCTGCATAAAGAAATATATGTAAATGTTATCGTTTTGTGACATCACAAACTGATTTGAAAACTGTTTTTGCAGCTTAGTTTCCATATATGTACTGTATGGATGGGAAGTGAATGTACTTTATTTTAAAACCTGAACAATATTTACAGACTTTAAGCCTTTTTAATTATAGAGAAGTGATGACATGAGCCCTTTAATGTTCTGAAAGGCATCGCAATCACAATATGTAGCAGTAAAATCACAAAACTTGCATATCTTGCAGCCCTGCATATCTTGCAGCCATATTAAATAACAATACGATAACATTGATATCAGTATTCTGGTGTGATGTTGGTCACCTGGCACCCCTGGTTCTCGTTCGCTGAGGACAGACACGCCTGTCTGCTCCCTCCTCACCTTCTGCAAACAAGCCGCCGTGCGAACGCCATGTGTTGTGCATTATGAATGTTATCAGGCAGAGGCACGGCACGGTTTTTTCAAGAATGTCCTCAAGACGTTCAATAAACCGTGGACTGTAGTTTGTGGGATTATTTCTACATCGGTCATGAAATTAATATTTGCACGACCCCTCGATTCTCAGGTCGCTGTTTTCTTTTATTAACTGTTCAGTTGTTCAGGTGGGAAAGGATTTGTGTGGCTTGAACTTGCCTGAGTTATGACCCACTCCTCATGAAACACGGGAAATATTTTCCTTACAGCACCGCACAAAGGCTCCTGACGGACTTGGTGTGTTTCAGAAAGAGGGACGGCGGTAAATGGGGAATCCACTCCCTGAACCCGCTGGCCTCTCTCACTCAGAGGAATTCCTGAAGTGTCCTGAGGGAATTGCCCCCGTGGTCAGTGTGGCCAGAGCCTGGCCGTGGAAGCTCTGACTGCCGAGATCTTTGCGGCTTTTTGCAGTCGCTGGCAGATGGATGGGATTTTCCTCCTCCCGGTTAGTGTGGAGGCCACGGTTATTGGTGGGGTTGAAATATGAACTGACCCGGCCGGCCTGGCCACAGTCAGGGCTGACGGATGAGCTGCTTGCTCGGCTGAAGGAAGCGTGACGCTTGACCACACTTCGCCGTTCTGATGCCTACAGATGGTACCAGGTCATGGTGGTGTGGTTCATGGTTGCATGAGTTAAATAAAAAAGCTCATTTTTTCTTGCTTTTTTAAAATAAAAGAATTGAGCGCAGTATGGAAAAACACTGTTAAAGGTTCAAAACACATTAGGCAGTCCATTCAGTCCTTACATTTCCAAAACTGACTGCTTTTGGGTTAGAAAGACCAACATATTTACATACACACATCCACTAATTCAGCCTTCAGCGGTTTAGCACCCGTCAGTCAGTCTGACGGGTGTTTTTCAAAAAAAGGAACAGTTAAAGAGCAGCAAAAGCTCATTTACATATTTCAGTCCTGCAGGCACAGAAACACTGTTTTATTCCGAGAGGGGCAGAAAACTGTTGTGCAAAAATAATGACTAATAAATAAAACTATAAGACAGTGTGTTTACCTCCATTTACACTTTGGTCATAAAACTAGAGTGCAGTGATCCTAATAAACCTCTAAACCCTTGGGTGGAAAGTGTAAATAGAGGGGAAGACCCCAGAAACGAGCTTAGTTATGACAGCTCAAAAGGCCGCATAATGCTGTCATGTGTTTTCCTTTGTGTTTATTTGTTTTTGTTTTTGTGTTTTGGAGACTGGGGAGAGTCCCCTCGTCCAGCTTTGACAGAGCATCCTCCTTCCGGGTGGGAGGCGAGGAGGATCTGATCCACTGCTGTGGTCATATTATATTTGTTTCAGAGATAAACCATGTGCTTGTGATTGGGACGTGTGTGTTTGTGAAGACTCTCTGCCCTGGGTTCAGCAGGGCCGTTTTGTTGATGTGTGTATGTGTAGCTAAACAGGGAGGGAGGGGTTAATTCATTAAACAGATCCGTATCTAATGCAGTTCACCTTAAAGGCCCCATCGGACTCTCTCAGGCTAATTACTGCTGGGAGTAATGGATATCAGTTATTGCTCAGAGGGACAGGATAACAAGTGGAGGAAATGAAATCATGAGTACAGTAATGTGCTGCGCTCTCTGTCTGTCACACACACACTTAACCACACTTCCCCCCCACACACACTGGGCCACGTTCACCCACATGGGGAAGTATTTTAAAGTACTACAAAATATTTTACATTTAAAGAGGCATCCTGACCCAGACTACAGTGGCAATATGTGATGTTCTTTGTGTCTTTCAACCTCATCATTTACATTCATGTGTTCAGTTTAGTTGTAAATACTGGCCAGCAGTCAGGACTGTTTAACACCACAGGGATTCCCAGTGGTTGTATGATGTGTGTGTGTGTGTGTGTGTGTGTGTAAGATGCACTAATGGTACTGTAGCCTTAATATTTTTTTCTATTCCAGTAAAGCACATTGAATGAATTTTGTGATATAATGGGATACATAAATAAGCTTGACTTAATAAATACAGCCAAGCCAGCATAAATATACCGCTTACCATGATCATCGAACACAGTCCTGAAGAAAACAGCGATTCTCTCTTTATTTAGACGCCGGAGACGAGTTTTCACTGGTTCAGCCACAGAAAAGGAGCCGAACGTCCAGCCTGGTTTGCTAACGGCTAAAAGCCATAACCTCAATAACTTTAGCTTTTAGATTGATGTCTTCGTGTCTGTGATTTATTTATATTTAACGGCATTAAGCAGGTGCTTTTATCCAAAGCGACTTCCATTCCCTAACTACAGGGGGCAGTCTCCCTGGAGCAAATTGGGGTTAAGGGTCTTGCTCAGGAACCCAGTGGTGGTGCTGAAGGTAGGATTCGAACCCATGATCTCTTGATCCAGAAGCAAGTATCCTACCCACTAGGCCACCACCCCATGATTTATGAGGTTTGTGTCCGTTCTCGCCACTGTAATGATGGTTAAAGACAGTAACTGTTGTAAAACGTCTTCAGTAAGATTTTGGGCTTCCTAGCAGCAACGCTAGCGCTCTGCCTTCTGTATTTCCCAGTGAGGCGACAATAATAAATAAATAAACAAAACATTTCGGATCCACTCCAGAGCAGTTTCAGAAGTTAAGAAGTTTCCTCTTTCTTAGAAGAGCATTTTCCTAATAACTACCTGGAAGACTTTGCGGCTGCTGCAGTCGCTGTTAGAGGAGAGCAGGCATGTTTACAATATCAGTACACATTTTTTTATTTTGACTCTTTAGCTTGGGTTTCCCAGGATTTAGGTTATAGTTCAGGAGTCTTTCTTTGTTAAAAACATTTTTTTGTATGTTTTACCACTGTATAATTCTTCACACACTCCTAAATTTAAACACTTTGACCTTCATAAAGCTTTCATGAGCTTCAGGTATGCTGGATAAAATAAATCACTAACAAAAGTCAATTTCTCTGTTTCTGTACCTTGGTGAATAAAAGATGTAGTGTGTAAGTATTGTTAAAGTTTCCAACCCTCATACTCAAAAACTCATTTGCGTATATAGTTATAGGTACTGTTTCAGACAATTAGAATAGACCTCATTTACATACATCTGTAGCAGGAAATAAAACAACCTGTTTAATCCTAAGGGATTAAGAGATGCACGATGGAAGAACTTTGGCTTTTTTTGGTCCATAAAACCACATTATAAGTGTATGTTAGTGGGCGAAATAAAACAGAAGGAAAATGCGTCTGGGCCCTTTAAAGATGAAGAAAGAAGGTCTAAGTGGTGAAGGAGAGCGGGTCAGCCGAGGCCCCTCTCCAGCACCTCCTACCGTGCCTTGACCCCCCAGGTTCTCATGGCACTTCTCCACAAGCCCAGTCGTTCTTCCACAGAGGCGTCCAAACGCCTTCCAGATGGCCACTCCAATCTGCTCTGAGATCTTATCTGCTCCACCACATGTCAGCGCACGGCGCTTTCACCAGCTCCGTCAAATGACCTCCTCCATCCAGCCACGGCTGCTCTAAGACCACCTCGTTATTGTTAATTGTGTATTTACAGCTCTAATGATGCGGAGATGGTCAGGGTTGGTTCTGTCAATACTCTTTAATTTAGGTGCTCCTTCGAGAGCTGATTGTTAGGATCACAGCAGCTTAACTTTTTCCAGTTTCTAGGATGTTTGCATGAACATGATTTGAATATGAAGGTTCTACTGAAGCTTTGGGAATGTTTGTGGGAGTTTTAATGTTGTTCTGTTGTTTGGTTTCCTGGATGTTCTTGTTTTGCACCACCTTTAGCCAGCTTCAGTTCTGCTGTTTACTTCAGTGTTTGTGTCGTAAATAACAGTGTCATAAGCAGTTAGATGCAGTTAGGGTGGAATTTTAAAAATAAAAATGCATTTTTATAAAACTCTGCATTGTGGTACCGAGTGACCAAGGTCTCCAGCAGTGTTGTCCTCCAGTTAGCGTTCTCCTCCAGGTAGCAGTCAGTCTTCTCCTCCGATTAGCGTTCTCCTCCAGTTAGCGTTCTCCTCCAGGTAGCAGTCAGTGTTCTCCTCCGATTAGCGTTCTCCTCCAGTTAGCAGTCAGTGTTGTCCTCCAGTTAGCGTTCTCCTCCAGTTAGCATTCTCCTCCAGTTAGCAGTCAGTGTTGACCTCCAGTTAGCGTTCTCCTCCAGGTAGCAGTCAGCGTTCTCATCCGGTTAGCGTTCTCCTCCAGTTAGCAGTCAGCGTTCTCCTCCGGTTAGCGTTCTCCTCCAGTTAGCAGTCAGTGTTGTCCTCCAGTTAGCGTTCTCCTCCAGTTAGCAGTCAGTGTTCTCTTCCAGTTAGCAGTCAGCATTCTCCGGTTAGCATTTTGTTCCAGTTAGCAGTCAGCGTTCTCCTCCAGTTAGCAGTCAGCGTTCTCCTCCACTTAGCAGTCAGCGTTTTCCTCCACTTAGCAGTCAGCGTTCTCCTCCACTTAGCAGTCAGCGTTCTCCTCCACTTAGCAGTCAGCGTTCTCCTCCACTTAGCATTCAGCGTTCTCCTTCAGTCATCAGTCAGCGTTCTCTTTCAGTTAGCGGTCAGCGTTCTCCTTCAGTTAGCGGTCAGCGTTCTCCTTCAGTTAGCGGTCAGCGTTCTCTTTCAGTTAGCAGTCAGCGTTCTCTTTCAGTTAGCAGTCAGCGTTCTCTTTCAGTTAGCAGTCAGCGTTCTCCTTCAGTTAGCAGTCAGCGTTCTCCTTCAGTTAGCAGTCAGCGTTCTCTTTCAGTTAGCAGTCAGCGTTCTCCTTCAGTTAGCAGTCAGCGTTCTACCCCAGTTAGCAGTCAGCGTTCTCCTCCACTTAGCAGTTAGCACTCCCAGGGATGGTAGCATCGTGTGCTGGGGAGACCTAGCTAACAGCTAATTTGTCAGTGATTAAATTGGGAAGAAAATCGGGCATAAAGTAACACACTGTGTAAACCTGCTTGTAAAAACTGTTTTTTTAAAGACGGTTTTATTTTGTAGAGGAAAGCACGCCTTCCACACACAGAACAGCTCGCCTCACAAAACACGCACAGCTTTGCAGTTTCTGCTGCTGTGATTTCATTAAAATGATTAAAAACAGAATACAGACCCTTATAGCTTACTATTGCAGCTAATAGTTAACGCCCACAATCTTACAGCACAAACCGAAACCCATGAGAAACACCTGAGGTCAGAGAAGAGCCTGGTGTTCATTTGTTTGGCTGGTTGAGCAATATCAGTATCAATATCAGTAGACTTTTGATAACTGTGATCAAAAAATGTATCATGCAGCCCTCAGGATGAATCTGTCGACATCTCGTCCACTCTTCCTCCACTTGTTCTCCTCTGGTTTTCCTCTGGTTTTCCTCTGGTTCTCTGTCTCCTGGTCTTCAGCAGAGACGCCCGTTTCCGCCCTGCAAGCAGCTCAAACAGGCATGAACTCTGAAACCCCGCAAAGCGGAAGTGAGAGACAAGGGGCCGAGCTGAAAGAAGACTTTGTTGCAGCGGGCACAGCCTGGGGGACGGGGGGTCTGAGCGGAGGGTGACAGTGAATCAGAGTGATGGGGAGAGAGGGGCTCACTCGGCTCCCTCTTTCAGCCCCTCCAGTCCTCCTGCCACTGGTCTTTTTGTCTCCGTTCGCTGGGCCTCGGCCACAAAGAGAGGATTTCCCCCCGCCTCTCTCCCCCCTCAACATTTTATTTATTCGATTTCACGCCACGGCGGCCAAAACAGCCCCTTCCTCGCGTCCAAAACGGCCCTGCAGCCCTTTGCAGAGAGGCAGATTCTCACAGAGAGGCATGAAAGGGCCTTTCTCGAGGGCTTGGGCTGTTTTTAGCCGAGCATTCAGATGCAGCAGGATCCTCGGGTCTGGTGCTGCTCACGTTGTGGGAAACGGACTGACCTGTGCAGGAACCTCCCTGGTGCCCTTGGAGAGGGAGCCTGGAGGAGCTCTGGGAGACACTGAGGAGTTTAGTTTGTCCTAAATGACCTGTCTGTCGAATGCTCAAGCACTAATTAGGAGATATTGTCTCTTAATTTCTAGTGCAGTTATGGCCTTTAAGGGCGATTTCTTGCAGTATATGGTAGGAGTGATCACTCAGGGCCCCCAAGCCACCAGAAGACCCTTGTGTATTTCATTTTTTTTGGTGGATGCATAGACATGGATCTGTGGGTGTTTCGATAGATTCGATAGATTTGATGATTTTCTCACGTTCATACAAAAACAAAAACATATGTAAAACCAGAACAGGGCATCTTTTATTATGTTGTATTAAAAACATTTTTCATTGCATGGGATCGGCTCTACTCACATTTCCATAATTCATATCTAGAACCTATTACAGTGGTTCAGAGGGAGCTGAGGTGCTATCAAAATGTGGTATTTCCTCCGGGATCAATAAAGTTTTCTGATTCTGATTCTAAAATGAAGACTCTTGATTGGTCAGAGAGAACAGTCTATATATGTACCTTTAAGAACACCCAGATTAGAAGAAAATAAGATCTTCTCTGTCCTGTTTCTCCAAAACAGAACTGAACTCCGTTTAACATCAATACGAGATTCTGACCATTTTCTCCCACTTCCTAAATTCAGCTTCCTCTGATCTCAACCCGATCCCAGTTTAAGATCTTAAAATTAAATTTATTTTCTCTCACTGCTCTGATCTTTATTCAGCTCATATTTTGAGATCCACTTGTTTTTTTCTTATAAATGAGTCTTAACAACGTCTGAAATTTGTCTCAGTGATCAAATTCAAATCTCGACAACAAAAGTCAGACAGTTTTGATCCATAATGTTGTTAAAGAGAAACTGAGAACTGATGAGAACAGCAGAAGATCTTCTGTCTTAAGTATTTCTCCTAAGTCGGACTCAATAATCTCCAAATAAGAAGATGATTTATTTCTGATCAGAATGTTGTGAGCAGCAAACCCATAATGTTCTCCATTATTATTGTGTTCGCTGTGTTGAACATCACACAGTTCTGAGTGGTGTCACCAGCCACATTGAGGTGGTCCTGACTGCAGTGGAAAACAAATGAGGTAGCAGGTAGCACAGAGCGGGTCGGGCCGGTACCATGCAGTGAAAATCTACTTTATTGATTAAAAATCATGTGTTTAATGTAGTGCAGAACACTGCTAGTCTAAATTAGGCTCCACATGCGGTTGCGCTGATAACAGAACTGGACCTGCGGCGATGCTGGAACTTACACACACACTTACTTCATCATTCACTCCACTGTCTTTAAAGCTGCTTCTGTTTCTCTGCATTATTTGTGTACCAACACAGAGTGTATTACATGCACCGGAGCTGCTGGAGAGTTTAAACATTGTAAACTCTGTTAGACATGTCTGTCCTGTGGGTCCTCCTTGCAGACATAAAGTTACTAATGATGGTTCTGATCTGATGCTGCACAGTTTGTCTTGGTCCTCTTATCGTTCACGGGTCTGTTTAGGGACACAGGACACTGTGAGCAGAGCAACAAAATAACAGGACAAGACAGCGTTTAGTGAGTAGACAGAAGTAGCTACAGTACAGTCTGGAGGAATACAGTCGGACAGATACTGTATTCTAGCAGAGGAAAGTAGAGGTGAACAGTAAATAATAAATAAAGGGTGTTTACAGTGGCAGTTGGGGTGTAAGTTGTTCGACAGAACAGTTCAGTGTGTTTATTGATTGTGGTAGGAGGAGGAAGTAGTTCAGTTCAGGGGTGTATGGGTGTGTGTGTGTGTGTGTGTTTGTGGAAGTGGTTGTGGGTGTGCGGTACAGTTGTACATCCTTGACTATAAAATTAAAAGAGCGCCTTTTAGATCATACAGTCTCATTTCAGTGGTTTAGTATCTCTAACGAAGCACTAATAGAACTTTATGAAATCCTGAATTGTCGTTAGCACTCCATGCTGAAGCCCCATGTTTAGTGCTTTGAGTGACGTTTCTGTGGGTTCAGTAAGGGTTCTGTCCAGTCTTCCCCCAGTCCGCGAGTTTCTGGATCTGGTGGGAATGTTTTGTGTTCTGGAAGAACGTGCGGAGGGAGCGGTTCCAGACTGTATCGTGGAGAAGCTGCAGATGAAGTGAGGAATGTGGGATGGCTGAGTGTGTGAGAGGGTCTCTTGGTGACGGTGGAGATTCTCTTCTCAGCTCCTCTCCGGTTCTTAGTGCTGAGTTTTGCTGTTTGAGCTGAAGAGCCTGCGCAGGCCGGTTTGAGGAGCGCGGCGCGGATTTTGCTGGCCCAGTTTTTCGCTGCATTGTTGTTTATTTGAACGGCTCCCTCGTTGTGGAGTGTCCGCTGAATGGAGGTGTCAGGCCTGCGGATCTGCCGCTTTTTCAGCCCTGAAACCAAATGGCAGCTCATCTGCGGACGCCTGGGTCGCTCGCGTGCTTCTGAGTTTTTAATACTTCGAAAAAAACAGTTTCCATTTTCTCTGAAAGCTAATGTTAAAGTGATTCATCCAAATCCTGCCGCTCAGAGGCGTGTCACTGTCCGGTGGTGACAGAACCGCCTTAATCACGCTGACACTGCAGAGACTGAATGTGTGGGTTTAACACAGTCCGGTGTGATTTGTCAGTATATGAGACCTGGTCACTCTGTTTAAGTTTCGCTCCCGTAGTGTCCTTAAGCACATTCTCAGGTCTGCCTCACAGTAATGAGCCGGGTTTGAGAGGGTGGATGGAGGTTTAGGTGATATTTTTCTGCGACTCTGTTTGAGAGACACGTGGGCTCGGGTCTTTGTTAGCAATGCTGACTTTTTAACTGCAATTTTAAACTTAAGTTATTTTTTGACACTGAAAAGTTTTACCTGATCGACCACATCTGGGCTGTTATGCGCATGCACACAAACACACACACACACACACACACACACACACACACAAAATCTCTTACACAGATCTGTAGTCTCTTTGACTGTCTCACTTCTGTTTCTGTGTCTGATCAGCCCAGGTCACGTGCCGCCTCTTTCAGGCCCACGAATGTTTACGAGCAGTTTACACTTCTGCTTTTCAGCCTCTCGGCGGCTCTCTTTTGTGTCGAAATTTCAGAGTTGTTTCATTGTTCTGTGTTTATTAAGATCACAGATTATAATGATGATTGAGCCGAGCGATGGTCTTCAGCAGGACTGAGCTTCTACACAGTAAAACCTGCTGCAGGGCTGGAGGTCCTTCCTGAAACGGCGCCGTAAAACACACGATGTGCTCACTTGGTTTGAGGAAATGTTGTGTTTTGCCTCACTTTCACAACTGGGTCATTCCCTTGTGAAAAAAAAAACCCAAAGCTCGTGTGATTGCAAAAGGCAGAATTGTCCACGGTTCCTTTGCACAAAGAGCAGAACATTCTCCACCACCGCAAACACGGTGTTCCAGCTTCACAGGGCAGCTGTGGTCAAAAAGACAAATGACGCATCTCAGGAAACACTCGTCAGGAAATGAGCGCACATTGACATTCGTCCAGCGGAAATAAATCACTTTTTAGGACGTGTAGGTGCTGTGACCCGGTGACCTTGGAAAAAATGTCATTGTTTATCAGTTTGCGCTTGAACGAAAGAGATGCACCAATACTAGAGCTGCACGATACAGACAAAACATCAGTATTGTGATTTTACTGCTACAGACTGTGATTGTGATTCCTTTCACCATATTAAAGAGCCCATATCATCACTTTTCTGGAATTAAAAAGACTTAGTCTGTAAATACTCCCCCCGTCCATACAGTCCATATATGGATAAGATACAAAAACGGCTAATTTCATGGTTTTTGTGATGTCACAAAACCAACACATTTAAATAAATATCCTTATTCTGACTACAGCAGTTTAGCTCCAGCCATTCATGTTCCAGTCGTTCTCCAACACATTTAATGGTTAAAAATTAGACTTTTGTTGGATTACATGAAGACCTTGATTCATCAGAACAAACAGTAACTCACCTGGAGCTGTGATTGGTCACCCTGTCGGAAACACTGATTGGTTAGAGAGTCATTTGCATATTTCTGCCTTCTTTGTGACCTGATAAAATACTTCATTGTAAATGGGTTGTATTTACAGCTCACTACAAACCCCCAGGTTTCCGCAGGTTAAGGCCCCTTTAACACTGCGGTACAGAGTGAGAGATTATCATATAACTCGTAAATAAATTCAACCGCAGGCGTTGCTCTTCAGAGGAGGTCACATATGATGTATATTCTATGCTCCACTCAGGGTTTCTCTGTACAGCTGGTGCTTATTGAGCATAAACCTCGCCCCGCGGTCCAGGGCTGGCAGGTCAGGCAGAACTCGGTTAGCCTTAAAGTCTGCTGACGGCAGGAGGCCCTTGACCCTCAGTCTTCTTGGATGAGATGTTGTCTATGAGAGCATATGGCCAGTCTGGGTTTCCTTATCTCTCTGCCTCACCGGCCCTGCCTGACCGACTCACTTCAAAACAAAGGGCCGGTCACCCCCGTCTAACCTTCTGCCACTCTCCTCACTTGGACCAGGACAGGAGCAGCGCTGGGACGCGGTGGGGCGCGGTGGGGCGCGGTGGGAGCGGTCCTCCTCAGAGCATATGGCCGCTGGTCAGGTTTCAGTCGCGTTTTCGCTGAGGTTGTGGAATAATTAAATGGGTGAACATTAGGGCAGCGATTATACGACTAAATCATAACTGAATAACTAACAGTACATCACACTTACACACACACACTCTGAACAAAACTGCTTCCTCTCTCACAATCAAACTGCACACACACTTAACTCTTCTGCGATAAACACAGAAAAGCTGCTCCCCAGCTGCCACTGTAAACACTCTGTATTTATTTATATACTGAACATTTTATTCTATTCCTGTTGCTGCTGCTTGCCATTTTTGCACAATTATTCATTGCTGTCTACCTCGATCTTTGTATTCCTTTGCACTTTTTGCACACTTAATGACTGCTGGAATAGAGTATCTGTTATAATTCTGTTTTCGCTCACTCTAGCGCTGTTTCTACTTTTTGTCCTGCACTTGTGTAGTCTTGGGGTGTTTCTGTTTTTGTGCTGCACCCCAGTCCTGCAGGAATGTTGTTTCATTTCACTCAGTACTGTGTGTAGGGTTGAAATGGCAAACACCTACTTGACTTGACTAGATATTGTAATTGCGATGACTCAGTATGTTAAAGGGCCACAATCAGTGCTTTTCTGAAACTAAGACGGCTTTAAATCTGTAAATACTGTATGTTCACTCACCCAGTGACAAAACCAACACATTTATATGTACAGTATCTCTTTGTTCGGCCATTCATGCTGAAGTTCTAAGCAGTGTTTCAGCCACGTGCTGCAGTACAGAGCAGCCAATCAGAAAATAGATCCTTTACATGCAGAAGTCTTAAAGGCGCAGTAACAAAACCAGCCTGTTTGATTCTAAGGGATAAACAGAAAAATGATGATGAATTATGAGTTATGTTTTTGTTTCAGAAGGTTCAGAGTAAATTGTTCGGTACAACATCTAAGAACTCAAACAGGAACAACCGCTTTTAAGGGAGATAAACTGTTCCAGCAGCTCCTTTAGAGGTTTATTTCTAACGTTTGTGAAGTTACAGTTCTAAATGGAGGCTGATTGTAAGGAAATGACGAGTTTGAGAAGATCAGCCCTCCTCAGGCTGGATCTGCTGGTTTCTGCCGCGGCTTTGCTGAAGCTGCACGCGTGCGGAAAACAGCTTGACTGCACGCAGCCTCTTCACGCCGCTCGGCTTCCTGTCCGAGGACATCCTTCCTCTTTTTGTTTTGTCAGACAGAGAGCGGTCTTTTGTTCTTTCCAGATCTCTTATGTTCTTTCCAGGTGTTTCTGTAGATGGTTTTATTTGAATGGATCTTGCAGCACGTGAGCAGAACGAGGTGAAGATTAAAGTGAGATTCGAGTTTAAAAGACACGACTTGAGTGGTTCCTTGCAGGTCCCAGCACAGTGTTCCTTTACTCTTTCAAACTTCAGAATACTTCAACTAAAATGATGTTTCACAGCAAAGTGACGTGTGTTTGGCTGAAACAGCGCCGAGGTTGGAGGTGTGGTGTGCGGTGTGCTAATCACTGTATTGTTTGCTCCTCCCCCTGACAGTGATTGGTCCATGTCACATGACCTAGCAGTACACAGAGTCCTGTAAAAGTGTGTGTGTTTTGGCGTAAGACTGCTGGCAGAGTGTGGTTTGCACTTTATGCTGATACTGTTTTTGTTTTTCATTTTTAAACCATTTTGTTTTTGAGCCATTTTTTGAGCCAGTTTTATTTTGTTGTTCTGTTTCATTTGGTTTTTGATTTAATGCAATGTTTCATTTTATTAATCTACTGTTTTGTTTTTATACTTTTGTGTTGTTTCCTTGCTGCCAACTTACCAGTCGAATGCGACTCCTCTTATTTCTGCAGGTCTTCCCCTTAGCACCCATCAGTAGAGCTGTAACGATACACTATTCGAAATTGATCATTTATCTGGACAAACTTTGAATTTAAAAATTATTACTGTATTCAGTTGTTGCATAATCTACTAATGAGACCAGAGCTGGAAGAAGGTGACTCAGGACACCAGACTGGATCAGGATGTTAATGGTGCTGCACCGGGCTGTTTGTGGTGCTGCTCCGGGCTGTTTGTGGTGCTGCACCGGGCTGTTTGTGGTGCTGCTCTGGGCTGTTTGTGGTGCTGCTCCGGGCTGTTTGTGGTGCTGCACCAGGCTGTTTGTGGTGCTGCACCGGGCTGTTGATAGTACTGAATATCAGTATTTTGATGAATTGCTACACCTCTGAGACACTGAGGTCACCGGGTCACTGCACCTACACGTCCTAAATAAGGCTGAGAAGACCCACACCCCCCAGTGAGGACTCATTCCAGGCTGCCATGGTCTGAGGAATTTTGCTGTGTGATCTGGGGAACAGCGCATGTATGTGTTTATTGTTGTGTTTGCTGTTGGTTTGATTTCGTTTAGTTCTTCTGTTCTTCTGTTTTAGTTCACTGCTGGCAGCCCTTTAAAAATAAAGGGGGGGGGGCAAAATGGGTTCTTCAGAGCGATGCAGGGTGCAAATGTGAAGAACCTTTTCAGACTCTGAAGGACCTTCACACATTGTAGAGTCAGCTAATTAAGCAATAGCAGTGTTTGTGGTTCAGAGTGGGGCGGGTTGGTCTGTTAGGTCTGTGAGAACCGAGACTCAGGAGGTTCAGCGGCGCTCGACCCTGTGAGAGAGGGAAACTCACATAAAATAGCTCTTTAGAATCGATTGTTGAGGCAATTCCTCTCACTTGCTCACCCCTCTGCCTTCCTCTAGATTAATATAGGGCTGCACAATATAAACAAAATATCAGTACTGCGATTTTACTGTTATGTATCACGACTACGATGACTTGCAAGATATTAAAGGGCCCAAATCATCTGGAATTAAAAAGGTTTAAAGTCTGTAAATATTGTTCCAACTGGTAAATTTACTCCCAATTCCATACAGTCAATATATGGAAAATAAGCTAAAAAAAACAGCCAGTTTTTAAATCAAGTTTTTGTGATGTCACAAAACCAACCCATGTAAATCATTATCATTATTCCGGCTGTGATTGGTCACACTGTTAGAAACACTGTGGTTGGTTAGAGGCTCCTTTGCGTATTGTAGCTTTCTGTGATATCAGTATTGCAGAGAACGATAACAGACGATATATCGTGCGGCCCTGATAAACAGTAAAATCCTAGTTGTTTCCACTGAAGTGTTTCTGTGAGGCAGCAACTTTTTGTGCTGCTCTCAATAAACTGACCAGAGCTCTCCTGCACGTTCTTCATGAAGTTGTAGTGAGAATGTACTGCAGAACTGTGTGTGGTTTACGAGGCTTAACCAGTGCTGTTTTTTCTGAAACACTCAGACAGAGCAGATTTTCTCATGTGATTAAAAAGAGGTCTTGCATGTGACTAGACGCTTCTGACAGCTGCTGTGAGCAAATACCAACGTCTCACCCCAAGACTCGAGTGCCGTCGTGTCGTTTCCGTTCCTCTGCAATTGTGCTTGTAGCTCGAGGACTTGCACACAATGTTTTCTTTTTCATTTTTACATTATTACTTCCATGCTAAAGCAGATCAGACCAATAATGCATTAAAGAAATAAATATCTCCTTACTCCAACTTGATCAGCCAAGTATTGTTAAATAAAATAAAGCTGTGAGATTAGTCTTGACCCCCCCCCCCTCCACCACCACATTTCTTTAGATTTAGCTTTGCATCACCTTATTGGGAAAAAAAACTTTGTCACACTGAGTAGATTAAATGAAAGAAATGGGAACAAATGTTTTACTGACAGGCTGCAAAGTGTCTAAAGATACAAGGAGTTCTAGAT